>RJWJ010000291.1:0-293553 GCA_004363605.1 Indri indri
AGAGGCACAGAGAGAGAGAGAGAGAGAGAGGACGGTGATGGAGGGGAAAAGAGTACGGGAGGGAAGGAGCAAGGCAGAACAAGGTGAAAGAGATGCCAGGAGAGGGCGGGGAGAGAAACAGAGGCAGGAAAAAGGAAGTGAAGGTGGAGAGACAAAGAGACAGGAAAAGAGAGAGCGGAAGAGAGAGGGCAGCGGAAGGAGAGGAGGATGCTGGGGCGCATGCGCAGAGGAGGCCTGGCCAGGTCCACGTGCCCGGAGTGCTGAGTAAGTCCTGGCAACCGAGCCCTCGGCTCATTCGAGAAACCGTACACCCAGTATCGGGTTCTGCCCAGCTATCCGGAGTGCGATCTGCAGCAGGCGGGCAGACAGCAGCTCCCTGGGCGGCAAGGCCTCTCAGCACCACGGGCAGGGGACTGGCAGAGAGGCATGTGGCTGCATCCCGCCTGCACCCACCCTGCCTGCTTCTCTCGCTTTCTCCAGGGCGAGGAGCCGATGCCCAGAGCCATACATGAGCCTGGGGATCTGCGATGCCCTGGAGGAAAGAGCCAGGCCCATGTCAGCTCTGGGGAGCCCCGCTGATTGGATGACGTGGGGAAAGTGGGAACAGCCAACCTCAAAGTCAAACTGATACTGCCCAAGGTGGGGGCCCCCACAGTCACCTGGCCAGAGACACGGAAGCCTGGCACTGCAGGGGGCACACAGGGCCTGGACTCAGGTTTAGGTCGGGCCCTCACTCAGGGCCCATCACGTCACTTCTGAGATCTCAGTGTCCACAAGCAGAGAACGCAGACAAGGACCCCTCCCCCATACAGCTGTCCTGAGGTCTAAATGCAGTCGTGGTGCTCAGTGCCCGGCACCTGAACAAAGTGGGCGCTCCACAAACAGCAGGTGCTGCTAGTTTTGTCTATGACATACTAATTGCTTTCCCCCAAACAGGTAAAGCTTGGAGAAAGACACGGGAAAGCCAGGCTATGTGACGCGGAAGGCTACGGGAGGGTGCCAGGGGAGCCAGATAGCACCATCCTTACGAGTCTGGACTTCCCAGTCAGAAAGTCTGACCTGGCTGCACGCTCCCCACCTGTGTTTTTCGTGCCGGTTTCCTCATCTGTAAACTAGGGACATCAGTTTAACAGGGACTCGAATTCCTAGGCTGTCATCAGCATTCAGTGGGACAATAAATAAAAAGCCCTTCCTATAGGGCCTGACAGAGGGAAAGTATTAAATAATTAAGGACTGGAGAGGAGATTGTGAACAAATCCCCCGCCCCCAGGGCAGGTGCGATGGTTAAATGAGATAATGCGTGTGAGGGAATAACTCAGGACTGGGACACAGTGAGTGCTCAACACTGTCATTTCCCTCCCCCTTAGCCACAGGTAGGGGGCCTTGGCCACTCACCTCAACCCGCGTGGGGTTCAGCCAGTGGGGAATGTCACGCACGGTCACGTTCATGGGCAGGATGATGGACTCGCTGTTGTGGTCCAGGCACGAGGTGGCACACTCCGACCCTGAGGGGAAGCACAGTTTGAGGTGGCAGCTCAGCTCCCAGGCTCCAGGGTCCCCAGTGGACACAGCTGTCCCAACCTCAGTGCAGCGGAAAAGGAGTGAGCTTTCTGGGCAGGGTCACCTCCAGTCTCTCTGACTCCATTTGCTCGTCTCCAATCCAGCCGGCACCCACTGCCGCCCTCGAGCCTGAGCCTGTTGGGTCATGCTCCTCTTCTGCTCAAGAACCTGTCCAAGGCTCCCACATCCAGGACAAAGTGTCACCTTCTTTGCTGGGCCTTCAGTGCCTGCTGTGGTCTGGTCAACCTCCTCTCCCACTAAGCACCTTCGCGCTTTGGTTGATGCACCTGGACTGAACTGCACTTGGTTTTCCATCTGAGCCTCAAACTTCCCAGCCTCTGGGCTTCTGCTCCTATTCCCCATCTCCTGAAATGTCCCCCTCACCTGCCTTCCCACAACCAAGTTATATCAGTACCTCAGAGCCCAGTTCAACTCCTCCAAGAAGTCTGCCCTGATTTCTGCAGTGGAGTGAGAGCACTGTGTTTTGCACGCCTGCTGCACGTGGTGTCTGTGGTCTGTATCTCTGCTGGGCACTGAGGAGCCTGGCTCAGCTGTTGGCCTCACCCCCTGTGCCTTCCTCCCACAGTTAAGAATGTCGCCCTACCTAGAAGGGCAGGGATGTGGTCGGTTCATCTCTGAGTCTAACCCGGTGCCTGACACCCCAGAGAGCTCGGTGAGCATCGGCTGAGTGAACGATGAGCACACAAATGCAGCGCCAGCTGCTGAGTCCTCACGCTTCTCGTTCCCAGGGTTTTACCCCAGCCCTCCCCACGCCTTCAAGATCCTTCCCATTCCTCTTCAACCAGCACATCACCAGTGATCCTACAGACACCCATGCGGGTGCCGCTTGCTCGGAGAAGACCTCCACGGTTCCCTGACAGGCCGATCCCCTCCTACGTGCCTGTCCCAGCATCTGTCACGTGACCATTTTTCATTTCTGTGGTGACTGTTGTGTCAGTAGCTCTCTTCCCTGCTGGACTGTCACTCCGTGGAGCCAGCACTGCCCACGCTCCCTGTTCTGTGCCCAGAGCCTGGCCCCATGCACGCAGAGGGTAGGCACTCAGCAAGCACTTGTGAGAGGAGTGTGAGAGACGGTCAGTGAATGAGTTCATCGATGGATGGGGAAATGAGCGGATGAATGGATGCTTGAATGGCGCAACAAGTGAGTGACGAGTAGGCACTCAGGTGTCTTAAGAAGGAGGAAGCGAGTGCATAAACGGATAAGTGAATGAGTGAATGGCGGATTGAACGGATAGAGGAATTTTTAAAAAGTCATGTCGTGAGTCAATGAAAGGGTGGGTAACTAACGGTGACAGGGCTGGTCCTCCATCCAGGGCTTATGGGGAAGACAGTTGACTTTGCGCTTGTGGGTTGGCCCGCGGACTACAGTTTGGCTCATTTCTTCTCCACCCTGATCTCACACATTCTGAGGTCTCCAGACCTATCTCCAGCTGTTCCCAGACTCCAAAGAGGTACTCATTTGTGTGGGCAAAGATAACCTGTCAGAATCCGACCAGGCCCTAAGGAGGTCATTTCTCTGTCTTAGTGCCAAAACCACCCTCCGAATACCAAATGATTCACTAGAAGCAAGTCAAATCTTTCCTTTAAGTATCCTATTCTATGAGTCATTTTAAAGACCCCCTTCCGAATGTATATACAATGTGCATATACATATATATACAAATATGCAATATACACAAGGTGTATACACATGTATACACATATAATGCATCCAGTGCCCTTCCCGTTGCCATCTTATCACCCTCTTTAGTCTAAGAGACTCACAGGGTCTGCGGAGGAGGCAAGCATGAAGTGGCAGGTGCAGGACACCGTGTAGAACCTCTGCACTTTAGACATGGGGACTCCGAGCCCTAAGCGGGCAGATTCCTGGCCCTGCCAGGTGGTTTTCCTGTGTCCCTTCATTTCCCTGCAAGTCTGGCCCTAGGAGGCAGGTGTCGTCAAGCCCATTTCACAGGTGAGAGGGTCAAGGGCACAGAGCTCGGGGTATAAAACAGGCGAGCAGGGGGCCATGGCTTAAAACCCTCATCTCCCGACTTCCAGGCCCCACCTCAGAGAGGGGAGAGGGTGACGGCGGTTGGAGGGGCAGAGATGGGGGAGGGGCCAGGGGAGAGAAAAATGGGGGAAATGCAAAAAGACTAAAAGGATGAGTGATGAGAATAAGACACAAACATCCCTAAGCAGTCGGAGAAACTGCTTACTGGTGCACGTTTTGTCATGAGACCAGTTCTGAAGGACTTTTTAGGGAGCAAAGATGAGACAAAGCTGTGATGATACAAATTATTTTGAACAAAAAGAAGACAAAGGCTATCCCTATCCAAAGGGAGGGAGAAAAACGGGGAAAACTGTGGTCCAAACAGGAGGCACTTGCTGTCCTGGGCAGCTGTCCTGTCTTCATCCCCCTTTCTCTGCCTCTCCCTCCTCTGGCTCCCCTGTCCCGGGCTCTGGGGCGTCAGGACCAGGCTGCTGTGTTGTGATATATGAGCCCTAATTGGCATCATTACACAGTGGTGATCTCACCAGGCCCCGCCTCTCCTTCCCCGCTGGCGGCAGCAACAGCAACTTTCTGCCCTGCCGCTGCCTGGGGGAGGCACCCAAGGGGAGCTGGACTGGGTGACTCCAGCATGTGCCCGCCAGCCCCCAAGCCTGCATGTACCTCACCCTCCCCATGGTGCGGTGGGCTCCGGCCCTGGAGGGGCTCAGCCTGGGAGGTGGTTATGAGGGGAGCTGGGAGGTGAGGAGTGGGGGAGGGAAAGCTGTTTTCCGGCCTTCCTTCCCGCTGCCCGCTCAGGCTCCCTGTGCTGCTTTTTCTCTCTCTGCCCCCTCCACGTGTCCCCCCTCCCGCCCGGCCTGGATCACCACATTTGAAAGATGGGCATCTGGGAACAAGGCATCTGGCCACGGAAACGTGGGGTACCCGGGAGGGGAGGACAATTCAGGTTCCAACGGCATACAGATTTCTTTCCTGTTCTGCTTAGACCATGAAAAAGCCCAGGGGATGAAGAAGCTCCCCCCACCCCCGCCCATCCCGCCTCTTCCCCTCTCCCTCCACCACCCTGAGGGAGAGCAGAGAGCTGGGCATTGTGCTATTTGCATGTGGTTGTGACATATGCATGCAACACACGCGCGATGTGGCCGTATGAACTAGCTGTGTAAACGTGTGTGTGAGATCTGCGTGCCTTCTGTGCATCTTTCTGCATGTTTGACATGTTTCAGGGCATGAGATATGTTCATCTCCATAAAGAACATGTACTTGTATGTTGCGTGTGTGTGCTGTGTGTAGGTTTATACGCTACGTGTGTGTGTGTGTGTGTGTGTGTGTGCGCGCGTGACGTACTCGTGTGTGTTTGGCTGATGTATAGGTGCCAGGCAGGAGCCTACTGCATGATGTGTGTATGTGTTTGCGGCTACGTCTGGTTATGAAGCATTTCTGCTTGTGATGTGTGTTTACTTATGCATGTGTAAATACATTTGAATGTGTCGATGGGTGTAGACATACAGGGAGTCTGTTTCTGTAGTTTTTTATAAAGGCCACTTAATCATCCTTTTCCTTACAAGGCCACACGATGCCAGCTCACCGTGGCCACACCTGTTGCCCCAGCCTTCTAGAATGCCTATATTGGCAGGACCCATGAGACCCCATCTCTCTGCAGCTCTCCTGGTCAGGGTGCCCTGGGCCAGGGACTGTGCAAGGTCCGAATAGTCAGTGAGAGCAGCCATGTGCTTTGGTGTTTTCTGAGCCACAAAGGAGCCAGTGCCCTGGACTAAATACAAGGGTGCTGATTCCCACTCTGAGTCAAGATGAAGAGCTTCTGCTATCAGAGGTTATGTGTTTTCATCTTCAAAAGAAGGTGGTCAGTCCCTGTGAACCTTCCCTTTTCAACCACAGGCCTCACTTCTGGACCCGCAGTGATAACTCCTGATTTGCTGGGTGAAGAACGTGTTGGTTCGGTGCACACTCAGATAACCTTCTCCACCAGACACCCCATAAATCACACTGGCCATGAGAAAGGACATTCAATTCCCTGGGCTTTTCATCATGGTCAATTAGGGAATCAGCCCAAGAGGTCAGCTTCACTGCCCTTAAATGAGGTCAGACTCCATGCACTCTGAGTTCTCCAGAATGCTGTGGGGCTTGTGATTAATGCATCCGTCCAGATGCCTGTTTCAACCAGGCACATCCCTGGCATCAAACCCCAGCTTGTCTCTTCCTACTGCGTGCATCTCTCGAGCTGGCATATCAGTGCACAAAGAGGATTTTGAGAATGCTATTGATCCTCCTTTGGAGGCAGCTGGAACACCTTGGAAAGAAGTCAGGCTGTGGCGTAGCACAGCTCTCAGGACTGGGGGGCATGTTCTATCACCCCTTCAAGTTTTAATTTCCTCAGCTGTTAAGGGTTATTGTGAGGGGAAGACACAGTGCCTTGCAAGTGCTTCATGCCTGGCCCATATTGGGTACTCACGGATGCTTAGTACGATGCAAATTTGAAGATCCACTAATAAAAGCAGCCACACTGGATGCTCTTGCTTCCCTACATATGACATGTGCTTTCATATCTCCTGCTTTTTGGTCACATGGTTCCTTCTGTCTAGAACACCATTTCTTGCCCAATAATGCTGTTTGGATCCTTGTGTAAGCATCCCTTCTTCTGGGAGCCTTTGCATCCCCCCAGGCACCCGAGAGCCTTTCTGCTCTCTGGTGTAACTGTGCACGCTCCCTCCCCTGAGGCTTCACCACATCCCTGTCCCTGACTCTCTTTCTGGTCTCAAGGCACTAGCCCTGAGTTCCTGGAAGGCCGTGCCCCTTCCATGGCTCCCCTCTCGGGCCCATCGTACCTATGGCATAGCCGTCGGGGCACTGCAGTTTGAGGTTGCTGTTCAGCTGGTTCGGGGCCGAGCACTGGCCTTGCATCTCCTGGCAGAGGTGGAAGGTGCCGCTCCAGGTGCCGTCTTTCCGGCAGTGTATGACGTTGCCCCCATGGCCCTGGACACCACAGAAACAGAGTCAGGACCAAGAGAGACTCCAGCTCCCAACAGTATAAGCCTCCCAGAATAAAAGAGGAAACAATTTCTCATCTCCCCAGAGCTCTGAAGTGTTCCAAAACAATTTCTTAATGATGGTTGAAACTCAATCACTCTGAAAGAGAGGTGTTTTTGGTATCTCTGTTTTACAGATGGGGAAACTGAGGACCCAGGGCAGGAAGAAACTTGCTCAGGGCTTTCCAAAGAGTCTAACTCATAGGTCCTAGTTTAGTAATCTTTCAGAAATTTAAATCAGAGCAATTACAGTTTTGATTTATGTGTTTTGTTGTTTTTTTTTTTTTAATGGAGAAGGTAGGGGCCCATCAGTTCCCTCACTGACACAGCAGGAAAGAGCGTGGGTTCATGAGAAGACAGGTGTATGCCAGAGCTTGCTTCCTCTTACACAGTGAGAAGGTGTCCTACGTCATGTAGCCTGGGCTCAGCTAGAAGCTTTTTCTTCTAAGGAATTTCCTTCCTTCCCTCCCCTTCCATTCCATTCCATCCCATGTCATTAACAATGGCACCAAGAGGGTGGTGTGGGGGTACTTCTATCTGTGCTCCCCTCGCAATTCTGTAAAACGGATAATCTATAGTTTCTCAGTCTTCTGTAAAGCATTAGGCAAACGCAGCTTGAAGACGTTGTCCCTCTTCCAAGCCCCCCTGCAACCTCCCAGATTCCAGTGAGAGGTCTTCTATGTAAGTATTTCACAACTGACACTGAATTCAAGGATTATTTTTTAGTTCCCACTCTGTGCCCAGCTCTGTGGGGTCCAAAAGTAAAGAGAGCCAGTACCCGCCCTGCTGAGCTGATGGGGAAAGGCAGTCATGGTGTGAACGACCAGCTACGTCTGTGACCTGTGACTGTGCCTAGTGACACAAGGAAGGTGCCACCCTGGTGCTGAGCATACAGGGAAGAGTAACTGGCTGTGAGGGGGCAACCAGGGAAGGCCTCTTAGAGGAGGTGATATATGGAAAAAGGTTTCCAAGGATGGTTAGACTCTCAGGCAGAAAAGGAACAGAAGAACATTCCTGGAAGGTGGAAGGGCCTGTGCAAATGCAAGAAAGCATAACAAGTACGGAACAGCCTGGTGTGGCTCTGGTTCTATGACTCAAGGGAGGAAGAGAGGAAGATGAGCTGGTAGAGCAGATAAGGTGTGAGTCTTAAATGCCAGTTTAAAGGGTGTGGACTCAACCCAACAGAAATGGAGAACCCTAGATGGTTTTTATGCAGGGGGCCCATCTTCTGAAAGATCTGAGAACAAGCTGCGTACTCTCTCCTTCTTTGAGGCTTATAAGATGAGAAACTTGACGTGAGGCCAAAGGAGCTGACTGTGCTTCACCAGTTCAAAAATCTACGCCATGGCTCCTGGTGACCTTCGGCTTCCGTTCACACTCCCGCACCCCCAGCCTTAACTCCATCTCATTCTCAGGTCACCACTCTCCACAACGCCATCAACCTTGAACCTTGGCTTTGATTACCTGCACTCTCGAAGGCTCCAGGTGCTGTGCTTTTGTGCTTGCTGCTCCTTCTGTCTGCCATGTTTTCTATGCCCACTCCCACCCCGTCCACCTGGCAGACACCTTATCTGGCACCACCCGTCCTGTCCTAATGCCACTCTGATTCTGCATGGGGCGCTACCTTACTGTCTGTGACGCCACAATACCTCTTTGCTTACCACCATTGCCCAGCTAGATGGTGGGTTCCTCGAGGCCCGGGTGGGCACTCTATCCATCTTTGTGTCCTCAGCACCTTTTACAATGCCTACCAGGTACTGGCTGTTCAGTGCATTCATTTATCACTCAACAGATATTTTTGTTCATTCAAGAATTGTTTGTTTAACAAAAGATGGGATGAATTGGCAGAGAGCATTGGAATGAATGTTATTAAGGAACAAGAAAATAAATGAATGCATGGATGAGGAACTAAATGCACAAGCAAGCCAATAAAGGAAGGAATGAATGAGGGAATAAATGATGAGTGCATACATGAGGAAATGAATAATTTCTTTAAAAGGGCTGATGCAGACTGACGCTCCCCCGTCTGAGAAAACAGCTGCAAAGAGACAGGATTCAGAAGAGAAAGGAAGCCCCTCTCTAGGCCTCTCCTGGGCCAGCAGGAGGAGGAGAGATTGCAGTGGGAACCTCTCCGGTCTTGGAAGAGGGGTGGCCCACGCGGAGCACGCAGCTGCAGGGCGACTTGCAGAGTCTACTCCCAGAGGTTCTGTGTGGGCTCATGGCAAATTCATGCAGCTTCATGCGGCTCCAGAGAACCCAGACTCTCCTTCTCAGGGCCCCAGGCTCCAGGCCCCATGATTCTGCTGGGCCCTCGGGGGAGTGGGAAATTGACCCCAATTTCCTGGAGCCCTGGCCTGGGCCTATGATGCATTTGGCCTCCAGCCCCTGAAGGGCTGCAGATCTCAGCACTGCGTGGGCCAGAGCTGGCTGGAGAGCTTGGTTTGCAGCAGAGAATGTATCCGAACTAGTCCGAATCTGGTCAGGGAGTTTCGGAATGGGGAGGTCCCCACCATGGATGAAAGATGGAAGCCTAAAGCATTGGTCTTGCTGCCTCTGGTTTCTCTGCCTCCTTCCCAGTTCATCGGGCACTTTCTCCCGCTAAATCTGCTTTAAAAGATACGGCACTCTTCTTCTAAGACACCTTAGTCTTCAGAATGAGGCACGCTGGTAGTCTGGCACTCCAGGCTTCCGCAGTGAAATCCAGATGACATTTCTTGCCCTGTCTCTTGCTATGCACACATCCTTCCTTCTAGTCAGTGAATCGCCTTGTCTCTCCTGTAACCTTCTCTTACTGCCCACCTCTGTACCCTTGCCCTTGCTGCACCCGCTGCACAGCAGACTTTCTGAAGCCTCTCTGGATCTTCGAATCCTTCTTTAGGACTAGATCTTGGTGCACTCAGCACCTGCCTACCACCTGGTGCAGACCTTCAAAGTAGACCCTTGCTGATTGAGCCTAGTTTGACTAGAGAAGATCTGACGTTGACAAGGATCTGATCTGGGAAGACCGGAGACTACTTTTCCCAGGTGTTGTCAGGTAACTGACAGGGTATGTTCAACTCCAATGCACAATTCTGCATGCTGCAGTGAAATCCCTCTCAAGAGGGCTGGCCTTCCCGTAGCAAAACAGTTTGCCTCTCTGTGTCAATGCACCTATCTCTAAAAAAGCATGTTGCCCTCTCTCTTAATCTCCTGCTGTTTTAGCTACACAGATCCACAAAGAGCTAAAGACATACGATAATATTATCAAACACCTATTACGTGCCCAGTGTTTTAAAAATCCTTTTAATGATGTAGTAGAGTAGAAATTATGTCCTTTTCACAGATTTGGAAACTGAGTCTCAGGCAGGAAGTGAAAAAGTGAGTTTTTGAGTGATGCTAGTGTCATGATGAAGAGCATGGACTGAAGTCAAACTGCCTAGGTTCAAACGCCAGCTCTGCAATGTCCTAGCCGTGAGGGTTTGGGGAAGTTCCGCAACTCTCTATGCTTCAACATCTTTGACTGCTAACTGGGCATGAAGTTCACTACCTGAAAGAGTCGCCATGAGCGTCATGTGAATCGGTTTATGTGAAGCATTTAAAGCCGAACACGTGCACACGCTGGGCCCTCTACGCGTTAGCTAAGACTCTTAACTGCTCGCACGTACTGTCTCTCAGAGAACTTCAAAGTCAACCCAACCAGCAGTGCATTGCAGCAATAACAGCGGCCAGAAAGTGGAGGCAATGTGCCTGAGTCACAGAGGTTGCCAACGCCAGAGCCACATCTCTTGACTGTAAACCTCTAGCACGACGGAGGGGGAGGAAGGAGGGGAGAAGTAGAATAGGCTTCTTCTCCTTGGTAGAAGGGAAAATAAAACCATGGCAGAGAGAAATGCAGTGGCATCAGAGCAAGACAGGACCAGGCAGTGAGTGCAAGACAGAGATGGTTTAGCTTTGGAGGCAGCCTGACCTAAAAACAGGAGTCTCCACTCCATACCATGTAACAGTTTACCCGCTGAACTTCAACTTTCTCATCTGCAAAATGGGACAGTAATGTCAGATGCCATGGGCTTAAAGTGATCCGTGTAAACCACTCGGCCCAATGCCTGGCATATAAATTAACTGCAGCCACCGTGAATCATGCACCTCTGTTCCCAGCCAATGCCCTCCCACGCATTTCGCTTCCATATAGGGATGACGTGCAGCCCCAGCAGTGAGGATGGGTAGAAAATGTGGCTTGTGCAGTGACTTGGTTTAATACCTGGCTCTGCCAGTAACCTGTATGACCCAGGGTAAGTCCCTTCTCCTTTCTGGGCTTCGGTGGTCTCATCCGTAAAATAAGTGGGCTGCGGTGGGAGTCTTGAGGTCTGCCTGACTCTAACATCACATGGGTCTGCTACTTTTCTGACTTACTCTAGGGAGTCCTGGGTGCTTGGATAAACATTTAACTCTGAAATCAGAAGCTGTCCCTGCTTGCCGGGGCACTGTACTTATGTGAGCTATCCTTTATCCAAGGCAAAGCCCAGAAAGGCAGGGGCCAGCTCCAAGTCACTGTGGCAGAAAGGCTTTTACAGCCACCCTCTGTGATCCGTGCAATGAACTCAGTGTGCTGTGGATTCCGTTCCCACCCGTCCTCTCTTGCTCCTGCTGAATTGCTGAGACCCACCAACAAGTGCATCGTTCTGACCACAAAACGCCTGTAGCCTCTGTGCTCCCTTGCTGCATGGGTCTCCCACAGACCCCAGGCTGGCCTCTGCCCTAACCACCCGCAAAGCCCCCGCAGTGCTTCTCACAAGGAACTGGGCCTGAGTTATCACCTCAACCAGCCCAGGAGCATCTGAGCTGGATTAAATCCCGAGACAATTAGCACTTCTCCCTAGCCACCTGCCCTTTGCCACTAGCCTGCCCTGGAAATGTTTGGGAGCAGTGGAAAGAGCAGAGCCGGGGATCAGGCAGAACTCCGCCCACTAACTTGTAGCCATCGGCAAAAAGTTAGCCTCCCCAGGTCTTCCCTCCGCATCTGTAAAATGGGGATGTTCTTTCTTTTTCAAGTATTTGTTGCGAGTTGTAAAAATGAGAGAAAGTCTGCAGCACCAGTTTGGAACCCATCAGACACTTAAAAAAAAAGCTGTTATTATTAAAGTATTAAGGTTCTCTGTCTTGGTCTAGAGGGACAAGAACACTATAGATGCTAGAGCTGAACTATCTGATATGGTAGCCACTGTATAAGTGTGGCTATTTATGTTTAAGTTTCAATTATTTATAATTAAATAAAATTTAATATTTAGTTGGTCCGTCACCATACTACGTTTCAAGTGCTCCATAGCCTGGAGTAAGTAATGGCTGCCCCCTTCTCTGAGTTTTGGAGCTAGCCAGCAGAGGGCTAGGTTTCAATACGTTGTCTTTGTTTCCAGGTCTTCTAGGAGTCTACATGGAGCAGAAGGGATTCTCTCCACTGGAATGACCTTAAGGCAGGCTAGTTCATTTGCGTCTTCCCCAGGGCTGCCACATACGGTGGCACAGGTTGTGCACTGCACAACTCCAGGGAGGTACCCTACTTTCATTACCTCATTTAATCCTCACAAATGAACTTTCAAGTAGATAGCATTCTTCGCCCCATTTTTACACACAAGGAAACTGAAGCTTAAGAGTTAAGTAGGTTGTCCCAGTCCTCCAGCTAGTAAGCCAGTGAAGCTGGGATTTGAACTCAGACTCCAGATCCAGCATCCTACTGGCTCTGGCCAAATTTACGTCCTGAACCTGCCCTGAATCTGTTTTCTCCTGTCTATCCTCAGGACTCCTGTCTTCAACTATCTCCCCTCTGGCTCCTAAGCAATAAGGAAAGGGGGAATTTTGTTTGCTTTCAGTGGCGATGGGAGGGAGTGTACCAGTCTTTCCTACAATAGCCCCTGTCCTTTCCTGTCAGGGTCTGGGACTTGTTTTGAAAGGAAGAATCCCTGCTCCATACAAGCTGTTGGATTCAAGATGCTCTGGGCCGTACGTGCCGTGTTTACAGGCAGCAAGAGGGGATCTGAGGTGAATACTAGATTTGGCTTCCAGGTTCCTGGTCTGAGGGCAGAGGAAATTCATTTTTAGTACAAACTAGAAACGTCAATTGTATTAGGAGCCCATTTGGCACGCGCTGCCTCATTCTTTGAGCAGACAGGCAATACCCTGATCCTTTGCGTCTAGCCTCTCTGCCGGTTGCCAAACAGAGCTGCTTGAGTTGTCTGATAAATTTACATTTTCCTCTCCTTTAAATACAAACTGGCCATGAAAGTTACTTGGCGGGCCCCAGGCAGACTGGGTTTCGGTTTGATAACATGACCATGGCCAGAATATTATTTGGCTCAGCAGTTTGGGTAACTGTTAGCAACAGTTTTATGCAAGGGAGTGAGAGGGAAGTTGATCAGCCTGTGAGAGGCCATGGTAATCTCTGGCCTTTGCTGCTTCCGGCACCAGCTTCTGCTTCCCTGGCAATCGAGGACGGGAATGACTCCCACGGATGTGCGTGGACACCCGTGAGCATGCACAGCCAAGGATTTTCAGATGGTGGCCGTGGGACTCAGCCTGTCCACAGTTTCTGGGAGAAGGGACCTGGATTCAGATTCTGACTCAGCTGGTACCAGCTGTGTCACCTGGCGGGGTGGGGGAGGGGTTGAGTAACTTCTTTGAGTTGAACTTGGCTTGGATGTTCATCGCAGCCCTTCCTCGTGGCCTTAGTTCCACTGTCATTCCCTGAGTACCTACTAGGTGTCTGGCACTGTCCGAAGTGCTGAAGGCACAGGGACCATTAAAGACGCAGTGAGGGTTTCACAGCCCAGTGTAGGACTGTGAGGTGAAAGCAGACAGTTACAACGCAGTGTGCTCAGTGCTGGGAAGGGGGACCCGAGGAGGGCCGCTGAGCCCACCGAGGAAGGACACTGAGAAACAGGCCCAGGGGAAGGGGGCCCCGGCTGACTCGCGAAGGACGATGGGGAGTCAGGCAGCTGGGAAAGGTGAGGGGAGAACGGTCTCCGGCAGAGGGTGCAGAGGTGAGGGGGGAGATCGGTCTTGATCGGGGGAGTGGACTGGAAGGCCACCCTAAGGAGTTGGGAATTTTTCCTAAGGGATATGGGGGGCTCTCTGGTTCAGGAAGGATTTTAAGCAAAGGGATTGTTGTGATCACTTAAATCACTCTGGCTGCAATGTGGAGAACATGCCGCAGAGGCAGGTGACACACGCACGGAAATGATGACGTGTCAGCCCACGAAAGAGACCATGGCGGCCCGAGTTAGGGTGGCAGCCTTGGGGACAAAAGAGCACAGCTTTAGGAGATGTTCTGGAGGGAGACTAGGTAGGACGTGGTAACTGCTTGGGTGTGGGGAGAGGGGGAGAGAGGAGGTGAGGATGGAGGCTCGGCAGTGTCTGGGATTTGGAGGCTAAAACTCAACAACGAAGACCAACAAAGACTCACTGAGGCCCAGCTGAGTGAACTCGGGCCTCACCTGGCTCATGAACCTTGCACACCTGAGAAACATGGGGCTTGGGTTATGCACTCTGAATGTTTGCTTCTGCTACGATCGAGCTCCTTGTGGACTTCAGGTTTCGTCGGAGCTGGCTGGCCTCTCTCTCATTCCCCTTTCCTATTCTGGATTCCAGACCTATCCTTTTGGGTGGCAAGGGGCAGGGTAGGGATTCAGGAAAACTCATTCGCAGAACTCCTTCTGCAGAGGCAGGCAGAAGTGCTGGGCTTTCTCTCAGTTACACGTGGACTGAGATAAAATTCACACCCCGCCGGCTCCTTCTGCCCTCCCTTTCTTCCACAGAGTCCTCAAAACTCTGCCTCTAATCTAAATATGGTCGCCTTTCTCTTCATGCTTCAGGAGCCAATTGATGTCTAAAAATAGTGGTAGTCTTGTGATTTTAAATACTTCAAGGACCAACATGGGTGGCAATGGTGGCAGAGAACTGGCAAAAGAGACTTAGTCACTCTTACCGGAGTAACTTAACTTTGTTTAACTTCGTATATTGGGATTTCATGTATGATTTCTTTTGTAAGGGTTCTAATGCTTTAAAAAAATCAAAGCTAAGAATCTCTGAATAAATAAAATATGGCGTTGTAGGGAGAGAAATGAGGCTCAGAGAGATTATAAAAGAAGATAATCAAAGCCCAATTTCTTAATGTCTCCATTGGTGATATTGCTTTTGTACATTTTGGACCTAGGTACACAGTCTCCTGGGGAAAGTGGTTCTTAAGGAATAGGCTGGTCTTTGGTAAATAGAGAAGAAAAAGGCCGGAGTATTGATCTCAAATTCCAGGAAGCTTACCTGGGAGGCATCGCTGTCTTCGCACTTGATCCGACACTCGCTGTTGAACTGGAAGCCGTTAGTGCACTGGTAGAGCCCGTGGAATTTTGGTGGAGGTGGGTCGCAGGTCACAGGAACACATGCTCCCTCCTGCCAGCTGCCGTCTTGGGTACACTGGGTCTTGAAGGCCCGTCTTCAAGGAAGTGATAGAAGAGGAGACATCTCAAGGACCAAGTGGCTAGACCCAGGCCCTCCCCAAACAACCCACCAGCTGGCCCACATTTCCATTTCCTGATCTTGATTCCCTAACTGTGCTATGGTGGCGGGGTGGGGGTCGGGGGGGGCATATGTAGGGATTAAGGAAAATTCATTCCCAGAACTCCTTCAGCAAGAGAAAACAGAAATGTCAGACTTTCTATCAGTTACATGTGGATGAGATAAAATCCGTGCCCCTCCAGCCCCTGGTCTCTCCCTTCCTGCAGAGAATTCCGATGGAGGCCAGCTCCATGATGCTATTCATACCCGCTGTTGACAGAACCGCTACTACGCGCAAGGCACTTTGCAAGCCCTTTCCAGGCGCGTCCTCATTATTCTTCACAGCAACCCTCTGTGGCAGCTGTTATCATCACATCCATTATTGAAAAATGGAAGACCAGAGAAGTGAAGTCACTTGCCTGAGATCACACAGCCAGTAGCAGCCAAGCTGAAACTTAAAGTTAGTTCTGTTTGACTCAGACCTGACTGTATTAACAACGTCCTTCTAGCTTTTCACAGAACAGAATGGGGTACATGGCTGGCGTTGCCTCCAGCAGAGACACGGGTGTTTCCTTTCCAATCAGGCAGCCAGACCTGACTCTACTCTTTGCCTCCCCAGACTCCATGAGTTTGCATTTCCGACCCCACTTACTTCTTTGACTTTCGGGAGGATCCGGGCACATGGTATCCAGGTTTGCACTTGTACTTGCAGAAGGAGCCCACCTTGTGCTTGTTCTCCCGGCACCGGGCAGTCTGGAGGTCCGCGTTAGGCACCGGGGGCGGTGCGAGGCACATGAGCTCACACAGAGCCTCCGGGAAGGACCACAGCCCATCCTCCATGCAGGCCAGGAGGCTGTTGTTGCCTGGAGGAGATGGGCAGGCAGGGTTAGCAGAGGCAGGAGTCTCTGACAGCCGAGCGGATGCACAGGCTGCCTGGATTTCAGGGGACTTGAAGAATCAGAGGACCCCTCATGTGGAATTCCAACCCCTTCCACTTCCAACTGAGGAGCCTAGGGAGATTTAAGAGAGCTGCCGCGAAGGAGACCTAAATTGGAAGAGTGAATTACCCCTGCATCTGCAGTGAATTAAAATCCAAGGCTTCTGACTTCTGATTCTGAACCTCTTAGGGTGCACAGAAAAGAGACCTCCACAATCCTTGAATCCATGCTCCTTGCTTTCCAGGTGGGCATCTGAGCCCAGAACTGAAGGTACTTGCCTTCTATTAATAACAGTTGACAGCATAAGCTCCCATCAGAACCTGCTCCCAGCTCTAACATCAGTGTGCTGTGTGACCTCAAGCTGCCACTCCCCCTATCCTGCCGCCCCTACCCGCACACACACCATGCCTGGAAGTGACAGCATCGTGTTATCAGGAGGTTTGATTTTCTGTTCAGGCCCCAGTGCTCAGTGAAGCTTTGCCAAGGCAGCTGAGAGAGCAGCACTTCCCCTGCAGCCTGTGCCAGCTCTGACAGAAGTGCTGATTGCCATCGGGAAGCTGGCCTGACGGGGAACGTTGCAAATAAAAGTAAAACACGGGAGTTAGGCTTCTCACTGCCAGCTCGTATATTATCGAGGCACAGCCTGCCCAAAACCTCCCCAAGACAATTAGAGGAGGACAAGAAACTTGTGATTCTCCACCAAACGCTCCTCTTCCCAGTTATTACTGAATGGTGTTGACAACCAGTGCTGGAAGCATGTGGGAGGCTCAGGGATTCGAAGGGTGGAGAAGTGAAGTGATGGGAAGGGAACGGACATTTATTGAGCAGTTACTACGTACTGAGTGCTTCTGATGCGCAACCTCATTTATTCTCACAACAAACAGTGCACTCAGTATGACAGTGCTCATTTGGGAATGAAGACTCGGAGAATGAGGTGACTTGACCACGTTCTCATAGTTAGCAAAAGGCAAAACTGAGGCTCAAAACCAATTTTGCCTAACTACAGAGATGGTTGTTTTCCATGGGAAGTTGGCTGTATATGCTCAGCAGAGCCCTTAGTTCCACTCTGGGGGAGTCAAACCTCAAATTTCCTAGCTGCAGAAAGGAAACAATTGCTCCTGCTTTTCAAGATGCTGAGAAGATGAATTGAAACAACACTTATGAAAAGTACCCGTAAAGCGCTGTCAACGTCCTTGTTTGCTTCTTAACTTCTTCCCTTCCCCCCCTTTCCCACTCCCCCTTTCCTTCCTCACTTCCTCCCTCTCTCCTCCGTCTTAACCTTTTACCCTCATCAGCAGATCAGAAAGGACCGTGTGAGTTGCACCAAAGCCTTCGTTCATTCAACAAGCATCTCTTTAGTGTTTACTGTGTGCCTGATACTTTTATATGTTGGGGGGCAAAGCAGTGAACAAAATAAAATAAAACTAACCAAAAATAATTTACTAATTTACTAAGAAGTGAATTATTTAGTGTGTTAGGAGGTGGCCAGTACTATGAAGAAAAATAAAGCAGGAAAAGGAAGAAAGGGGAGAGTGCTTTGCAATTTTCTGGAGGGTTCTCCCATCCCTATTCATCTTCTTTTTCCTTCCGTCAGTGTGACGCACCTGGTCAGCACAAGGCAATCCGATGTTTGTAAACCCCACAGCAGATCCCACATGATAAACTGTGATACTGACAACGGCAGACATTTCACATCAAGTAAAGAGAGTAAAGCGCAAAGAAGGACTCATTTGGCTTCCACAGAAGCAGAGAGGCTTCCAGAACACCAGGGACTACAAACTCCTATTTGCATTGCCCTTGTGATCGGGGCATCACTGCTCCGGGGTGCCCGGGCATAGCATAAGCTTAGTAGGAAGGGGACCTGTGAAAGGGAGCACACCTTCTCCAAGTTGCCCAAGAGGGATAAAATATCTGTGGAAAAAAATCTTGGGAATCTTAAAAAGTACATCATATCAGCTATGCAAGGTGTAAATTGTGAAGGGAAGTTGTGGCTTTCCTATGGAAAGATAGCATAAAAATTGCAAAATGTTAATCAAGAGAGGAAACGTAAACCAGAAGTGCATACTCTGGGAGAGAGTAAATAGGAGTTAGCAGTGTACCACAGTTAAATAAAGCAGGAACTGCAATTCAGGACCATCGGTATGCCCCCACCCCGGCGACAAATTCCAGGAGAGGCAGACGCTGAACTGTGCAGAATTAGTATCTCCATGCACCAGCTGTGGCCAGTACCCTGCACCCACCATGTGGCTTCGAAGAAAGTACTGTAGGACACTTCCCTCTATGCCCCTCCCTATCGTCTTGGCATTGATCTCTATTCTGTGAAGGATGCTTACTGCACTGACAACTCTCTGCCTGAGGCTTTCCGTCCTGCTCGTGGATGCATGCTCTGCCCACACGCAGGCCAAGCTCAGAGTACTGAGGAGTTCATGTCCTTGTCCACCAGCGTTGGGGTTGGTGTATTCGCGTGCTGGTTTCCACAGCTGCAGTAACTCTGAGGCACGTTCTACACATCTCCCAGAGGGACTGAGCTCTAGTTGCCCACAGCGGTAACTGGCTTTAGAAGAGGCCCTGGCTGACTTTGGCAATTCCATTTCTCCCATCCTATTCCCCTATCTGTGTTTCCTGGGGGAACATGACTCAGGACATAAAGCGAAGGCACGTCTGAGCCTGGAGTTCCTGGTAGGAGGATAAGAAGGTTGGTATCAGAGATTAGGTTCCCACAAGTTTGGGGACCCTGTGCCTTTATTTGTTCATCTTGTAAAGTCAGGAAAATAAATCTTGCTCAGCTTGTCTACAAATGTGGCTAAGGAAATTTCAATATCTAATGAGCATTAAAATAATTGTAAATCTGTGGCAATGTCAAAAGAAAGGCACTTATTATTATTATTTCATTTAAAAGATTGCCCGGAAGACCAAGTCTCTGTGGGAGTGCCTGTAATGAACGCAGAGCAGAGCCCGAGGAGGGAAATGTCAGACCTTCAGTCTGTTGTTTTTTTATTTTAGCACCTGTCACATGGTGCTGGCACTGCCTGGATCACAAGGCGGGGGCTACATGTTGTTCATTCTTTATTCTCAGAGCCTCGCCCACTGTCGGGCACACAGCAGGTCCTCAGTATCCATTTGTTGAATGCATAAGGAATTATGAATTTATCTGTCACCTTGAGCAAGTCACCTAACCTGTTTGGCCTTAAACCAAAATCACCTCTGAGTTCTTGTCCAGCTCTAACATGTCAGGATGTGAAAGGACATTGGCCACTCTGGAGAAAAAAAAAATGCAGCTAGCTAGAGTGGAATAGGACCAGCAAGCCGTCAAGAGGCTGGGCTAGCCGAAGGCTGGTCCGAGTGGGATTGTGAGGAAAGTCGATTTTATTGCTCTTGGTAAGGAATAGGCCTTAACGGAGGCTACAGACAAAGAAGACAGATTAAGAAGGATGAGAGGCACAAAGAGAAGAGAGGCCAGGTGGGGCAGGCAAGGAAGGCAGAAAGGATTTCAGGCCGGCTGTTTTCTCAAAAATAGCCCACTGAACTTCATCCCGCTCTGGGGATGGAGAAAGTTGGGAAGAAGTCGAGGAAGAAATGAAGGCACCAAGAAAGGCATGCAATCCTCTGCTGACTGTAGTTCTGAAAGCACATTTATAGCCTCCCAGAATCCCAAGGCATTAAAAATCACAACTGAGCGGGGCTTAGCAGCCCCAGAAAGGATGTCAATTGCTCAGTAAAACTGGGCTCTCACAGCTCCAGCCTGGGTGAATCAGATGGAATTTTGATTGTTTAATGGTCCATTTTTTTTTCTAAATGTCTGAAAAGCATTCTACCAATGGCCATCTGTAACTGAGTCCAGGGGGCAGACTGAGGAAGAATTACTGGAGCCATCTCCTTGACGCTCCTTGTAACCCAATTCATTATTAACCCCAGTTTATAGGTAAACAAACTGAGATCCTGTGAGTGTCTCACTAGCTGTTGCTCAAAGTGGGGTTGGGGCTCAGCCCAGGTCTGCCTGACATGGAGGCGATCTCTTGACCCCACTATGGAGTTTTACCCATGAGCATGGCTGAAGAAGAACTGCTGTTCAGAGAAAATCTCACGGAGTCAGGAATTTAGACCAGCAGCGTATTCTGAAATGATGGACCAGACAAACAATAAGATTTCATCATCCCCACTCCCTCCCTACTATCCAGAATGGTTTCCCTCACTTCCAAATTTCTTTAGGCTCCATTTATCATTCCAAATGTTATACACAAAGGAAAGAGAACATTTGAAGCCACAGTCATTTTCAGAAATAATTGATGGAGAATGCTCCCTAAGAAGAAGAAGAAAGGAGGCTGGAGTGTTGGACACTTGCTGTGCAGGCAGGGACGAGGGGACGCAAATGACAACACAAATTAGACTATGTCACCTGTGCTGGGTACTGTGGGATGTGGTTCCTCTCCACGTCCACCCAGCTCCCCTGCAATCTCCAGTAAAGTCTAAGACATCAGAAAATGCTGTACGGGATTGAGTATCTAATGGAAACTAGCGAATAGGCTGAGTTTTATATCTGAGTTAAAATAGGCAAAGCTGCGATAGAAAAGGCAATAACAAGAGCTAGAAGTTACAAGCAGGCCTGTTAAAGATCTCTGGAGGATGGGGGCATGCTTACTTTAGCAGCTCCACTCCGTAGTAAATACTCAATGCCCCCAACATGGTTGAGTTAGGGTTGACTGGGTGATGTTAAGTAATGTTGCATTTTTAGCCACTTAACAAAGCATTTATAATTTTGATTTTGACATTGTCTTTTTTTGAATTTGAGAGGATTTTTCCCTTCATGCATTCTTGTAGATTCTGTCTGTGCTTACAGTGCTCATTTGGTAAAGGATCCCAGCAGAAGTGATATCCAGGTTATGAATTCTTAGGGTATTTTGCATAAATCTTGAAGGAGGGTTGGAATTTAAGTGATAGGCAGGATATTCGAGAAAAATTCACCTGGAATATAAGAAGCCAGCGGGTTCATGGTGCTACTTGGGTTACACTAGGTTTCTAGAGTCCACTGATGGTCCTGGCCGGGGACTCCTCTTCTGAGGACACCAAGCTCTGTGTCCTGAGAGGAACATGGAGGATGGAACATGTCTCTACAGTGCCAAGTACCAAGGACTCCATGGGACAAAGAGGTCAGGGGCTGAGAGATCAGCCCCTGCTCAGCTCTTTATGAGGTTGTCTCTTGGAGAAAATGAATATTTACTAAGCACGTTCTCCAGCTCTGGCACCCATCATCTCTTTAATCCTCAACCTGACCTCTTGCAACACGGGCACTCACAAGCCTATTTTATACAGGAGGACACTGAGACTCATAGATGCAAAACTGCTTCCCTAAGATCAAGCGGTTGGTAAGGGGCAGAGCCGGGAGTGGACATCTGGTAGTTCTGATTCTAAAGCTATTGCTCTTTTTTTGCTTCAACCATTGCCGTGAGAAAGGGAAAAACAAAGGGTGGGAGGGAAGGGAAACAAACAAAAGAAGGGGACAATTTTGTTTGATCACCTCTTTGCCCCCTGCCTTGAGAGGGGAAGCAAGCGAGGCGGCATCATGAAGCTCAAGAGAGAGGTCGCAGGACCTTCGCCCAGCCCTTGCTGCCAGTAGATCCAAGCGGAAGCCACGAACAGGAATTTGAGCAGCAGATGACGCTGACAGCCACACTGCATGAAACGGCAATTGGTCCTAGCGGGTCAATGTGGCGACTGGAGAGACATTTCCCTGTACTGTCAAGGGAAGAGCAAAGGTGCGGTCGCCAACTATCAAAATGATGGTCCTCCTGAGGACCCTGTCCACAGCAGCACCCCCTCCCCGAACCGCAGTCAGCAGCAGAAGGGTCTGCATCACTCTGATTAAGGATGATTATTAGCCACATGAGGCTGTGATAATCAATGCTAATTTATACACCTCCCTTTCCCAGGGGCCTCTGATTGAGAGAGGTGTGATTTTCTAGTCTGGAGTTATTAATACATTCTACACCTGGGCAAATGGGGCCAAGGGATGGGCTTGCATGGCCTGAAAGCTGGTTTACAATTTCCATGCATCTCTTCACCTCTTTCTGATCTAAACCCTCACAGTAGCTCAAATGAAATGTCTATAACTTTTTTTTTTTTATCCAAATCTTTTTGGGTTAAAAATGAGCAGAACTAAGGGACGCCTCCCAGAAGTGCTTTCTGCCTTTTATGGGGAGAAATTTAGTAAGATTGCTGGGTATTTCGTTCCTTTCTTAGAAGAAATATTTCTTGGGGTGTTTCTCTCTTTGACCAATTCATCCAGCCATGTAGTCAATACATCTTCTGTAGTCTTACTGTGTGCCGGGTGCTGGGTTCGCCAACAGCAACATGGAAACGAATTAGACACAGCCACTGACTTCAAGTGACTCAAACCCATATGGGCTTCCTAATCTTTTGGAGTCAGGTAACCCCTTAAAAGTTGGTGAAATCTATTGACCCTCTCCAAGTATCAGAATGCCTGAAACTCATGCATGCACAATATTACATCTAATTTAGGGGAATTCACAGACCTCCCCCAGGTTCCCCGCACCCCATCGGAGCCCATTCATGCACACTCTATAGAATGATGGACCCAAAAGTGGGATACTGGACTCAAGTGAGACATTATTTTAGGTATTCGATGAAGGAGCAATGTTTCCTCTGTGAAGAGAGGAAGTCTTGACACCTTTGAAAATAAACCCAGTGAAGGAAGGTGCCCTGGCACCTCTAAAAATAGGGTATAATGTCAAAATCCAATACTCAACTAGAAGCCAGGAGCTTTTGTCCTGAACTTACTGCTTATTTGCTCTGTGATTTTTGCAAGTTCCTTCCTTTGTCTTGCTGGACTTCTGTTTCTCAATATTTCTAATAATTTTGTTATTCTTGATGGTCTCTAAGAGACCTTCCAGTCCTGACATTCCAGGGCACCCAGGCCAGCCACCCAATCACTTTCAGAAGTTGTTCTCTTCTCCTGTATGGCAGACTCACTCCCATTCCCCTCCATAACCCTGCTGCCCAGCTCAGGAAGATGGTAGATGCCTCCTGCCCACACCTCCTCCTTTCTGCCCAGCCAGCTATTCATAAGGAGGAGCAGTCAGCGTTTGAGAAAGACAGACCTGGGCTCCAATGCGGTCCCCACTACTAATAGTGGGCAAGTTCTTTAAACTCTCTGAGGCTGGGTTTCCTCTGCGAAATAAGAATAACAATAACCCTCACCTCTTAAGGCTTACAGACAGGGCCCTAATCATACGCAGAGAACCAGGTAGATCAGTCCCAAATGTAACTCTCTTTCTTTTTCTCCTTTCCTTCTTCCCGTCCTCCCTTCCTCTCTCTCTCTCTCTCCCTTTTTTTTTTTTTTTTTTGCAAGATTTGCAAGGTCTTGGAGGAGGTTTCACTGTCGTACTTGTCTACACCTTATTTTTTTCTTGGCTGCATAGTAGGGCAGTTTGCATAAATACAATTGGCGGAAAGAAATCAGGAGCACAGATAAAACCTCATCCAACCCTTGGTGTTTGAGACCCACAAGGAGGGCCCAGAAGCAGCCTCTAGGTTTCTCATAGACAAGGGGGGCACGCTGAGGGCCCCCCCTTCAGGCTCCCCTTGAGCAAGGGGCTCAAGATACCTTTCAACTGTGCAGGGTGACGGCACTGGAAGGAACATGTGCTGCCAAAGGTCGTGCCCTCGGGGCAGGAGAAGGATGCGGCATAGACATGATGGTGGTCCGGAACGCCACAGTCCACTGGCTCACATGCCACCTGCTTGTTCCACTTGCCCTCGGCGCAGGTCACTGTGACACTGGGTCCTGTCTGAAAGGCAGAGACAGGCACGGTGAGGAGTGGAAGACTGAGCCCCAGAGGTGGAGAAATACCCTCCTCACCCAGGTGAAAGTTCAGAGTCTTGTCCAGGCACCAGGGGACCAATGCTTAACATTTAACTTTAGCTCACTTCTAACAATCCCAATGACTGCTTGAATCAGATATTTCAGTTCCCGCTTAAAGACGCAGAAGCTGAGACTCAGAGACATTGCATGATCAGCCCCAAGTTACCAAGCTGGAAAGAAGGTAAGTGGGACTTTAACCCAAAGGCTTTGCTCTTAACTGCCATCTACAGAGTCTCCTAGATCCTGATTTCCATTTTATTGATGAGAACCTCGAGACTCAGAAACCTCCCAGGGCATGATGACTTCTTCCATAAAACAGACTCTGAAACATGGTGCAACAGTAGGACACCAGGCCTTGATCTTTGTATCTTTCCTGGGCTCTGAAGGAGGTTACCAGGAGCCTGTTGTAGTGCCTGGCACACAGTAGGTATTGAGTTGGATATAGGAGACCTGGATGTTTGTCCTCCACGTTATGAGACCGCAGGTAAGTCCCCCTCCTTACTTCAGTTCTCTCACTGGCAAAACAGATGGATTGAACTCAAGCATTGCTCTAAGAGCCGTTCCCTGCTCTGAGATTCAGTGGCTCGATAGCCAAGAGAGAAGGACGTGAAGAAGAAGCAAGCCTGGGAAAGATGAAAGACTCGACAGAGATTTGAACCAAACTTGGGGGACGGTAGGGCTGTGTAGGCGGAAGGGTGAGGCCAGGCTGCAGAGCCAAGGGAAGGGCAGCCATCGGCAGCCCGGAGGCTTCCGTTCAAGGAGGAAGCTGCCAAATCCCAGGGCACTGGGGATGCCAAATGTTGATCTGGGATTTTAAAAGCAAAGAACGTGTTCCCCTCTTAAGCACACATCAAAGGGGTGTGTGTTTAAGAGCAAGGTCCCTCACTGCCAAAACAGTCTAATTGTTTCTATAGGAGTTCAGACCTGCCATGTCTGACACGCGGAGGTAGGTGTCTAAGATGAGCAAGCGCAGAAGCTCTGTACAAATAAGCATTCCCGGCAATGAGGAACGTGCCCTGCGTGCTCGCAGTATGAAGGCAGGTCCACTGGTGGGCCCTGGAGAAAGCTGCATCTAGCAACAGAGCTCTGGGATCCTCAAATCCCAGGGCTGAAAAGACCTTCAACTGCCCACTTGTCCCACTCTCCCTATGCCCAACCGGAGACCTCACAGAAACGTCTGGCTGAGGCAACATTCTGCTCCAAACCACCGACTGCCACCAGTCTCATGCAGGACACATCCACCTTCCGTCAGCTCCTTTGATGACTTCCTGAGGGGTCTCCCTGCTTCCGGTCTTACAGCTGGACTCCAAGCCACACCCCCGTGGGCAGCCAGGAGAGCCTTTGCCAGCTATGATCTGGCAATATCGCTTTCATCGACAGCTCCCTGCTGCCCTAAAGATAAACCCCAGGCTTCCTGACTAAGCTGACAGGGCCCCTGCACCAGTGGACTCAGCTTGTCCCTCCAGCCTCATCACCTGGGTGAGTTTAGAAAAAGGAAAAATTTCCACCTGTGGCATGTTCCTTCTCACCAGTGGGCTTCCACATCCTATTCCAGCCTGTGCCTGGTGCATATATTTCTTCCTTCTCCCCAACGCACACCCCTTTGCCTATTTATCCAGTTCTGCATTTTTATGTCGCTTCCTCCAGGGTACTGTCCTTGACTCTCCCTGTGCTTCCACAACGCCCCACACTTCCCTTTATGGTATTTTTCACACTGTGAAGTCATCACTCATTAATTCCTTGACTCTCCCTCCCCCACTGGGTGCTAAGCTCCTTTAAAGGAGGGACTAGGTTTATCTTAATGACTTCTTTTTCTTTAGCACCTCCTACAGCATCTGATTTACAGCAGAGAGATGCTTTGCAGTGAATTAGTGAATGAATGAACACCTCATTGACAGATGGCTCACCTCTTCCTAAAGCTGCCCATTCAATGATGGCAGAGCCCTACCCATAAGAGACTCATTTTAAAATATTGAGCCCATGGTCTTGCAGACTTGCAACCTACATAAAAACACGCGTAAGTGTTGTATGGAACCCTACTCTGCACGTGAACCCTTCTCTTAGAGATTCTAGATTGATTGGTTGTTTGACTGATTCATTTCTTTACCCATTTAATCAATAAATGTTTATTGAGCACCTACTATGTGGCAGCACTATTTTAGGTGCTGGGGATTCAGCAGAGAACATGTTCAACACCTGCTAAGCCTTCCCTGGTCTGGAGCGGGGGGAGGAGGGCTCTGAGCTCAGCACCTGTACACACCTGGCTCTTGATCAGCTCATCATCCCGCTGTATCTGGAGCACGTAGCCCGTTCGGCAGCTCACGGTACACTGGGCGCCGTGGTAGCGGTCACTGCTGGAGCAATTGAGAGACGCGTTCTCCACAGCCAGCTCCGGGCAGTCAGTGGCCTCACATGCGAAGTGCACACAGCTGGGGAGGAGAGAAACAAGAGGGGGAGAGGGAGTTTTTGCACAGGACAACCGCGCTCCAGCTGGAAGATAAAGGCTAAGAGTCTCTCCAAAATTTCAGGAGACTAAGGCTAAGAAGAGGAAGGGGTGCTGGTGGAGGCAAAGAAGACCCTGGAGGCAGTGGTTAAAGTTTAACATTAAGAGCACAAGTTATGAAGACAGATGAACCAGGGTTCAAATCTTGCCACTTGAAAGCTTTGTATGTGACCATACAAAGCTTTGTGAAAAGGTGACCATTGTGATTACGGTGAGTGTTTATTGAGTTTCCTGTCTGCTAGGCACCAGGTTGAGTAGAAGCCTCTTTGTATTTTATAAGAGTACCCACTTCCAAGGGTCATTGTGAGAATCAAATCAGTTAGTGTAGAAAAAGCACGTAGCAGAATTCCTGGCATATACTAAGCACTCAATAAACAGTAGCTGATGTTATAAATACACCTATGGTCTAGTGCCTAGAAGCTGTGTGACTTTGGTAAAGTGCATCACCTCTCTGAGCTTCAGTGTACTCTCAAATTTAGCCAACCTCATAGAGCCACAAGACTCAACTCAGGTGATAGATGTAGAAGTCCTTTATAAACTTTAATGTGACTTTTGAATTGTTAGCGAAGCTGTACAGAGACCATCCCTTGCATCTTGCTGCAGCTACCTTTGTGCCAATCTGAATTCTACCCATTCTTTAAGTCCAAGCTCCATGCAAATTTCTATAGGAAGCTTTTCCGTGTCCCCAGGTGAGCTCCCTCACAGGCATTCCACCCTCCTTACTCTAATGCTGTTGCCTTATGCTTGTCGTATTGAAAACACAGAACTTTGGTGACCACCACGTACTGGATTTTGTGCTAATCCTTAAGAATGCAAAAAGAAGCAACATAAAATCGCCGTGCTTGGATGATCATGCCCTTTATACAATATTACAGTTACGCAAGCACTTAGTAACATTAGTTACCGTTCACTGATTGCTTATATACGTGAGCTCACTCCTTCCTCACAACAACCCTATGAGCTAAGCGTTATTCGTTTTACAGTTGGACAAATTTGGGACCAGCAAGATTAAATTACTTGTTTAAGTGCCCATACAGATGTGTGACTCCAAAATCTTTGTTGTTAAACTCGTCTCACTCCTGGACTAGAACGTCCTTGAGGGCAGAGATAATGCCTGTTTCATCTTGGTATGTGTCGCACTGCCAATAAAAACGGATTGTACAGAAAATATTTCCTAAGTAGCAAGAAACAAACAGTGGCAGTGCCTTGCAATAGCTCTTAAGTGCTTCATAGAAGTTGATTCTTAACACTGGAAGTTTCTGGGGGACAGTTTTCTCTGACTTCTCCCTCTCTGACTGTGTCTACACCAACACCTGCATGGATAGCTAGATTTGAATCCAGAATCTCAAGGCTTTTATTTTCCTGTTTTTACCTAGGAGACAGGGAGAAATTTTGGCCAAAGCAGCTTTAGAAGAACTTTCCTGTTTTTTTCTTGGTGTCAGTTTCAGGATACCCCGCTGAGGGTTTTACCAGGACATATCCGCATCCTCTACCTCCTGCTCAAAAGTATAGTGAGAAAGCGGGGGAGGGTGAGGAACTGAAAGCCTCTAAAACATACAAAAGTAGACAAACAAATCTACTTTTTAAAATACTCAGGAAAGAGCAAGCATTTAATTGAGGTCTCAGACCCTCACTGATGTGGAGCTTTGCATTCTCTGCTATCCCCTTCAGAAATGCAGGGCAATGGCGTTAAGTGACACTTGCTGAGATGCTCTGATTCTCCGCCCTTCCTCTTAGTCCTGAAGGTCTCAGCATCGCACCATGTGGAGACCTCAAAGAGGCTGTAAGTGTGGAGTCAAAGCAAGGGCTTTGACACCAAACAATGCATCTGTTCATGTTGTGTAAGCACCAGGGAAGGAGCCACATGGTTCCAATTTGAATAGATTTACTCTGTAAGCTACCAGCCCCCAACCTGTGCTTTAGGGTTTGGGCACTCTCACTTTGCACTCCCAGGAGGTACTGGGCTTGTATGAGGACCCAGAGGGAAAGATGGCTCTCTTCCAAGTTGTGGGGCCAGTAAGGTGAAAACAGCACCCTCCCCCATTGTTCTGTGCACGTTAAAATTCTTCTTCATAGGAAAATGAAAATCTGAAATGCCTCATTTCCTAGAAGGGAAAGAACACAGGCTTCTCCGTTAGGGGAATCTGGGTTCCAGCTCCAGCTCTGCCATTAATCGGTTCTTTGACCTTGGAAATTAATAGAACACCCTGAGCCTCGGTTTCCTCATCTATAAAATGGAAGTAATAAAATGATTCATCCCTCAAGGTGGTCAGCAGGGTGAAATGTCATCCACCCATCCATCTATTCAACGCAACTTCACTGGGGGCCTACTGAGGACTGGACGCTGTTCTAAACATCAGGGATACAGTGAGGGAGGGGACAAATAAGGTGGCTGCCACCCTATGAATTTAAGGAGGGAGGACATGTGCCAAAGAACAGTAATAAGTGAGACCATTTCTGATAGTGCTGCATGCAGTAAAGGCATTAAAACAGGGGAAATTACAGAGGATGACAGCTGGGAGGACGGGACACTGCGTGCAGAAGGATCCATGAGGGAGGGACATCAGGACCAAGACCTGAATAAAATGGAGGGGTCAGCCACACAAAAGTCTGGGGAGTCCCGAGTCCCAGGCAGAGTGAAGAGCAGTTCAAAGGTCCAGGACAGGATGGAGCTTGGCATGTTTGTAGAATGGAAAGGCCAATGTATGAGAAACACTTTGGAAACTATCACACCCCATGAGAAGGTGGTCTTGTGACTCTGTCTCTTTCTGCTATTGAAGAAAAATATTCCCTGGTCATGCAAATCCTGACCAAAAGGTTTCATGGTCAGATGAGCATGGGCAGCATTGGATTAATGAAACCGATCAGCTTTCTTTATTGCAGGACTTCTCAGAACCTTGAAAATTCTAATATATATTGAGGATTTCCAAAAAGGGCTAAAGCGTGCGTTATTTTCCAAACTCTGATACATTTTTTTCATGGGCATTTCTCAGGACTAATGTCTTCCAGGACACTCTTTGGGGAGTGAGGCATCCCTGCTTTTTCAGAACATCTGTCTGCACCTGGCTTGCAGGCTCGAAAACAGGAAGAAAAGGGATAAGGGAGGTAATGTGTGTCAGGCCCTGGCCACTGTGTTTCACCTACATTGCCTTATTCGCATTCCACACAGTAACTCCTGGAGGTAGTGATATTATTCCCATTTTCAAGGACAGGAAACTGGGACTAAGAGTTTTAAATTGCTTGCCCAAGGGCACTCGGCTTGGACAGAATTCCAATAGAGATCTGCCAGTCTGTCCCCTACGTCCCTGCTCTTTTCTTTGCTGTCCTGTTGGGTGGAAAAGGTTGTGTGAACACACTGTCCAAAAACGATAAACATTACCCCAACTGACCCTCCCAAATAACTCCCTGTCACAGCCCTGTCATTTCTGAAACACAAAAACAAAAATCAAAACAAGAAGAACAAAACAAAACAACAGGCTCTGCTTCATAAAAACAAAAATGAGGGAAAGATTTAATAGCCAGTGATGGACAGTCAATAAAGATAACAGAAGAGGAAAAAAATTAAGACACTTCTCCCAAGGGAGGAAGGTGGCTAATTGGATGGATGAGGGAAGTGACATTGGTAATCGTATTGATCAAATTCTCACGACTAGGCAGAGGTGGCAGGTCCCTGGCCGCAGAGCTAATCGGATCCTTAAGAATATTTCTTTTCTTCTTACATATATATAAATATATGTGTGTGTATATATACACACACATGTATGTATATATACACACACATATGTATATAAATATATATATATTTAATGTATTTACCTACAGACTCAGGTTCCATCTCAGGGTAGAACCTTGTGCGATCTGACGGCCAATCCCCCAATTGCTGTCCCCACTATCTCCACCCACACATAGCAGAGGATACCTGGGCAGTCCTGGAACCTGGACGAGGCCAGGAATTAAGGGCTGGTGAGGGCTCCTCTCCTGCATCTCTCTCTTAACCCAGGGCTTCACTCCTGTGGCTGCTACTTAGCTGCAATTACGCCGTGGGGAAGTGGAGATAATAACAGGCAGGTTGTTTATAAGTCACTCTGGGCTGCTCAGATGGGGACAACAGAAAAGACAGGGTGTTCAACCCTGAGAAATAAAGGGAAAACTGTTCTTGGATCAACTCTGCAGGATCACTTGAAATAAAACTGAGAGTCACTAAGATAGAAACTTATTTTTCTGCCCAGACACGAGACTGCTGGGGGAAGTGATTCTAAGGCTCTTCTCCCCTGCGTTTCTAGGAGCCAGCACTGCAGGGCGGTGCGGAGGTAACACTCGGAAGATTAGGGGATGCAAACTCCGTGGACCCCAGGGTCCCAGCAGACATCCCCAATGTCAAGGTGAGCTGAGCAGGATGTGCCTAGAGGGAGGGCACGTGCCCAGCCAAAGCAGCAGCAGGACTCGTGCCCCAGTCCAAGGTGGCCTAGTGGGAGAGAGGGCCTGATGTTTTCACATCTTCTGATTTCTTTAAAGAGTTCCAAGAAGAATTCTGGTTTTTAACATGAACTCTCCTGATATTCAAATATTGGCAACTAATTAAAGAAGATAACTAATGAGGACCAAACAAACAGAAATTGCCTGTGGCCTAATCTGGCCTATGGGACAGCCCTGGAACCTCTGATGAAGAGGAAAGAGAACCAGACTCCCGAGAGCTAGATTCAAGTGTGGGTCCTGCCCTCAATTTGTTGGGTGACTTCAGGCAACTCACTTTCTGTGCCTGGACCTTAGGCTTCCCATCCTCAAATGAGGTTGCGGAACCAAGCAGCCCTTGAGTCCTCCCAACTTTCAGGTGTCATGGTTTTATGAGGACAAAACAGCAGAGGTACATCACTTCAAAGCCCCTTGAAATGGGAAAACATAGGCTTTGATAATCCCAAGTATTGACAAGGACATGGAGCAACGGACACGGGTACATCACTGATGGGAGCGTGAGTTGCACGGTGTTTTGGAGAAGAGTCAAGTAGTACCCAATACAGTCAAAGACACATACACACTTAGGCACAGCAGTTCTATTTGCCGGTGTAACACACAGACTAGTGATTTCCGACGGATGTGCTGAGAGGTACTGATCCCTTTGTGGGTTGGGGAGGTTGGATGAGGTGGGCAGCAATCTGAGCAATCGTGGTCTCTGGCTATAAGCAGCTGCCTTCTGGATTCCAAGCCCTATAAACGAATTCCTATACAGTCACCTAACAGGATATTCCACACGTGGGGTCTCATCAGTGTGCAGAGTCTAGGAGCACTGGGCTCCAGTGTGTGAGTGCCTCTTGCAAACCACGCCTTCCACCCTGGCCGTGAGTGCCCCTTGCAAACACCGTCTAGGTCCTCCCCGGCTGGAAAGAGTTCATCTAGCCACGTGAGAAACTTATTTCCCCTCCAAGCTGGCCTTCCAAAAGTGAGCTCTCTGTCAGAACTGCCTCTCTCTAGGTAGTCTCGCATGTAGAAACCAGGAATAGTTCGAGGTAGAGGAAGAAAGAGAATGTGAAAAATAAAAGGGCAGGAGAATAAAAGGAAATAAGAAAAGAAAGAAAGAAAGAAGGAAGAAATGAAAGAAGAAGGAAGGAAGGAGGGATGGAAGTTAATTGTCTGAACACATGGCTCATTGGATTTTATAATGAACTGTTCAATTTCTGTTTAGAACTGCAGGATGTATGGACGTGATGTGCTTGCGCACATGCGTGTGTGCGAGAGAGACACGCTGGAGTCTCAATATCACGACCGCGGCTTTTCTCATTGAAGAAGCCCCCCCCCCCCGACAGCCCCCACCTTTTCCTCTTTCCCCAACTCGGTCTGGAGCTGAGATTTGGCTAGAATTCCACAACTGAAAACTCTCATTTGAAATCTGATCCTGTTTTCTTGGCTCTCTGAATTTATACCAAGTACCTCGAAGGGACTAGAGACCCTTGAACCTAGGTCGAAACATGCCACCTGAATTGATTTCACTATAGCGAGTTGCCTGAAGTCACCCAACAAATTGAGGGCAGAACCTACACTTGGATCTAGCCGCCCGGGTAGATATCACACTGCTCTCAGGATAAGAAAAAGAAAACCAAGAGGACAACAAGGGAAGAGGGGAAGGGGAAGCAATGGAGGGAGAGGTGGAGGGAGGAGAGGACAGGGTGTGGGTGGGAAGGGAGGGGAGAAACAGTACCTTTCGCCACCTAGGAAGCAGCTGAGAGTGGGATGTTTCTACTACAACCAGCTGAAATTTGTGCTATAAAAAGTGATGCTATTTACCTTGGGGTTTTGAGAATGAAGACAAATATCCCACGGCTTTTTACAGTGGTTGCTTATTTTTCTTTCCTTTCCTCCTTGTTTGTTTGTTTCCATGCGTTTGCACCTTTGCAGAGTCCTGCCTGCTTTGGTAAATGCCTCTTCAGCTGCCATTCTAGCAGCTGTCCCCTCTCCCTCCCACCGGGGGCATTCAGAGGAAGGTCCCGCAGCCCTGCAGCCTCAGCCCTCAGGACTCAGCCTGTCCCTGCCTGGTCCAAGCTCAGGGACAAGCCAGCCGAAGACCCCAGGGCTGCATCCCCATCCCTTTGCTCAGAGTTTCACTGAGCAAATGCTCACATGGGACCAGTCGTGAACATTCTTCTCTGCTACCCGTGCCTTGCTCCAGTGGGCAGAGTGTGGCTTTCAGGGACAGGAGCAGCAGGATTTTGCCTTTTACTGCCTGGATGTCAGTGACTCACTCACTCTGTTTTTCTGAGTCATACCTCCTAGACAGCTGTGATGATGAAATGAGATCATGCTCCTGTCTACCTTTCCTAGCTCTTGGAAATCACAGACTGTTAGAACTGGGGCGGGAGCCGGGGAAACAGAGAGAACACGCAATCCATGATCGTCATTTTACACATGGAGGGACTGAGGCCAAGAGAGGCGGAATGACCGATCCACTGTCACGCAATGGGGGAGAGACAGGGCAACAGTCTACCTTAGCTCAATGCTCCTCCTACAATCGGTCAAAGAACTCAGCAAATACAGATCGATTGATTTGTTTCAGAAGCTGAACCCTTCTCACTGTTTACTTAGGGCACAGGAACTGTTCATTAAGAATTCAGAGAGGGCACCGCTGGCCTCAGTCAACTTGCGGATGGGCAGGATGGCTGGTTAGGGAAGGGGAAGCACTGAGGGAAGGGAAAAGGGCTGATGGATTTCCATCGACATTATTTCCCCGGGGTTCTGAAAAGTAACTTATTTTTATAGAGTCCGGAGAGCAAGGGACAAAAGAGTCCTCTTAGAGTGAAACATGACAACGTGATACTTAAGGAGTTCTTGCCTCCGGACGATTGCGACAGACTTTGCACAACAGAAGCTAGAGACAGTGGGTGCCGAACAATGTGGATTTTGCAACCACCTTTTGTGTCCTGTGGGGCAGCAGGGGTGTGGGAAAGACTGGTGTCCTCCCGCTTTCCTCTCCTTGCCCCCAGGTGTACAGGGCAGGCTGCCGCGGCTTGCAGAGGGCCTCCCTCTGGGGGGGACTAAGGAAACAATAACCCCTCCTTTCTCCCTCTGGATCCTGTTAAACAAACTTGAGAGATGCTGTGCAGCTCTAGGCCGGCTCTTCCCCTCTCTGAGCCCTGCAATCCTGAGTGGTAACACACAGAAGCTTGGGCATGGTGGATGTGACATGATGTCTGAGGCTTCTTCCAGCTCTAACTTTAAGAGCTTTACACAGAACTCTGTGCAGAGAAGCACCACGATCATCATCAAAAAATGATTAGAAATATTTTTTATTAATATGATATTATCTGCTTCTTCCAAAAGAGAAAACTGAGACTCAGAAGAGGGAGATGACTTGTCCAAGGACACCCATTCGAGAAGTGGTAGCTTGGAGATTTAAACCCAAGTGAGAGTATACTTCTTAAGAAACCCCTTAACCCCCCACGCCCCCAGCCCCTTGCTCCAAACTGCATTAACAGATGCCAGATCAAAAGCATCGATGCAGGGACATTACGCAGTTAAAAGACAGGCTCCCAGGCCACTTGTGGGATCTTAGGGGTTAGGCTTGCAGAAGACACAGAGATTTCGCCCAACACCTAAATACACAGTGAACCGGGATGAAGCGAAGACCAGTCTCACTCCACCCGCTCAGTGGAGGACAGGTACGCCTCCCACCCGTGCCACCTGGGAAGCAGAGTGTTCCAGTATTTCCGAGCTGAGAGAGAGCTAATCCACCTGCCCTGTCTTTGCTCAGATGAGCACACCGAGGCCCAGAGAAGGAAATGGATGTTTCCAGGATCCCCATGCAAGCTATTGTCAACTCTGTGGCTGCAAGCCAGGCAAGGGAGGTTCTCTTCCTACCACACATCCCTGCTTCCCTCAGTGGCCCCAGGAATTCAGAGCTTTACGGGCCGCTCGAGCCCAAAGGCAGAGCCGGCCAGAGGCTGGAGGACAGAGAAGGGAGAAACACACAGACTTTTTAGAGCAACACGAATGGCCACCCAGCTTCCAAATCGCACTGTCTCCACTGGGCTGCCCAATGGCCCAGGGTCCCTTACCTCTGCTCGGCAGGGCTGTAGGTCTCCCCTCTCTGGCAGCTGCTCAGGGTGACGGGGTCAAAGTTGTCGAAGGAGCGGAGGGCCACCCCCGAGATGGCGACCAGGGGCGAACTGAAGCTTACACGTACCGCCTGGCTGTGGTAGAAGGGCTGGCTGAGGTCATGGACCACAGGGATAATCAGGGGATTGTTCCTGCAGCTCAGGACATGGATGCCTGTCAGGGGAGACAGAGGGGCCGAGGGGCCAGGCTCATTACTCAAGGCCAGTCACGCCCTCCCCCACGGGCCCTTCCCGAAGCCCCCAGACCCTTTCATGTCACTGCACAAAAGCACCATTGGGCGGCCGGTGAGGATTTTGAGTCTGATTGAAAGTTTCTTTGTCTGCCTTTTTTTCTTGGTTCCAAATCTTTCCAATCCCCCTGCCTCCCTGCCCCCTAAGCTTCCCCTTCACCTAGAGCCCAAAGTCCCTCTCCCTCCCCCAAAGGGCCACCCCTCTGCCAAGCATCCGGGCCCTGCGTCCCTCCCACATTGCTGCAGGGCTCCCTGGTCTGAGTTGCTGGTTTTCAGGCTGCCTGCCTGGCCAGTCATAGAGCACATGGAAATAATTCATGCCAATGGCCCTTCCTGGGGTAGAAAGGTAAGAGGCCCACCCTCGTATGTCATCTGTGGACCTAGGAGCAGCCCTGCTAGGGAAGGACCTCGACCCCAGTGTACGGGGGAGACAGAAGTGCGGGCAGGGGGCGGCTTTCCAGATAAACGCCGCAGCTCAGCCACAGCGCCAAGTCCACGGAGAGCCCAAGCTGGGCTCACTCCAGAGTGCTCAGTTCTTCCTAGTCCAGGCAGCAGTCCCCAGGCTTCAAGGAAGGGGAGATGGGCAGAGAGAAAAAGGTGAATCCAGGGGAAAGGGAATGGAGTTGGAAAAGGGAAGCTGGCTTTGGTGCTTGGCGGACCTGGGTTCACAGGCTGGTGTAGCCCCTTCCTAATGCTGGGACTCCAGCAAGCCCCTAAAACTCAGTTTCTATATTCAAAAACCAGCATGGTCCTAACCACATCCAGCCAGATTTGCTGTGTTGGGACAGTTCTCCTGTGGGGAAGCCTGAAGCTCCAAGGCCAGCAGGTACCCTTTGCTATTCCGCTCCTTTAGGGTTGGGACGTCTCCGCTGGGAATGTCAGGTGCTGAGGACCAGGGAAGGTGGTATGGGAAGGACGTGTGGAAAAGCCTCAGGCATCAGAGGCAGGACCCAGGGAGCTTCTGTGGAGCCAGACTTTCCCCCACCCCACTGGAAAACGTCTCCTCAGAGCCCTTTGCAATGCCAGGACAACTACGAAAATATTTGCTTCTCACTTAGGGAAATTTCCCAGGAATCCAGATAAGTCCAGAGGGGTTTTCTTTCCCTTCCTCATTAATATGTTCCCCCTTGCCTTTAAAACCAACTAAATAAATAAGCATAAAAAACAAAACAAAAAACCCTCCCTGCTCCCTTGGCTTTTATCTGACCCTGAAATGACCCCTGGCCTGCTTGCTTCATACGGGGCTTTGAAATGAGCTCTCTGCGGAACGGTGTGGGCACAGCTTTGAAGTCCGGGCTTCAGTGCTGGCCTGGAATTCCAAACACTCGCAATGGCTGCCCAGAACTCTCCAGGGTAGGCTGGAAAAGGCAGGATGTCATAGGAATTTCTTAGTGCCAATTCGAATTTCTCAGTGCCATGGCCTGTGCGAAGCACGGCCACAGCAGTGTGGAATGACATCTTGCTCTGACTGCAAGGTGGACATCGTCGTCCCTGTTTGCACGTGAGGAAAGCGAGGCTCTCTGTGTGGGGCTGAGGTCGAGAGGACTGCTCACCGTCTCAAGGGGAGTGAGTGGCGGGGACGGGATTTAAACTGTGGCTGTCAGCCCTGGAACCCTTTCCTCTAAACCACAGTGTGTGTGGTGTGCAACAGGGTGGACAAGTGACAAGCCTGGCCCTTGTCCTCCTCCTTGGCCCTGCCCTCAGGGCAGCTTCTTAATAGGTAAAACCTGACTCCTCACCTGCCTCCCCATTCCTGAACCTGATCAAAAGGTATCCTCTTCCCCCTCCCACGGGGAACTTCTCTAGAGGTTGTGCTGGAGATATGGTAGCCACTGGGGGCGGGGGGGTTTCATGGACGCCTCTGGTTGCAGGGCAAAGAGCAACAGGCTATGATTTTGAAAACTCGACTACTCAGTCCTGACCTACTGTGTGACCTGGGGTCTCTTGGCACCTTGCTTTGGGTTTCAGGTGCACATATCATGGGAATGGCCATTGTTCAGCCTCCTGCACAAGTCTTTTGGGGATCACATGGGATGCCTGAGACTAAAAGTCTCAGCAAAGGGAGCGACCAAAGGGAGGGCTTTGCCATGGTCCCATTATCCCTGTGTCTGCCAGATCTAGGTTTCTCTGGGTACAGAGCCACATCTTGGCTGTACGGCAACCAGAATGACCAATAGAAGAAGGAGAAGAAAGGACGGAAGAGCTCACTCTAAGATGCTCCTCACAACCAACCGTGGTGCCGACCTGGAGGCAGGTGCGGGACCAAGCCCAGCCCAGGAGAACATGCTCACCTAGATCGTGGCTCTGATCTCTGGTATCAAGCAGCTGCACGCTGATGGTCTCCTGCTTTTGGTCCCCATAATATGTGCCATCGGTCACCAGGTGGACAATCACAGCTGCGGCAACCATTGGCTGAGAAAAGTATGCCTGGAATTGAGAAGATGCAGGAGGGTCACACGTGCGGTGGGGAGGCAGCCACATTGTGGGGGACTCGGGGGGAATCTTCCACCGTAGGAGGCAGGAGGGGAAGGGGGTGGCAGTGAAACCTGACAGTGGGGAGCGCAGGTTCTGAGGTCAGAGACCTGCTCCAGCCCTGGCTCTGTGTCAACCTGACTGAGTGACACGGGGTGAATGGCTGGGCCATTAAAGGCCTGAGTCCCGTCATGTTGAAATGGTGGATTAAAAAGACAAAAAGCTACATCGCAAGATTAATGTGAGTTTCCAGTGACATAATAGGAGTCAAGTGTCTAGTATAGGGCCTGGCACACACTGAAACCACAAAAACATGGTACTTATTATTACCTGTCACTTGTCCATGCCAGCCTCTGCACTAGGCATGGAGGAGACAAAGCTAAACAAGACATGGCCCTATCCTTTCTGGGAATGGGGTGGAGTTCAAAGTAGGTTAGTGACACACAAACAAAAATGCAGTGATATCTATGATCCTTAGTAGGGAAGAAAGATCCACAGACAGCTCTATGACACCATGGGACAAGTACCATCACGTTAGTGACCAAACGTGTAGGACGAGAAGGGAGAGAATAGTCACTTCTTTCTACGGGGATCAGTAAAGACTTCAAGGAGGAGAAGATAATTTTCAAAGTCCTTGAACAATGAGTAGAAGTTCCCAGGCAGACAAAAGGTACCCAATCCCTTTGCCAAAACGAGGGTTGGTTGAGTCAGGGTGCTCCATAAGCAATTAAGGGGTTCCATTTCAGGAAGCATCACATCGCTAAGTGTTTGGTTCCCTGTTCTTACAATTAACACCCTCAGCAGGTAGACAAACCATCTTAAGCAAGGGTCATGGGAGTCAGTGTTTCCTGCGTGCTGCTGCGGGAGATTCCAGGGTTCTCGAAGCGTGGGCTTACCCGGAGCCAGAAAGTGGTCTGCGCCAGCTGGGAGTACGGGTAGCTGATGGTGCAAGGGTACCAGGCATGCTGGGAAAGGCCTTCGCTGAGATCTATTACCTTGGTTCGACATGCCTGCAAAAAGATAAAGAAAAAATAATAATGTTAGAGGGTCTCAGAAGTTCAATTAAATTCAATTTGACAAACCTTTGTTGTTCCCCTATTTTGTTCTTGGCACTGCAAGAGGAAACAGGAATGGATAGACAAGGATCTGCTCACATTCTAACGTAGGCAACACTCACTGCTGTTAAGGAAATAGTAGATAACATATTTTGGTGGCAGAGGTGACAGAGACATTCTCATGGAGACAAATCCTGGACCAGTTGATATCTGAGTTGGGCCTGGAAGAAAAGGTATGGATAAGAGGAAAAGCATTGCAGGCAGAGGGAACAGAAACAAGGGCTCAGAGGAAAGCAGAAACCCAGAATGCTTAGACTGTGACAAACTGCCTGGTATTAGTAGACCTTGGAGAAGGTGGCAGAAAGGCAGGGGGAGGGATTGGATCTCACATAGTCTTGACTGCCAGGTAGACCATTGTAGAAAAAATACGTAAATTGCTCTCAGAGCCGTATTAACAATGGAGAAAAGACAGTGAGAATATGAGCATGTCCTTCCCCATCACCAAAGAAAGTCAATTTCATCACTTTACACACACACACACACACAAGAACACACTCATTCTCAATGATAGATAAATAACAATGTTAAAAGAAACAGGAAACATTTATAGACAAGTAGAATTCTTTAAACTTAGGAGTTTCTTGCATAACTAAATGTCATTTCATTTATTGGCTCATTCATTCATTCAAATGATATTTATTGAGTAACTACTATTTGCCAAACACTCCAGGACAAAATGGTAGAAAAGTCAGATGCTGAGGAGCTCAGACCTGGCAATGTGTGCAGATATTGATCAAGTAATTATGTATGCATACATAACTATACACTGAGAAAATCTCCATGAGGGAAAAAGTATAGAACAGCTGAGTTGTTCTTGAGATCGGTCAGACCTTTGGCAAAAGGTTGTCCCCAATTAGTGCTTTCCCTCTGATCTCTAACGTGGCTCCTCTTTCAAAACTTCCCCGTGCACTTAGGGCTGTCAACTCACATCTCCTGGTTGCAATCTGTTCATCTGAAAAAGTAAAGCTGGCCTAGAGAACTCTAAGGATCTTATACACTATGAAAATAAATGAGAGATAATCTGTTCTCGACTAGATTAAACAAACCCACAAGCACATTAAAACGAACAAAAAAGAAAAGAAAGGAAAAGAGAAAAATTACATACAAGGATCAAGGATGTCCATTCCTGCACTACGTATAGCAGCAAAAGATTGGGAATAGTCTATATGCTCATCTGTTGGAGAAGGAATGCATAAAATATGAAAAGTTCAGGATAGAATTTTATGTGGCAGAGGAATATTAAGAGGAATGAACTAGATACACATATACAGGGATGATATAAAAATATTTAACACTTGGCTCAGTGTGGGCCCTGCCAATCAAAGTGGAAGCTGAGTTCATAGACACCAACATGGAGCGATCACAAAAACATAACACTGAGTGAAAAAAAGAAACCAAGTGCAAATGGATGGGCATATTATGATGCCATTTATAAAAAGAACACAAAGCAAAACTACAAATTGCCCAGACATCCATATGAATTAAAAATGCAGTAGAAAATCATACATCAAATTCAGTGCAGTAGTTGCTTCTGGAGATCAAGGAATGGGAATGGTACTTGGGGTTAAGAACAAATAGGATTTCATCCTTCTTTGCAGAGTGTTATTTCTTTTACGGAGAGAGGCTTCAAGCAAATACGACAAAATTTGCATCGTTGTCAATTCCAGAAGGCAGTGCGTATACCTGATGTATAATGCGTACATACCTGGCATACGTAAGTGTTTTGGTTTACATCATTCCATGTAATTTTATGAATTTTTTAAAAACACTCCAAAAAATTGGCTTAGAGAGCCATTAAAAATCAATATGAAATAATCAGAATCAATGTCCCTAACAATATATTCCATTATTCCTAACAATGTGCTCTATACAGTGGGCTCCAATAAACTGGACTGGGTCCGAGTCTCTTGACAGCCAACACTTCTCACTGTTGGCATCACCAGGGGTGCCTTGCTGACAATCCCATCTATACTCCAGGCTATATTCCATGCTGGGAATCCCATCTATAAATATGCTAAAACTCAAATGCCCCTCTCTCCATCCTTTCTTGGGATGATCCTGGCTTCTGGGAGCTCTTGGAAAATGTCAAGTCTGAGTTCTCTTTACAATAGTGAGACACTAATCAAAGTCCAGCTAGAACACATGGCTGCACCATGACCTACAATTGCAAGCATTCATGCTTTACTTTTTTTGGAGTAATTGTATATTTATAGTAAAGTTGCAAAGATAATACAGAGAGCTTCACATACCCTACACTTGGTTTCCCATTGTGTTAACATTTTCATCAGTTCATTTTTAAAACCTCAAATAGAAGAAGATAAGTTTCTTAAGCAACTTTGGAGAGCCACAAAATGTCACTCAGGAAGTAGTCCTGTAGTGGTGAGCTGGCTTTGGATTAAGGAGACTTGGTCCATGCTCACTCAAAATTTGATGTGTAATTGTGGATAAGTTATCTCATCTTTTCGGACCTCGGTTTATCCTGCACATTTGAATGTTGGATTCATTGTAGGTTTTCAGGTGTCTTCCATGCATTCCTAGGGTTTCATGGAGATGTCATCCTGGGGGTCATATGTGGAGGTCTGCTTAGTCCCCACCCTACCATTTCAGCTGGAGCATCTCCACTCATCTCTTTCATATATTGAGCTGCCTTATAATATTTCATTTAAGAAAAGAGCTTCACTGCCTTAAAAACATAGAAAAGTACTGAAATGCATTAATTACCAACTTAATGGAATTGCTAGGAATACAATATTAGTTCCCTAAATATCATAGGTAACTTCTTAAGGACAAGAAAGATACCAGGAGTCAACTAGCCCATTGTCTAGAAAGTAGGCAATGGCTTCAGTTATTCAAATCTCTCGAAGCCTAATACAGAGACTAGGAGTGGAACGTAGCCACTTTAATGTGCTGGAAGACGTTTTCAAGTTTATTTATTTTTCACAAAAACAACTAGGACGGGGCTTAGGCAGATCTGCCAGTGGATTGTGTTACACTTTACAACAGTGCGAGACTTTGCATAAACCATCCATGGCATTTGAAATCCAGGCCAGCAATTCGACATGTATCATTTTGGGATTCTTTCCCCTTGTGTTCCTAGCTGCCTGTCTCCCAGCAGAGCGTGGTGGATCACATCTCTCAGTGCTAGGCTGGGGATCTTATCGGTGCATCTAAAGCATTCACGGTCAGAGAAGTCTCCGACATGAACAAAGCCCTCTTATTGCTTAAATACAATTTCCTCTTATCTTGTCAGCTCTATCAGTGCTAGACAGAGTTTTAGTGGAACATGCTGCTGTGATTTTATTCTTCTGTTTTCCTATTTAGTTTTGTGTTTGTTTCAGCCTGGCTGCTATCCTGACCAGGGACAGTCAAAGCAGATCAGAGAGGAATGAACAAATCCAGCTGAACCTTTGCCCAAAGCCCCAGCTGATCTTAAAGTCATCTGTGTTCCTAGGGAGGTGGAGGGAGATTGGAAAGGAAAGGAGAAGCAAACCCTCCCAAGCCTCCGCTTTTATAGACATTGCACGAATTTGCTCATTCTGCAGCCATTTACTGAGCACCTACCGCATGCCAGGCTCCTGCGCACTGACAGCTAAAGAGCCTTGCCCAAGACACAAGGTTGGCTGCTAAGGACACAGGTGTAACCCAGAGGTGACTGATTCCACAGAGATGCTCTGTTTTCATCCACACACTTTTTGCACCTTCCAAAAAAGCAAATCCAACTGCACAAAGCATTGCTGGGCAGTGTAGATTTTACTGAACATTTTGTGAGGGGACCCGTAGGAGAGTTACAACACATGCCCCAGTGAACTCTTAAGCTCTCCCTACCATCACCCCAAGTTCCTCTTCACTCACCATCTCCCCTCCTCCAGTTTCCCCAGTGACACTGGCTGCAGGGACATCCCCATCTCTCAACCTCCTCCCTCCCAAACTACATGTCTCTCAAGTCTCCTGTAGAGCCATATTGTTCTCCCCCCAATCTCCACTCTTGCACCCCAATTCCTCCTAATGATGTTGAGTCTCTCCCCAGCCACCCATCCCCAGAGATGTCAGAGGGTTGGACACAGTAACCTCCCTTTTCCTCTCTGTCACACTGGTATGAGTAAGACCTGCTCCCTCTCTTCACACATCAAACACACTCCAGAAACACTAGGGGAAGGGGAAATGAGCAGTTGCTAATCAACAGGCATAGGTTTCAGTTAAGCAAGATGAATAAATTCTAGAGATCTTACAGCATCGTGTCTGTAGTTAACAATAATGTACTATGTACTTTGAAACTTGTTAAGAGGGTAGATCTCTTGCTGTGTTCATATCACAATAAAATGATTTTTTAAATGCAAGCATTACTTTGAAAAACTAAGATACTGCTATTCACTGAATGAAGGAATACATTGATAAATAAATGATCAGGTGAAGGGATGAAAAAAGAAATTCATATAGCACTTCTGGTTTAAGAACAGATGCGGTTGGGCTGACAAGCACCCCCGCCCCCTAGGTCCTCTCTGGGTTGGAGGAGGGATCGCACAGCCTCTCACTGATTGATTTATGGACAGAGAACTTGTATCCATTTATAGACAATCCAATTTACCTTTGGACAGTCTTCTCCAACAGAGGGAGAGACGTCTGCCTATGCTTTCTCCTACTCTTTCCTCTAAGTAGGAATGCCTATATGCTTTCTTATTTTAGAGTTGTAGAGTTAGACGACACTTGAATAAGTTATCTACTGAGGCCATTCCCTTGCACTGACCAAGGGAGGGGAGGTGTCTTGCACAATAACACACACCCAATTAGGGGCAATATTGCTATGCAAATGCAAAGGTTTCTGTCTCCCAGAATCAGTGCACTTTTCTCATTTATGTTCTACACCTTTGTGATGGTACTTTTGCTGTGTAGAACCATCCCCAGCGAGATTTCTTGCTCTTTTCCCCAGAAATTATGACAAAAATAAGAGATAGCAATCCTAGTGCCCTCTCTCTTCTCAGGAACCTCAGCCCTGGGTCTGTTAGGGAGGCTGGGCGGGTTACTGCTTCTCACCCTCATCTTAGCACCTGCAGGAACCAGGGGGCAAGTGACCACTTTTCCCCTTGGCTTGAGGGAGACCTCTCATCTTTAGCAGAATCCCTTAGACTCTCCATCATGTTCAGAGAAATCTGTGTTTACTTCAAATGCCGCCCATGGGAAATGGGAGACCTGGACTACTTCCAGCTGTGGTGCCTATTAGCTGGACATTTCTCGGCCCTGGGATTCCCCCTGCAGAGAATGCAGTGGCTGTGCTGAATGACCTCTATGCACCCCAGAAGCTTAAGGACACCCACGGGAATAATATCCACTGAGGGTCTCATAGTCACAGTATCATCTAACCCTGGCAATTAATCCGTGAGACTGGCGTCATCTCGTTTTTCTGTTGAGGAAAATGAGGCACAGAGGTCCCGAACAACTCCGTCAAAGTCACATAACTAGTTGCACATCCCAATTGGGATCTGGACTCTGATCCCTCTGATTCTATATTCCTGTGTACTCAACTGCAAAGCGACAATTGTTGCTTGGGCGTGGCTGAAACCTCAGCTTCCTCTGAAGGAGAAGAGGGCACCAGTGACTACTCTCTGCCTCCACATCCATTCCCTGCTCCAAATGGTCCCCATGATTCACCTTCCAAGGTGAGAAACGAGCCATATCACCCTGTTCTTGTCCAACCCTCCAGGCTGCCCATGGTGCTCAGGATGGAAAGTTCCCTGGACACAGCTTAGAGAGGCCTTTGGGAGCTGGTTTCAGCCACTTGCACCAACTGCCTTGCTGGCAACACTCCCTCCCTACACAGCAGCCTGTCATCCATAGGCGGATGCTTCCTTCTCACTGGACAACTTTCTCCCAAGTGTCGTGGAGTCCTCCTCCACAATGCTGGTGCCCTGATATCCCCCCGCTGCCCTTGCACTGCCCATTTTGTGAAATACTACACACACTTCAAAGCCAAAGTCTCAAATATCACCCCGTCTCTGAAAGCTTTTACTCACTGCCCAGGCAGAATTAATTGCTCTCTTATATGTCCATATAGTTCCTTATATATACCTCAGTTACAGCACTTGTCAAGTTAGATTACGGTTGTTTAGAGTCTAGTCTTATCCCTTTAAACTCTAAAGATTTCCAAGGTGAGAACCATGTTTTATTTATCCTCAAATAAATCCAAGCAGATTTCCCAGCATGTAGGAAATAAAAGGTGCCCAGTGGATAACAGGAGCAGCAGCAGTGACATATATCAAGTGCCTGTTCTATGCAGGGCACCGTTTTAAGGACTCTGCATGTACTAAATCATGCAATGCTCACAACAACTCTGTAAGGTAGGTATTATTATTATACCCCTCTTATAGGTAAGGAAACTGAGGCCCAGTCATTTAATCTCACCCAACTAGTTAGTGGTAGAACCAAAATTCAAATCCAGGCACGAATTAAGCCCACACTCTGAACCATTGACGTTAACTTTAAAAGGGCCTGCCTGCATATCTCTCATCTGTTGTCAGAATCTAACAAGGGGACGGATATATTTGTGCCAGATGAGTCTTAAATGCCAGCCACATGGAAGAGGGACTCAGGATTTCTCCTTGTTGCCTTGTCCTGGGGCTCCTGAAATAGAAGGGCTTCGATGGCCCAAAACAGGCCTTTGCTGGTCTGTGTTGGAGCGAGTGATATGGTAGAAAAGCCCTGGATTGCCGAGGCTCCAAGGTCCCCAGGCCAAGGGACCTGCCTCCTAGAACTGACTCAATTGCTCACTTTCTCTGACACTCTCCCTTCCCAATTACAGAAAGACAGAGTAAGATGAATTCATCTCCAAAGGTCTTTTCAGCCCTGACATTCTGCCAGCTCTTGCTTTTCAGCTTCTTCCAAGTGAATGCTGTAGAAGAGAATGTTGACTCTGAAATGAAGTGTGAAACAAGCAAAGAAACAAACAAAACCACAGGGCATCCAGGTGAAAGCCCTGTAGACCCCTGAGACTCACGGGTCCCCTGTCTCTGCTACTCTGAAGCTGAAGGCTAATTTCCCAGCCTCCTTTTCTGGCAAAGACAACCAGAAGAGTAACAAAGAAGTTTACTGCGGCCATTCCAACAGTATATTTTCTGTTTTGTTTTCTTTTTCTTTTTGTTTGTGTCTGCAATTGCATGATACGAAAGAGCTGGGGAACTTCTTCATCCAGAGCTTTGAGATCATTGGATGTCTAAGCAAGAAGGATCTGACATATCCTTATTCCAACCATCACATTTGATAGATGGAGAAAGAGAGCCCCGTTGGAGAGGGGAGAGCCTGGCTTGAAGACACACAGTAAGCTCCTCTGTGACAGGTCAGGATGTCTGGCCATAACTGGGGGTGCCACGTCTGGGGAAACAGGGGGCTCTGTGGCTCCAGGACCTGGGGACTCCCGTCCACTCAACGCGCTGCCAGCCGCTACATCCACACCCGCCTCCAAATCCCCCTCCTTTGCAGAAGACTGCTTTCAATTAGAGGAGTTAACGATGTCTTGCTTTCAAAGGGTTTTTAAAATCCAGTTTATCTTCCACCCACACACGATGTACACAAAGGCAGGGAGACGGAGGGAGAACAGGGGGAGCGAGGGCTCTGGTATTTTCCCACACAGGGGACACGCCATGAGGTTTCTACTGAATTTCGATTTTACAGATTTACGTGCCCTTTTGTCAATCATGGGAGGGAGGAAGTGCTCGTCAAACCTCCAGTCCATCCTCTTCAATTTCCTTTTTCCACCCAAAGGGACCCGCCAGGGGGCCTCATAGAAAAAGAGGAAAGGAGCAGGGAGGGGGAGGGTGGGGATGCACTTCGACAATAACAATGCACGCAAGTGCACACGCGTGCACGTGCGCACACACACACACACGCAGAGCCAGGCAGCGTTTCCCAACATTTCTCCTTACGCCACATTTTAACCTCAGGCTTGCAGTTCCAATGCCAAGGGATTTCCCCAAGAATTGCAAGGGTGCAAGAGGGGCAGGAGTCGACTCCTTGATACAAACCACCAAGATCCAGGGGTCCCGAGGACTGCAGGAGGGAACGCCTGCTGGGAGGCCGCCTAGCAGCCTAAAAGGCCCCAGCAAGCCTGGACGTGGGGTGGCCCAGGTGAAATAAAACCACTTCCATAAACAGGGCTTTGCCGTTCCTAGCAGATTGAGTTGCTCTCCCTCAGGGTTCCCCTGGGGAAGGGAAAGGTATCAACTCTTAAAAACGGTCTACCCGTATGGAGTGCTGCTCTCGTCACTTTCACAATAACCCTGAGGAACAAGCATTTTTGTCCCCATTTGAAAGATAAGGACTCTGAGGTTTGGGAAAGCATCGGTCAACCTGCCAAGGCTTAGGAGTTAAACCCAAGCTGGTCTGACTCAAAGTCTGTTCTCGCCCCATGGCTTGACCTCCCAGTAACTCCTGGTCTATACCCTTTGTGTAGTACACTAGCATTGTGGTTTCTGGTGTGTCCATCTGTCTCTCCACGGATGAGCTTCAAGGACAGTGCCTGTGCCTGACTGATCTCTCCCTTTCCTCAGGGTCTAATGCAGGTCACCGGGCCGGGCTTGCCGAATGTTCCCTGTGTTGAACTGATGTGGCTTTTCCAAGGCTATATACACAGTTTGTTGATGATCTATTTGATCTAGAAGCCCAGATCTCCAAGGCCTAGACCAACGTGCAGAGATGAAAATAATAATCACATGCTTCAGGGAAGGCACCGGGACACCCAGGATTCATTCCTGAGCAGCCAGAGTCTATCATCTCAGGCCCACATAAAGCTGATGTCAATAAATGCGATGATGACAATGATAACTGGTATTCATGACAATTTCTCTAATTAGTATAATGCACTCCAGAGCCCTTTTCAATCCATTATTTCATTTAATCCTTAAAACCACCCTATGAGAAAGGTATGAGTATTACCGCTATTTCCCAGGTGAGAAATCGAGGCTGACGTCTAACAGGAAGTAGCCCTCCCACTGGGCTGGTTGAGGCAAATGTGTGACATGAGTGCTACCAATCCCTCATCCGCTGCCCGGACAGACATCATTAATCAAACAGTGCGTCCCTGAGCACAGGCCTCTAAATCCATCTCAACGAAACACCGGGGGACCACTCACAATTGGTCCTAGGCAAGGAAGCTTATTTGCAATCCTTGACCTTGGTCCTTGGCTCATTGAGGGCAAGAATGAGGTCTTGCCTGTTATGTCTTTAGTATTAAGAGTGGAGGAAGTTCCAAATTGGACACTAGGCAAATATTTGTTGAATCAAAAAAATGAGCTAATAACAATGACGCTTTACTTACCTCAACTCAGTTAATGCGTATAATGAACAAATGCAGCTCAAATGTTCCAACTCCAGGTTCGAGGCCTCTCCCAGGGCCCGCACAGTGCTCCAGACCTCTCCTACCTGGCTGGGTTATTCTGTCCATCCCTACTCCCTGCTCCCCTCCTATGCCCCTAATTCCAAACTGAACATAGACAACTTTAAGGGAAACCGAGGGTTAACACACACACACACACACACACACACACACACACACACACACACCCATCCCCTCCTCCAACCTCCTTTTTACACACTTAATAGCAATGGCAAAAAAGGGGTGTGGGGGAGCCAGGCTTTCTTCTACCGACCATTAGAAACAATTATCACTTTCCCCAGGCCTCCAGAGCAGCTTTCTCCTTTGATGCCTGCCTTAAAGAGATAGAGGGGAGGAGGGGCGGATTGACTTTCTTTCAATTTGAGGATTTATTATTTGGCATGGACAGACAAGCAAGCAAAGAAGCATTTCCTGTGTGCAGGACCAGTATGTGGAGCAGAGATGCCTCCCTCTTCCCTCCCAGAGCTCTGGAAATAGCATATCTCAGGGCCTCCACCCGGGAGACACTTCCAGATAAGATAACCTGGCATTGGCCCTCCAGCCTTGGGGCTCAGCTCTGGACTGATTAGCACTTAATTGCCCCCAGGACTCTAACACATCAGACATTTCACACTCAGTAGGGATCTAATACTTTCCAGGCCTGAACCTCTCAAGGCAAGTCTGAAATCCTGTGATTTGGGGTGCAAACCCCTGTCCCTGGGGTGCAGAACCTGTGGCCTTCTAGATCCTTAAGTGCAGCCTTTTGACTGAATCCAAATTTTATGAACAAATAAAGTGGGTGTTGAAGTCTGGGTCTCATCCCTGTGTTAAGTCTATCTCCCCTTCCCAGTCCATTCTACAGATGGGAAGACTGAGACCCACACAGTGTAGGTGATGATCGTAATGAGCATGGTGATAACAGCAGTGATGGAGAGGAACATCAGATGCTTTCACCTCCACTAACTCCATCCTTAAGTCACTGTGAAGGGGAGACTCACATCACCCACGTTTTCAGATGGAGTGAGGAAATGATCCCAAATAGCAGCGACAGTTATAATTAAAATAATGGTGCTAGTCACCAATTTATATATTAAAATAATGATGCTAGTCACCAATTTATATCACATGAAATGTTAATTGTCACTGTTCCAAGCCATGGGGTCGGCATTATCTCCCCATCCTGCAGGCAGGGGAGCCAGGCATCGGGCTGAGCCCATTCCCGGATGCCCGTTCTGAGGAGGCAGCACGCAGGGGGTTCGGGCTCCTCCAGCTAGTAAATCCTCTAACAAGGGAGAGTGATTAGTGTCGGATGTGGCGGTCGGCTTTTGTGCTGCTGACAACTGCTGCCATTAAAGGCCTGGCCGGCTCGTTTCACACGGGCCCTCCGCAGGCCTGCTCCCGTCCCCCTGATTATGCCATTCACCAGTCACCCAGGACCGCCTCTGAACTCCTGACCCAGCAGTGAAAGACTCGGGATCTCATTACTAATCTCTTAAGCCACCTAGTCCTCCAAAATACATCCATTTAAGTTGGAGGCCAAGGCTTTGGGGGCGGGAGGCGGGGAGAGGGAAAGTCTGGCACGGAGACTTCTCATGACACGGCCGTTTTCCCTCTCTGGAGACCGCGGCTCGAGCCCCGGGGCAGCTGGCCTGACTGTCCGGCTCCGCGCAAGGCGGGCCTTGCTGAGGGTCGGTGGCTGGCTCGAGGGACCAGGAGGCTCTCGGATGGGAAGGGGAAGGACATCTGGGCCCACCTGTTTGTAATTTCAGGGGTGCGGGTGGGGGATGAGGCCTGTGTTTGTTTTAATTATTATTGTTGTTGTTGAAAAGGGAGGAGAAAAATGAGCAGAAACTGCTAACATCTGGAGGCCGCCCTCCAGCTTACGTAATCTCCTGTAGCAGAGGAGGAACACGGGACCCCCAGCCAGATGGTCTGTGGGTGACCGCATGGCACGTGTGCTGCCTTCGAGAGTAAGATGCTGACGGGGTTAAAAGAGTGGGATGCGAGCCCTTCCTTATATTCTTACCGGGTGAGAGGTAGAGGACCGGGGGCTCCCGGAGATCTGTTTTCTTTTGGAGGAATCCATTTTTTTTCTCCAGCTGAAGCTTAAATGTTTTTCTTGTCTCCCTCATTCATTCATTCATTCATTCACTCATTCACTCATTCATGCATTCGACAAACATTTACTTAGCACTTGTTACGTGTTAGGTTCTTTATCCCATGGTCTACATGAGGAACACGGATCCCAGAGGGGGAGAAAAAGCAACGAAGATAAAAATCCCTTTTCCTAAGTAGCTCCTAGACCCATGAAGGTGGGAGTAAGAAGAATTAAGCAAGCAGACACTCGTAGAAAAATGTGGCAGGTTCTGCGTTCGAGCTTTGTGTGCTCTGGGGGAGGAGTGTGGAGAAGGAAGTGGCTGAAGCCATCTATGCCTGAAGGCCAGGTCTGAAATGCAAAATCTTAATGTCAAGTGGGCTCTGGAGAGCAGGGACTGGAGAAGAAAAGGCCAGAAAAGGGGAAAAACTGGGCCACAGCTGAGCCATGACAAACCCAGTTTCCCAGATGATGTCAATAGCAGAGGCGTGAAGGATAAAGTTTGAGATCCTGAATCTTGCTGCAAACACAGTTCTGAACACATTATTTAAAACAAAAAACAAAAACAAAAAGTACTAACTTGTTTTCAAATATTTTTTTTACATTTGCACTTAAAGTAATTAATGAAATTTCATGAATTCTAGATCAGAATATAAAACCAGTGTAGACTCTGGATTCAGATCAACAGGGCACTATTAGCTTCAACCAGAATATACACTCAACCCTAGACAGGAACACAGAGCTATCACCAGCAGTGGATGAGAATCCTGAGGCATTGCCAACTCCTGATAAGAATCCTGAAACCGAGTGAATTTTATTTCAGAGCTCAGAGGTGTTGTCAATTCTAGAGCTACTGTGGAGCACGAAAACACCTCCAAGTTCTAGACTGGAATACCAAGATGCCATAATTCTAGAACAGGAGCTAGCAATGCTGTCTGCTCTGTAGCTCAACACCCCCAAATTTCTTTGAGATTGAGACACTGAAGGCCAAAAACACAAATCCAGTTAGCTTTAATCCAAATTCATTCTCTACTGGCTCTAGAGTGGAATTCGGAAACACAGCCAACTCTGGAGCAAAGCACTAAAACGTAAAAATCTCTACTACTCAGCTCAGAGCTGCTCAGACTAAAGGAAACTGTCTTGGAAATCCTCCAGACCTCTTCTTGGTCTCTCTCTGGGAGCCCCTGGACATTCATGGGTTAATCAGGAAAGTGGTGACCACATCCAAGCTCGGGACTTGGTCACTGAAACCCTTGGTAAGCAAGAGATGAGCAGTGGTTAATGGCAGCTTGACCACACTGAAAGATCCGAGGAGTGATTTTTCACTTAAAAACATCTGTGTCTTGAAAGAACAAGACTTTCTCAAGTTCATAAAACTAGGAGTTTCCAGGTTTTTGTGTGTGTTCCCTCCTGTCTCCCCCTTTCTCCTGTTCTCCAGCTTTCCAAATTCAGATCTGTGTGTTCCAAACTGTGTCCAAGATGAAGTACAACTCACATTACCTGCAGGGAACCCACTAGATGCCAAGAAGACCACGCAGAGTGCATTGTCCCTGCATCCTGCTCCGCACTGCAGACCTTGGGGTTCCCCAGTACCCTCCGGCAGCCTTGGTGGGCAAGGGCTGGAAACCACTGTGTGATTGCTCTCTTCTCTTTGCTTTTGAAGAGGAGGCAATGCTCTTGTCTGAGATGCCCTAATCTTGACATTTCCTAGGAAGAGGCTCCAAGGGATGCGATGCAATGACTTTCACGAAGAGCGATAGCACAGGAGCTGCTTATGCTTTTAACAGTGTCCTGCCAGCTTTCTAGCTCAAATGAGGACTCTGCTTCCTAAGGACAAAGGTGGCATTTCACTCTGGCCTTCCCCTCCAGATTTCAGAGGTAGGGGCAGTGGCTGTGATGTGCAAACTGGGGTGTCCAGTGGACACTGTTGACGTATGTGCCTGCCACCCCATCAGCAGAATTCTCTGGGACAAAGACCTTCCAGAGTGATGTTTTCCCCTGTGGCAGGCTTGGCCAGGGAAGCGCACATCTGCACAGAAGCAGGGTGTTGAAGCAGCTGTCTGAGATGCTGTCCCTGGGAATCTGGGATCCACAATGTGAACTTCTCAACAGCCCCTGCACCTGTCACATGCCTGAACCTTCCCTTGCACAGTGGAAGTCACATACATCTTAAAGTCAAAGGAATGTGGGTTCTCCGACAGCACGACCTTGAACCCTTCCCTAGTCTACCTTCTTCCACTGTAGAATGAGGTCTTGGTACCTACCCTGGAGGGTTCTTGTGAGGATTAAAAGAGCTCTTGCACAAGCAAATATTTAGACAGACCCCCACACACCGAAAACACACAATTACATGTTCCTTCTTTGTCACTCCCAGCTTCTTTCTTCCTGGATTTAGAGAGAGACAGTCCTGGACTCAAATTCTAGATTTCCCTGCTCCACTCTGGGCCACCTGTAGAAATTTGGGTAACTGACTTATCCTTTATAAGTCTCAATTTACTCCTCTTAAACCAATGTAAATTACAATGGCTACCTCCTAGGGTGGTCATCAGTTTTAAATGTGTGAAAACAATGTAGAGTTCTTGACATAAAGTGATCACCCTGGTGGCTAAGCCATTCACATTGCTCCCATCATTACCATCAATTATTATTATTTATGTTATTATTATTACTGTCATTGATTATCAGCGTGGAGTCAGTCCTTTTCCTCTCTCTTAATTCTATCTTCCTTCTTCCCTTTCCCCCCCACCGCTCCTTCCTCCCTTCTTTCTTTCTCTTGCTCCTTCATCCCTCCTGTGCTGGGCCTCTCATGGGGAGACCTCTCTGAACGTGAACCACTCTCCAGCCGGAAAGGCAGTCCTTTAGGCTTCCATCCCTCTCTGCTAATCACAGGGACATCCCTGAGACCCCAGTCTTTCCTGCCTTCATCCCAGGGCCCAGCCTCAAAGCTCTTTCCTACTTTTTGCTCAAAGCTGTTAGCAGAACAAAGAGACTTATTCATAAATATTTACCAAGCGCCCACTATATGCCAGGCCCTGTTCCTGATGCTGGAACACACAGCAGTGAGCACACAAAAGCAGTAGCAACTAAAACCCTTCTCGTTGTACGGCTAACAATTGGGTGCGGGGGTGGATTATGGAGACACAGAGGGGCAGAAAGAACGTTGGGCTGGGGTTCAGGGTGGGTTCTCAGGACCTCTTCTTCCCCCAGCTCGCACGGTGGCGCTTGCCTCATTTGCAACGTGAAGGGATGAACCAGGGAATTTCGGAAGGCTCTGCCTAGTTTGGTCACCTATGGTATTAACAGACTATAACCTGGCATCATTTATAGACACACTCATAGACACTGATTTGTATATTTAATCCAATTGTAAAGGAGATACCATGCAACAGATACTGTTTCCAGCAGCATCGTCTAACAAACCCATAAACACTTCCCGAGTATTTGCCACACAGTAGATCCTGTGCTAGGCACCTGCAATACCTGGGTATAAGGTGGGGCCATATCCTTAGCTGCTCACAGGTCATTTGGCATGAAAAGCTGCAGACACAAGTAATGCACACGAAACGTCAGGCCCATTAATAAATTAGCCTGGATGTGTTATCTATAAAAAGAGATCAGGAAGGCCCTCCTGCCTCCTCTTTCACCTCAGCCATGGGGTTCTCAAACCTCGTCTAATTCTTCAGCCAGACTCCAGCACCAGGAGGTCCTGGATCCATTTGTGCATGTTTGTTTTCCAGGGAGAAATGGACGCAGCAAGGCCCATGAGAGGTGCCCCTGCTAAGAGGCTCGCTTCTGTGCCAGGTAGGTCTGGGTTCACTATTAATGACTCCGGAAGTACTGGGAACAACAGAAGAGTGAAACTCCTCATGGGCTGAGCTTGTCAGGGGAGGGGTATGGAAGAGGCACCACTTGAGCCAGACCCTGTAGGGTAGTTAAGTCTTAAAGAGGTAGAGGAGCAAACAATGGTGTTTCCAGGTGGGAAGAAAAGGAAACCCTAAGGCATGTTTGGAAATTGCTAGTCAGCCCATTCTGCCTAGACCATGACCCTGAGGCAATGGGCTGTGAAGCAAAGTGGGTACAGATTGGACAAGGCCTAGCCCGCTGACACGTTGGGATTTTATAGGCCACGAGGAACAATATAGAAACCTTCGCAGGTAAGAGATCCCTGAGACCAATCTTCCTTGTGAATGATGGAGAACACACTCCAAAGGCAGAAGTCCTCCAATGAGAATTTATGCAGAATTAAAAGATTTAAGACATTGAATTACAAGAGGATTAGTATATCATATCTCACTCCAGGAAAGAGAAAAATGTCATTAAAAAGAATCTTTGGAAAGGTGGTGTGGTGTAGTGAAAAGTACATGTGCTTTGGAGCCAGGAAGAACTGGATGTGTGTCCTGTTCTGCCCCTTAAGACAGGGGCCCTTTGCGAACCTTGGCTTCCCAGTCTGTGAAATGGGACACAGTCCCCACCAGACAGGTTGGTTATAAGGATTTAATGCATGACCGAATTGAATGAATTTAGGTAGCACTCTTTCCCAAGCACTGTCCTGAGTGCTTCGTGTATTCTGTCTTACGGAATCCTCACAATCTTTACTTAGTTATTGCATTTTACAGACGAAGAGACTCGGGCCCAGAGAGGTTAAGTAATTTGCCCCAGACCACACCACAAGTGGCAGCACCTGCTCTGTCCAACAGGGCAGCCCACTGTCCCCCATGTGGGTACTTAAATCGTAATGAATTAAAATAAAAAATTCGGTTTCTCAGTTTCATGAGCTACACTTCCAGGGCCCAATACCATAGGTGGCTACAGGCTACCGCAGAGGACATGCAGGTGGAGAACATTTCCATCATCACAGAAAGTTCTAGTGGGCGGATGGTCTGGAGCCTGGACGCTGACACAATCCTGCCTTCTCTGGAACATGATCTCCAGACCAGAGTTCCCTGGTACGTGCCAGTTTATCTCCTCCCTCGCGCTGCCCTGAATTGATATTCTCCCCCTGGATCCTTGCTGCCAGGCAGCCGCACTGCACACTCGGGCATCACCCAGGTAACGTCCACATTCCTGAGCGCGGTATCTTGCCAGCAGACCAGATCTCTCCCAAACCTATGCCTCCCCCAGGGGCCTCTCTCCCAGGAAGGAGAGAAATGCAGACATCAGCCAAACGTCCCCTTTTACCCCCTGTGCACATAGGTCCAGTTTGGGAAAGGGTCCCAGGTGGGCAGGAGTCCCAGGAAAGTCTTTGGTGGACGGCAAAGTGACGTGCCTTCCCTGGCACGGCAGCGTGCCTCTTAGCAGGGGCACCTCTCACAGGCCTCGCTGAGTCCATTTCTCCCTGGAAAACGAACATGCACAAATGGATCCAGGACCTCCTGGTGCTGGAGTCTGGCTGAAGAATTAGGTAGGGTTTGAGAAGCCCAAGGCCGGGGTCGAAGAGGAGGTAGGAGGCCTTTTCTAATCTTGTTTTATAGATAACACATCCAGGCTAATTTATTAAAGATGGAGAGAGACAGAGACTGGGAAGTAAGGGGCTTGAAAAACAAACAAAAACAAATAAACACACATACAAAAACCAAATCCCGTGCACTGCCAAACCCCAGCTCCCCTCGAAACCCCATCCTTTGGGCCTGGCTTGAGAAAGTTTACTTTTAGACTTAGAGAAATGAGCATGTGGTTTTGGGGACAGAACTCAATACCGCCAAAGCCCGGGCTCAGGGAGCTTGACTGGCTGTTCCTTCCTAAGCGCATGACAGCCCCAGAGAGTGAGCGCTGTTTACATTTTTTACATGTTTCTTGGGTACAGAACATGAAACTAAATTACACGGCAAAGGCCATGCTGGCTGAACGCTGCTGACCCCGCTTAAAAGAAAACAATAATAAAAAAGGAAAACAGAAAGAAAAGAAAATGCAAGACAAAAATGGAAAATAGTCTTAAAACAGCCTGAGCCAATGACAGGGATAGAAGGAAGGTTTCTGGCCCTGAAGCTACGATTAAGAAAATAGGATGCAGAGAATAAAGGCAAGGACATAGGGGTGGGTGGGCTTGGAGGAAGAGGGGAGACAAAGTCTGAGAAATCTTCCTAGATTGGCAGGTGAAAGGGTAGGCAGGGTTATGCCTGAGCTCCATGGACAACCAGCAGAAGCAGCCCCAAACCACAAAGCCTTGCTTGTTCCTGGGCTTCAAGTCAAGAGTTAACTGGCAAGTGAGAAAGGAAGGCTCGCTATTCAAACGAGGCCCTCACTGTTCCACGTGGCACTTTCCCTGATCAATCAGTACATGTTTGCTGTATGCTTGCAAATACTAGGCCCATGCTCTCATTGCTTTCCTCCCTTACAAACTTTTGTTGCTCCTACAGACTCAATTTACTTGGGGATACCATGCTTCCATAGGGATGCGAACCAACATGAGTTGATGTCTACTAAGAGGCAAGCGTGTCCTGTACACTTTATGTATGCTAAGCTCACTGGGTCCTGATGACAAGCCTCATTATATGACAGCAGGTCCATTATAAAGATGAGGAAAACTGAGGCACAGAAAAGTGAAGTCATTTGCCAGGCATCACACAGCTCATAAGGAATAGAATTGAATTCAGGTCTTTCTGGCTATAAAGCTTATGCTTCCTCGATGAAACAATGTGGCCACACTACAGTTTTAAAAACTAATTTTAAACTAAGTTTTAAAACTAATTTTAAAAACTACAGTTTTTAAAATTTCCCCTATATGCCCAATTGAAAAGAAAAAAATTTTCATACATAATCTCCGCCTGGATTCAGTCTCACCCTTTCTCCTCAAAGTACATCCCTCCACGTTAACTCCATTTGTCCATGGATCACAGCACTTTGCCAACATTTGTCTTTTCTTATCAAAAGAACCAATTTTGGTGTCTTCTTTCCTCCATGGGACACCACATACTGCTTGAGGGTAGTGGCTGCATTGTTTGTCTCAATGTCAACCCATTGCTGAAAACGATGCTTTGGACATGGTAAGTAGGTTCATAACATTCTATCAATTCTGAATCTGAATACAAAGATCATTTTATAACAGATGAGAGGTTCAGGGAAGTTGTTTAATCAAAGTCCAATCTTAATTAAGTGAAGTAAGACCGAGGGACTCTCAAAGTCTCTCTCGGCTTAGATTTCTGTGCCCAAAAGACTACTCTCTTAAAAAAAAATCCACATGTTGTTCCTAATTGGATTTGTCCCTCAGTTGCCAAAACGTCACAGGCAGACAGAAGTGTTTCTTGACAAATCTGTCAGTTGCTACCAGAAGGAAAACCACATTTCTGGATCAACTGTCTCATCTGTGACAAGCACCTGCCATGTAGCTCTTATTGCTCCTATTTTACAGATAAAAATTGGGTGGGAGCAAAGAGAATTGACTTCCCAAAGTTGCATAGCTGGTAAGTGGCAGATCCTGGAACTGGACCTAGAAACCAGGTCAATTTGATCCAACATCTCATTTATTTCCTTTAAAACTCCCATCACTCAAAGTTTTTCAGAATGAATCCCAGGACTAGTTACAGTGTCTGGAGTTTTGCAGGTTTGAATAGATATTGAAAGGGTGAAGGAGTGAAAGCTGGAGAGAAGAGAGGGCCAGGAGGAGAATCTGGTAAATTCCTTTGTTGGGATCCCATAAGGTTCAGTAGATTTAAAGTCTCTCCCAGCCCAAGGTCTCCATGACAAGTTTTGGGGTGGTTATACCAACCGATTCAGGGGGCTCCTTTTTGACACAGGCTCTGATTTTACTCTTCTGGATGGATTTTTTGGGTGCCCCACATCAGTGGGACAGCATGAAATAGACCATGGTACTTTCTGTTCTGTCTCCTTAGATGACTTGTACATGTGTTCTTGAAAAATTATTCAGAAACCACCAGGAGAAAGCAGATCTCTTGGGTATTTGGGAAAACTTCTTGGAATCTTCTCCAACATTTCAGCGTGTTCCCTTTGCCTCTCCTCCTTCCAAATGGGTGTTGGGTATGGATTTCTTTCTGCCCTTTGCAAAAAATGTCATCTAAATAGCATTGGGGAGATTGCTTGTCAATGCATCGTTTCCAAGAGGTGCTATTTTAATATAAGACCAGTAGCCTGGTGTAAGAATAGAAAATAGAAGAAGAGTGCCATTGGCGAGGCTGTTCAGCAACCTGAGCCCTGGTTTCTTCATTTGCAGAGAGGGAGAGTAAGATTTCTCAGCAGGATTGCTGTGAAACATTTAGGTTGTTAAATATGAAATGTCCTACTTTGAATCAAAAGTATAGTTTATTATACTTCAAATGAGAAGCAGTACAATGAATCAAAGTTTGCACCTTGTCTATGGACACAGTTTTGCCATCTTAATGGTAGTTTGCTTATGTCAGCAGCGAAGAACTCTGGAGAGTGAGTGGTGATGAAATCACGAAAGACATTTTCCACAGCTTGTTGAGAATTGAATATTTTTCCTTGCAAGAAGTGGTCCAAAGCCGGGAAGTGGTAGTCAGTTGGTGCAAGGTCTGGTGAATATGGTGGATGACTTAGAGAGTTTCTAAGTACAGCTTCTGTAGTTTGAGCAGCGTTGTTTGTGCAACATGTTGTCAAGCATTGTCTTGCAAGAGAATTGGCCTGTCTCTATTGACCAATCTAGGCTACTTAATTGCAACCATCCTCATCATTTCATCCAACTGGTTGCAGTACGCATCCACTGTAATTGACTGACCAGGTTTCATGAAGCTGTAGTGGATAATACCAGTGCTGGACCACTAAATAGACACCTTAACTTTTTTGATGAATATTTGGTTTTGGACTGTGTTTTGGCACTTCACCTTTAGCCAACCATTGTGCCAAAAGCTTGCAATTGTCAAAAAGAATCCATTTTTCATCACATGTAACAATATGGTATAGAAATTGTTCCCTTTTATGTTGTGACAGCAAAGAAAGGCAAGCTTTGAGACTATTTCTCTGCTGGCACTCATTTAATTCATGTGTAACTCATCTATCCGGCTTCTTTACCTTGCCAATTTGTTTCAAATGGTCCAATATTGTTGGAATAGTAGTGTCATACCCTTGTTACTAATTCACACATAGGTTGAGATGGATTTGCTTCCACTACAGCTTTCAGCTCATCATTATCCACCTTGGTCTCAGGTTGCCCACATGACTCATTTTCAAGATTAAAATCACCAGAATGGAACTTCTCAAACCATTGACGTACTATGTGTTCATTAGCCACTTCCTTCCCAAACACTTCACTGATATTTCGAGCTGTCTGTGCAGCATTGGTTCCAGGAAGGAACTCATATTAAAAAATAACACTAATTTTTAACTTATCTAGAGTTTCACAAAATTGCTCTAAAAAATTTTTTGAAAGATAATCACACGCCAAACCGTGCATTTTAAAGAATGAGGATATACCTTCACAATAAAAATAAAACAAGAAGTGTCAAAGTGAAATGTCAGAGATATCAACTGTCAAACTTAGTACTTAAGGAAATCAGACTTTTCACACGTAATAATCTAAAAAATATATGCACAATAATGTGCTTTAAACCCTGAGTGCAGGGTCTGGCATACAGGAGGTACATATAGGAGTAGTCACTAATGTCAGTCCTCTTCTCTCAATGATCATCTGACCATGTCAGATGACATGCTTAAAACTCAGAAAAGTTCCTCATTGCCCTCAGGGTAAAGTGAAATTCCAAGCATCTACAGGATGTCTCTGACCACCTTTCCTAGCTCATCTCTCTTGACTTCCACTTTATTTCTTATTGGTCTTTGGTCTTCTATTGTTTTGGTTTTTTGGACATGCCTCCCCCCTCCCTCATTCTCTCTCTCTCTCTCTCTCTCTCTCTCTCTCTCTCTCTCTCTCTCTCTCTCTCAAGCTCTTCCATCTACCCCTGTTCCTATCCCTCAGGTTATCCTTCTAGTTGTTGAAGCTTAGCAATCACTTTCACAGGAAATATCTCCCTGCCCTCCTCTGGGTCCCCCCGTCTGAGCACTCCCTGACACACTGTGTCATAAGTGCACATTTAAAGAGTTCTCACCCTTGTGTCTAGAGAACCCGGTGGGTATCTAGTCCCTTGACGGCCATCAAGAATACACACATCTCGTGATTCTGTTTCACTGGCATTTCAAGGTTTCCTGTGTATAGCACATGGCTTGTGACAAAACTGTAAATTGAGCAAAGACCCTTCTTCCATCCCATTGTCCTCTTTGTGCCTTTCTTCCTTTTTCTTCCATACCCCAACCATAATGAGGCATCCATCTCCAAATCTAAGAAATCTTTTTTTACTGGCAGGGGTTGGCAATTTAAAACACTTCCTATGTTTCTGCCCTTATTTCCATGCACACAGTGTAGAAGACTTTCTGGACAGGGCAATGACTGAATGGATGCCAAAAAGCTGGAGATCTAGGCAGCAGCGCAGAAACAGTGGGTTGGTATTTGGGGTATTGGAGAGAGAGTGCTCCCGCTTTCTTGCTGTTCCTTAAATGCATGCCATGTAGGAAAAGGTACAAAAGACACTAGCTCTTCTAGTTTGTTCTCAAGCATCAGTCATTGCAGCAGGCTTGAGCTGCCTGGTCCTGCACCTGGGTTTCTATTGCGAACACAGTGGCCTGCGTGTTGGTTCTTCCCCTTACAGGGTGAGAATTGAAACAAGTCACCCTGCTTTTGGAGCCTCAGTGTCCTAATCTGTGTGTAAAGTGAGAACATTGATTCCTATTTTTGTAGTTGCTTTAGTAGAATTCAAGGAATTTGGTGCAGAGCCTGGAAGAACTTGGTAAATGTTATTTTTAAAATTTGTCTAGGACCTTCTGAAAATAGGCAAAGGACTCTTCTATCCTACATGCTGGCTCTCATCTCTGCTGGCTGAGTAAGCTGATAGCAGTGTGGTTTCTTCCTCAGGGAAACTCCCCTAGATCTCACACTCTTGGGTCTTCGGCTACTATTTCTAGTTGGACACACCCCTCTGATGATATGCAAGCTCTTGGAGGGCTGCAAAAGAACCAGCACTTCTTTGGAGTTTCTCAAAGTGCCTGCTGCAGTTCTGAGTATGCGGCAAACATTGGCTGACATGATTAGAGTTAACTCAACAAAATGTTGACCGAGGTCCTGTACTGTGTGGGTCCCTGCAGACAGCTCTGGGGTGTGGAGGGAAGTCTAACATGAACAAGACAGGGAATTAACGTTTGTATTAGTACTGCCCAATAAGTAGAAAAACCTGGCACTGAGTGTTTTCTCTGCAAACTCAATGTCTATCACATAAGTGTTATCTACCTTGTTCAGATAGATCTTATCATTCCTACTTTCTACAGGAAGACACCGAGGTTCCCAGTGGAGTAACTTACTCAAGGTTCCCAAGTAAGACTAGAAGTTAAGAGGGCAAAGCCAGATCTGAGTGATTTCCCTTTAACCTCGTTAACACCCATGCTCTCTCCCTCGCATTTCTCAGCACAGGACATATATATGTGTGTGCGTGTGTGTGTCTGTGTGTGTGTGTGTGTGTGTGTGTGAGATAGATAGAGAGAGAGAGAGAGAGAGAGAGAGAGAGAGAGAGAGAGAAAGAGAGAGAGAGAGAGAGAGACTCTGTACTACAGGCTAGTGTGCAGCGGTGTCATCATAGCTCATTGTAACCTCAAACTCCTGGGCTCAAGTGATCCTCCTGTCTCAGCCTCCAAGTAGCTATGACTACGGGCACATGCCATCACACCCAGCTAAATTTTCTCTTTTTAGTAGATATGGGTCTCACTCTTGCTCAGGCTGGTCTTGAGCTCCTGACCTCAAGCAATTCACCTGCCTCAGCCTTGCAGAGTGCTGGGATTGCAGGCGTGAGCCACCATGCCCAGCCTCCAATATATTTCTGTTTGATCAAATGAATCAACAAATGAATACATAAATTGTTATAACACAGGACATACTATGATTTGTATTTTATTAGAGACACAAACTATTATGGATGTGCCAAAGAATAATAATAGCAACTCAGTGAAGTGGCAAACAACTGATATACCCAATAATGTGTTCATGGAATATAAAGTCAGAGAATCAATCACAATGAAAAGAGAGACTCCCAGGTCTCACCTGCCCTCTAAAGCAGAAATCTTCTATTCAATCAGCAGCCCAGCCTGAGTGCTGCTTGATGGGGAACTTCCTATATCACAAGGCACTTCACCCCACTGCTGAGAGTTCTCATTCTTAGAAAGGTTTTCTTTACTTTGGCCCTCAAATGACTGCCCTGGAAATGCTTAGTCTAAGTTTTACCCTCAAAGGATTAACCAAATAAATTGGTTGGTCGACTGAAGGTCTGTAATCCTGAGGAGAGTGCTGTACATTCCAGATAGTATATCCATTTCCTCCTGGGGCCACTGCAAAGGAGGGTGGTGACTGTTTGGGTAGAGGGAACCAGACTTTGGGGCTTTGGAAGAAATGCCGGGGCTCGGGGCAGAAGGAAGGGATATCTACATCTCACTTTGGCAGCCTTCTGTGTAAAGCATTAGAGAAATGTGAAACATGGAGACTAAATAAGAACAAGACGAGATCCTTGCAAGCTCTTAAACTAAACCAGGTTCTGAGGTTCCCAGAAGGGAGATAACTTGATTTTTTCGGTTCATTTCCATTTTTGTTCTGTCTCAGGAACTTCTTGATTCCAGCTGGGCCAGGAAGGTGCATGGCCAAAATATCCAAAGAATGTCTCTTATGATAGGATGTTCAGCCCAATTTGCACAACCAGGAAGTTTTGATACTTCTGATAACGTCTGGATAGGAGACTCAATGTTCAGGGTTAGCTTTGCCCTAACCAAATTTGGGAAACTTGTCTGAGGAGAATGCAGGAGAGAGACTGGAAACCATTAGCAGCGGCAGGCTTCTCCAAAACCAAAACTGAAGTTTTGATCAATATTCTCGACCCGTATAGCACAGCAAGTGTTGCTTCTTTGCAGTATTCACAGAGATCCTGCAGACCTACTGTGCTAAGGCTGCGCCCCTCGATGGAATTCTCACTCCTCAGTCCTGCACGGTGACAAGGTCAAAGGCTGGGTCTTTCACTTCTTTGGTTTCTTCCACAGGCTCTAGCACAGAGCTAGGCACATAACCTCAATAAACACCTGCATTTATCATTTTACAGCATCAGGGAAAGGCAGAGAGTGGGACAAAACTGGATGGTAAAGAGAAAATGGGAACGACTTGGTCCTTTCACCATTCCCTAAGTTGACAGAGTGTCCTCGCCAATACCAGGGGGTCATAGAACACGGCCACCTTGGCAGGGAGTGGGAGCAGCTTGAATTGGAAGGTGTGGGCAGGGACTCTGAGTCAAGTATCTCGTGGGCTCTGCACGGTGACACTCAACACTGAGATCTGTGCATGTAGGACTCTTTCTGTTTCCTGGTGATGTTTTCCAGGAATCCAGTTACTTCTAACTTTTGGATATGACCTCATGTCCCCAAGCTCCCAATGTCATCTTCCATGAGATTCTCCAAATCCTAGATTCTCCCCTTATGGGCTGTGTGACTTACTGGGGAAGCCACTGTGCTTCTCAGCTTCTCCAGGGTAGATAATAACGCCTATCTTGATGAATGGCAAAGGGATTGGCTATAAGGTGTGTCTATGGGTCCGGCACAGTGGCTGTTGGACGGTGATAACTGCTGGTTCCTCTTCTATCTGTTTTAGTACTCGCTCTCTGAGCCTACACTACTATGGGGGCTAGTCATATTGGGGTGTGTGTGTGTGCGTGTCTGTGTGTGTGTGTGTGTGAGAGAGAGAGAGAGAGAGAGAGAGAGAGAGAGAGAGAGAGAGAGAGAGAGAGAGAGAGAGAAAGAGGAGAGTGTACGAGCATGTTGGGGGAAAATGAGGGGCACATGTTACATCTTCCCACCTTATTCCTAAGCCCAATTTCTAAGAGCCTCCCGGCTCCTCTTCTCAAGCTATCAACATCTTCACTGGAGGCCCTGACAGGGTGAAAATTAACTATCGGTCTCCTCTAATCACCGTGCAAGGTAATGAAGGGCACGGTTCTACTTCCTCCTCATTCTCTGTCTTCAGAAGGGAGCTACGTTTGCACTTCAGGAACAGCCTTTTCCTTGAGTTATGCAGGCTGTGTGTGTGTGAGTGTGCACACGTGCACATGTGATGCGAGTGCATGTGTGTGCATATGCGTGTGCACCCGTGTGGGGTGGTGAGGGCATTCGTGTGTGTGAACGACTTCTAGTTATTTGCTTTCAGATGAGGAATTCAGGAGACTTTTGTTCTGCGGCAAGCTGCCTGGCCCTATACCCAGCCTGCACACGTGTCCCCTCCCCTGACCCTGTATTCTCCAGTGAGCTGATCTCATTACGGCAAATTTAGTTACAGCTGAAGTCTCCTTGTAACAAAGATTATGTCCAAGCCCAGAGTAATGGAACCTAGTCGATTTCATTAAAATAAAATTGGTTACAATGAATAATTCAATAGGATGATTTTTGTTTCCTCATCTCCTCTTTGTAGATCGAAGAGCTAGTATTTATAATGATTTTTTTTTTAAATTGGATTTTTGTTTAGGAAAAGATAATCACCCATAATTCCTGACAGCCCCCACCTTGCAAGATTGGAATAATTGCCCCACGAAAGCCTCTTTTCAGATGCTGAGACTGGAAAATTCTTTCTCTCCTTTTCTCACATTAGTAGCAATAATCTTTGGGTGATTTTTAAGCACAGCTGCTACCTCAACCCTTGTTCCTGTGAGGATCTGAGTGTGTTAACAATGCTCTTGTTTGAATGATGCCTTTTAAATACTTTTAGGAACTGGGTTCTATTGCTGGCCTCAGCCCTGTTGTTCTGGAAGCAGGACACGGAAGATGAGGGGACAAAGATGAATAAAACTTAAACCTGTTCCCAAAGAGCTAACAGCCTAATGGGGAAGCCAGACACACAAACAGACACTTAGAGTTCAGAGTGATAAATGCAACCGCACAGATGAGTTCACCAAGGACAGAGACGGCACAGGGGAAGGATGAACCCTAGTCATTCATGCACGCATCATTCATTCATTCTGTTCCCCTGTCTTTCCCCTCTCCTCACAGCATTCAAAAATAAACACAGTGGGCCAGGCTTGGTGGCTACAGCCCATAATCCTATCACTTTGAGAGGCTGAGGTGGGAGGATTGCTTGAGACCAGGAGTTTGACGTTGCTGTGAGCTATGATGACATCACTGCACTCTAGCCGAGGTGACAGAGTGAGACCTCACCTCAAAATATAAATAAATAAACACAAATGAATAAAGGATCTAATAATGCAAACACAAGAAAAAAATGGACCAAGAGATGATCAAATAAATGCTCTTACTAAGAAAGGAGGTGGTGCTATCCTGCACCTCACCCAGTGATTCCTCACTGGGCTCCAGAAAAGGTCTTATCCCTCTTTCATCTCGAAGCCAGGCCTGCCCCACTGAACCTGCATCAGGGAGGCGATATTGGAGAGGACTGTCTGGGAACAATGGCTCATCCGCAAGGCCAGGAGGCAGGCTGGTCTCAGAAATGGCTACTAGGCAAGGCGGGCACAAGCACCGAGTCATGTCTCTGGGAAACAGGAGTCTCGGAAGAAGGCAGGTGCTCGCTTGGTAGGATAATTGGAAAGGGGGCTCTGGGGACAGCACGGCCATCCCTAGAATCATACGAGCTCTGGTGGCCCCAAAACTCTCGCTCCCTCAGCTAAGCTGTTGGTCTCCTGGGGGAGAACCACGGCACATACATAGTGCAGTAGGGGACTGCAGAATGAGTCACAGCTTCTCAGAATTGGGAAGATCCTTGGAGATCACCAAACTCAACTACTCTGTGTTTTAAGGATGGGGGAAAAAAATGGGGCCCAGAGAGATGGGGAAACTAGTCTAGGGCCACACAGCAAATCATGGTAGGGTTACTGTTAATTCAGGGAGCACACAATTTGGCACGCCCCCAAAAAGTGGGTCTTTTAAAGTGAATTCACTCTTACCTCCTTGAATTCCAGTGGTATATCCAAAATGGCGTTCTCTCCCCAAATATGAGTAATAACAGGTAGGGAACTAGGAGGACAGTCACCACCACTACGTGTTCCTTGCCCTAACCATTCTGTAGCTAATCCTTTACGCATGGTACTCGTGAGGCCCTAACATTGCATTTGGCTAAAGATATGCTCAAGTGGACACATCCAATGACACTGCCTTTGCGGCAGGCAGCTGTGAGAAGCATAGCAGAGATTCTGAGTGTCTGTGGGAAACATTGCACATGGCTGGGATTTTACCTGGGATGATGCTGGCTGTCCGATGATGACCCAGCCCGGGCATTGCTGGTCTTGATGAGATACTGACGCATTGGATGCCCATTGATCGAGGAAGCCCTGGGGCGTGTAGACACCACAGTCTTTAATGCTAGTTTTTCGTTCAAACTCCTCACATACTCCATCTCCATCGTGGAAGTAGCACCGGCTGGGTTCCTCTGTAGGAGATGATGGACATAGAAGGGGAGAGATTAGATAGATATTTGTTCTTCAGCCTCAGATTTCATGAGCGACTATGTGGAATCAGACGTCCAAAACCATCAGCACTGTCAAGCCTATCATTGTCGGTCACAATGGAATATTACGCAGCCCACAAAAAGAAGGAAATCCTGTCATATGCAACGACACGGAATAGCCTCGAGGACATTGTGCCAAGTGAACTAAGCCAGCCACAGAAGGACAAATACTGCATGATTCCACCCACATGAGGCATCTAAAGTCGAGAAACTCCTCACAGAAACAGAGAGTAAAATGGTAGTCGCTAGGGTCTTGGGGGAGGGGAGATGGAGAGCTGGTGTTGAATGAGAATAAAGATTCAATTTCATGAGACAAAAAAGTTCTAGAAATCCACTGTATATTGTGCTCGCAGTGAACAACACTGTACAGTACACTTAAAAATATGCTAAGGAGGTAGAGAGCTCATGTTGTGTGTTTTTGCCACAGTACAAAGAAAAAGTTCATGACCACTTTCACCCTTGTTACCCCAAGTGAGCTTCACAACAACTTTGTGCGGAAGGTGTTATCATTTTTATCTTCCAGATGAGGAAAGTAGGTTCCCCCACATCTTTCATACCTTGCCCAAGGTTAACCCAGCGTGTTAACGCCAAATCTGGGCCTCCAATTCCAGCATTCACTTTCCAGGCTCTGAGTACATTATTGGACACCACAGAACTTCCCCGCTGCAAACTGGGGCTTATTTAACTCCAAAGAGGATTTCAGTTTTACATAGAAAAAGGCCTGATCTCCAAGAGAAACTGGCTTTAGTCCTGGCTCTGAAACTAAAGTGTTCTGTTACTTTGGGCAAGTCTCTTTCCCTCTCTGGGCTCAATCAGAACAGAGAAGGGGGTCAGACTATTGGGACTCCAAGAACCCTTCCTGTCCAACGCTCTGAGCTTCCGACAGCTTGTCAGATACCTTCGAAGTTTCAGTTAAAGACCAAGGGAATTCTGAAGCTCCCATATAATCCAAACCACAGCCAGAATTTCCCTTGGCATGATTTAAAGCTGTAGCTGGCTGCAGTGGTTCTCACTTAGCAGCAAGGGCAAGGATCACAGAAGCGCAAGGCCCGCAGCAGGGTGCCAGCTAAGCAGGTATGACCTATGCATGTTTCTTGATGTTTCAACACAGAACAATACAAGAAGAAACCTAGATGTGGCCATCCAAAATAGATCATCCTGCCCATCTTTTAATAACTCTAATGTCAGCTTTTCTGTGCTATTTTCCCGACTTTTCTAAGCAAAGCTAAATACCCCCTCCTGTGTGGGTGCCTATTTTGTAAAGAATCTCACTTTAACACTTCTCGCACTGTGCTGCTATTAAGTCTACATGTTGTAGCTCCTCTGAAAGATTCTAAGCTCCTTGAAATGTGGTCCCTATCCAGTGTCTTAGGGTTGCTATATAATTTATCATCTAAACTAGAGCATTTGAGAGTGATTAGTGGTGCTATTAACAATTATGTCCAGGCGATAGGTACATATCCTGAGAAAATCTGGATATCTCAGGCAAATCAGAATGTGTAGTCACCCTAAGGATCCTGCCTAATCTAGTATATCCTTCCCCAGAAGAACGGAGTGGAGTTCTGGAGAGGGCACTGAATTCAGGGCCAAAGACCAAAGTTTAATTTCTGTGCCTTATATTAGCTATATAACTGCGCAACTAGCTTCACTTTTCAACTTCTGGCTCCCCATCTATAATGTAGAAATTATAGTCCCAGCCAGGATAACCTCTCAGGATAACCATAGAACTCTCGCAGGAAATGAATATAAATGTGCTTTGTGGATTCTAAAATAATCGTGAAGAGAAAAAATACTCCTCTTCTAAGGGGTCGATTTGTTCCTACGTGGCTGAATTAAATCAGCTTGTGAAATCAGTACTCACTTGAGACACTTTCAGGCAACATTCCCCTAGCTAGAAAGAGCCCAGGTCAAGGAGAAATAAGACTTGGATTTCTGCGGTGCTGATTATCCGAAAAAGGAGTCATTGAATTCAGGGGCAGCAGAATGTTGAGCCCCTTCCAAGCTCCAAAATCCTTTGTTTATTTCTGCAAACAGTTTACATAGTGAAATACTGTCAAAAGAGCCAGAATAAATCAATTCATCACAATTCAATTATTTGAGGATGGGTTTAAGCCAGCTGAGGACTCCAGTGACCAGTAGCATGCCTGGCAGTTCGACCACGGAAAGAATACAGGCTCAGCACTTCTCGGTATCTCCAACCTATTGGTGGATGTGGCCAACTTACATAAAATATAACTGAGGCCCAACTCAAGGATGACCAGCCAGACATCCAGACTTTACTCTTTAGAAACCCAATAAAGGGGACTGTGAGGAGCAAGTGTTTTGACGTTAGGCAAAGGTACGTCCAAATCCTGAGTCTGCTACACATAAGCAGGACTTAAATAAAATAACCTAACCTCTCTGAACTTCATTTTTCTCATTTGAAAAAAAAATGGAGATAATAATCTTTACCCAGCATTGTAGCAGTGATTGCATAAGACGAGGTGTGCAAAGCCAGCCCCTTCACCGATTGTATCTAATGGAAAACAGGGAGCTAGAGGAGGAAGCCGTCTGAATCCCCATCATAGAGACAGTTGGTAGCAAAGCAAGAGGTTGCCTTTTTACAGCAAGCAGAGAAATCTTCCCCCTACATGCAGTATCTCCAGAACGATGAAAACACAACCTCTAGAGAATAAGACCATGGGGTCGCCTGACTCTTGGCACCACTCTCTCCTCCTCCAATACAAAGACAAATCGGGCAAGATTATAATAAGATTTATTTTCTAAGATGACATAATTCACTTCCTTAGGAAAAAAACAAAAAACAACAACAACAAAATAAACCTCTCAGAGTGGCAGGAATTGGGGCTAGGGTTGCGTTCTCATGAAGGTTAATTCCTTCCTGATTATGTTGAAGACCACAGTAAATCGGTCTGCTTGGAATCAGCCGAGCCTTGGAATGGATGAAAGACAGAGGTAGGTAAATAGGTATGTAAGGCAGACAGATGATAAATAGGTAGGCAAAGGAAGAGTTAAAAGACAGAAAAGAAACGGTGTGAGAAAGCGAGAGAAAAGGGGGCTGTGGAGATGCCTGGTTTCTTCTCCAGCATTCTGCTGACAAAGCTCTTGCGAGTCCCTTTTTAAAATAACATCCTTGGACTCTGCTATTTAGTTTCTGTTGCTACTGGTGTCCCGGGGGCCGGCCAGCTACATCTGCCAGTCTGCATCTGGGGAATTCTCTCTCCCTCTCGACTCCCTCTGCCCCAAGCACTGAAGAGAACAGAGTGAGGAATGGAATACAAATGTGCGGCCAGGAAAAAAAAGACAGCAACAACAAAACAATAAAACAAAACTGGCCTTCTTGTTTTCATTACATCAATTTACTTGGTGCTCCCTGAATGCTGTGTGCTGGGCACTGAGTGAAGAGTTTGAAGTCAATACCAAAGTCAAATTGTCGCCCTGTCACCCTGACTTCCATGTAGCAGCTCGGTGACATTATACATTATAAATGTAATTAATACATTTAATTGGGAGGGGTGTTGTGAAAATTTTATACATGCGCACGCACACACACACAAACACACACATATACATACATATGCAAACACATCCTGAAAATCTAATAGATTTTCAATGAATATTTGTTGAATGGATGAGTCACTAAAATTCGGCATCCCTGATGCACGCATTCTTGTCCAAATATAGTTTAGACTCTGTACCCCTTGAAAATTTTCTGTAGATTATGTATCAGGGCGAAGGAGAAGCAGCTGAGATACTGGTGATGACTGGCGTGCCGTGGGGAGGGCCCTGGGCTTTCTGATTTCTCCGTCCCACCTCATCTTCCCCTAACAGGAGGGAATTCCTCATTTCAGATCCATTCCCTTTCATGTGGTGACACATTTAGAAATCTGCTCTGTCCACCTAGGAGAGTTGATATGGGTGGGGTGGTGTTAGCAAAGTCTGTCTTCCCCAGCTGGGCTTTTGTAGACCAGAAACTTTCTTTTCCTTTTGGAAGAAATGAGCTCAGCTTCAAGAGCCTGAAGCAGACAGACGTTCTGGAAGTGGACAGACATGGCTGATGCCACTGTCCCCACAAATGACTTTCAATTTTCATCTGTCTGGAGCAACCAGATGAAATGCCATGACCCTAGATTCCTGTGGCACGTCTGAAGGACGCTATTTGAGATAAGCAGAGATTGTTATCCCCATTGGGAAGCTTGGAAGGCCAATTCTTAGGGAAATGAGACGGGTTTACCTTAAAGTATGAGCAAAGGCTGGGGTAAGAGCTATTGTTATGAGTTTTTATCCTTGAAGTCAGAAACCCAGGATTCAAGCTCCTGATCTGCTGCTAATTATTGCTCAATCTTGGACATGGTATTTCACCTCCCCATCCTTCAATTTCCCCATCTATAAAACGAAAACAAGATTATATTTTATACTTCCTCAGTAAGGGGCTGGGCATGATCAAAAAGCATAACAGACTAAGAGATGGGAAAATAAAATCAGTCTTGAAGACACAGGGTCTATTCCTAACCATGATGATACTGGGTTGAGGCAGGGGTTGGAGGAGAAGTCTTCTTAATTAGAGATTCTACTTTTCTCTACCCATCTCCAGATCCTAAGGTATCTCAAAGGATAGAAATGATCAAAGAGGATGCATGAACTATTTTCAATATAAATGGCAAGGAAGCAAGTAAACAAACAAAAAAGAAAAAAGCAAGAACTTAAGAATATTATGACTTACATTGGAATGATATCGACACAACTGGCACATACTAATTATCTTAGCTGGATTAGAAACTTTGGTGATTTATGACATCACTGGCATCACTCAGGTGAATGAGTGAAAGAAATAGCTAAAGAGCTCATAGCTGGAAAGGGAGGAGGAACTTAAATTACTCATGTCTCCTCAGTACAAGATCTTAGGGATGATTTCCACAACGAATCTTGTTTTCACACTGACTCTCACCAGTTAAGGATCTTGAACAGATAATCATAAGTTACTGGTTACTGTAAAAACTAACTTAAGCCAATGTGTTCTTCAAACAAGGCCTGAGAGCATCTTCAGAATAGTGGGTTAATTTAGGGCATTTTGGCTATGAGTCTTCCACTCAAAACACAAATTTTACCATGTCCCCTCTTTGCGCATAATCCTTTGATAGATCCCCGCTGCTTACAGAAGAAGATAATTTTCCTTGGCTTGGCATACAAGACCCCTCACAAATTGTCCTTTTCCTGCACTTTTCCAAACCGACTATTCCATTTCATTTCTCCATGCCCTCACAAGGGTTGTTTTTCTCTGCTTGAAATGTGTTTTCCAGTTGTAGCTTTGCTAATTCCTGCTCGTTTTTCAAGATTCAGCTAAGGTGTCTCCTTAGCAATCTTCTCTATTCTTAATCCCCTTTCCCTGACTCCTACCCTAGCTGGCTTAAGTGTCTTTCCTCTGTGTTCTCACGATTCCCAGATTTCTTCCAGCACAGTCAGGGATTCTCTCTCAAACATTTCTATGATGTCCAGCTGGGATTAAGAACCCAGTAATTCATTTGCAATTATTTTAGCAATGAATGAGCAACAGAAAAGATGTATCAAAGCTTTCTGGAGAACTTAGGACTCAGGGTTGTTATTATCCCCAGCTAAAATAGCTTCTAATCATTAGATGGGAACCGGAAAGGTGACCAGTTCATTTAATTAATATTTACTAATCAACTGTTCATTGTCTGTGCTGGTGCTTGGAATACACTGATGATTCAGTATCACCCCTGTCCCTAACAATACTTCTTAGAAAAATGGGGGAAGGCATCCTTGAGAAAATGGTTTGGGATAAGCATCCTGAAGGATGAAAAGAATTTGGTCATTTAGAGAGAGAGAGAGGTATGAGTGAAGGATGAACCTCAACCAATACTTGAGTAAAGGAGTACAGTGCATCCTGGAATTAATAAATTAAAAAACTGATCTGAGGCCAGATTAAAAAAAATCCAATGCTATGTTAAGAAATTTGAATTTTATCCTTTAGGAATGGGGAGACTTTGAAGATGTTTCTGGGCAGCAAAGTCATTTTGTACCATAATTTTAATACTCTTAGAGGCAATGAGGTGTAAGACTTGACTTTGCTTAGCAGATGTGCCATTTATTACTAATATTCAAGTGACTTTGGGTAAATTCCTTAGAATTTCTAAGCCTTGGTTTCCTCACCTGAATAATGGTTGAAAGATTGAATTTTTACGATGCTCAAATCACTGAACAATAACGGTAAATATATAATAAGCAAAAATATTTACTTAGTTGTTTCTATGGGCCAGGGACTATGGTAAACTGTAGGCATCAAGTTGTAAATAAAAACATCCATCACTTCCTCCTCCATGGACACATCTAGTGGTAAATGCAATCACAGCACTTAGTACATAACAGGTAGTCCATAAACGGTCTATGATAATGATGATGATGACCATGGAGCTGAAAGCAATTATTTCATTTTACCTATGGGGAAACTGAGGTTCATAAGGTTGAAGAGATTTGCTGAACTCTTTAAAGAAAATTTCCAGCAGAATTAATACTTGAAACAGAAAGCCCAATCCACTGCACCACGCTATCTCATCAGATCCAAATTTCAATATATGATTCTGGGAACAAAGTAGTCTATTACCCTTAAGCAAGTTTCAGTATTACTTTAGGAAATCTCTGATTTCACTTTTCATAATATCCACTGGTATGGGCTAAATATGACTAGTCTGAGAAGCTCTTGGGGTTACCAAGTTCACAGCCCATTGAGGACAAACGAACAAATAACAAACAAATGAACAAATAAACAAATGAAAAACTACCTGCAGACAGGCATATGAAAGTTCTCAGTCATAGGAGATGATTTGATCTAGGGCTCGAGCAGGGAACAAAGAATTTGCGTGCACATGAGATGGGCTACCTTCCAAAGAATGGGTAGATTTTCCTGCCTTTCTAAACTTCTCCTTTATGAAGATGGGTCAGCTTTTGAGAAATTAGCATCTGTTTCTATTTCCAGCTAAGAGAATAGTGATTGGCATTATGATATTCTCTTTAGTCCAATGGTTACTTTTAAAAAATGTTTTAAAGACCAGTAAAAAATACTATTTTTTAAGTTCAACTATTTGTTTAGGGATCAGTCCAATAACAACAAACTTCATGCCACATAATTCATCCAAACAATGACAAAAAGACAGAAAAAAACCCACAAAGCACAATCTTTGTATCCAAATATTAGCTTCTTGGAACAAGGGGAATAGGAGTGCCTGACCCCCTGATGGTTTACAAAGGGGAAGCTTGGGTGGGGGCTGGGAGGTGGCTCTATTGGCATAAGCTTCCTCTGGAACAGAAATATCTTGACTTTATATAGCTTGTCTTTCAAAGGCTTCGTGTCAACCTCACATTGCTGACCTCATTTAATTCTATTCAAACCAGGGTTTGTCCTTAACCTCCTCAACCAGATCAGCCTGCCCAGAATACAAAAGACGAGGGTGATGAAGGACTCCTACAGAACCATGAATCTGCTAACAAGCTTCAGATGCCGATTAGGTCTACTGAATCTGAGAAGCTGAAGTTGGTTTCTGGTTCCTTCAAGGGTTGCTCACATACCAACACAGGCCAGAAATTCCTCCCTGTGTTTCACTGTGACAACCAGGCAGGCATCATCTAACAAACTGAAGGCACTAAAGAAGAAGAGTGTCCCTGGAGGTTGTCCCACATTGTCACACTAACTCTGCTCTCAAGCCCATTATGGAGGACATCCACAGCACCGCCTCACCCCCCATCTACTTAGACACTCCCATAACCAGCTTTGGGTCTTCCCCACTTCAATCCTGTCTCACAAAGCAGCCTGCAAGTGATGCATCTAAAATGTAAATCTTATTATGTTTGAAATACTTGACGGACTCCTACAAAATTTTAACTTCCCCACCTAGCTTTCAAGTCCTTTTGTAGACTAGCTCCAACTTTCCTATTTGCTCCTAGTACCAACCACATCTCCAACCTCAAATGCATACAGTCCTTTCCCAGGACTCATACTTCAAAGTACGTGCCCTTATTTCCTTAGCCTGAAAGGCTGTTCCCTGTCTTTGAGTCTCCCATCAAGAATTAATTCTAGCCTCTTCAGCTTCGTGACATCTCATCTGTCGCTCTTGTGTTCACTGCTTTTCCCACACGAAACAGTTCCCTCTATTTCCTGCATCATTATTCTCTTCTTCTAAATAAGCAAAGTATGATATAGCCCGCCTAAAATTTTAAAATTAAAAAAATTGAATTTGTTTTTAAATTTGAAAAATTATAACCTTCCTCCCTTCTACATCTCTAGAATACTCTTTCTCTTATCTCACATTTCTCTTTCTACGATTTAGAGTAAAATGTATTGAGTTATCTAGACTTACATTCTCCCCTTTCTCCCCTACACGTCACTCTTCAGTTTGTTCCAATCTAGCTTCTGTACTCACCGCTCCACCAAAATCAGTCTCATTAAGGTCATCATTGACCTCAATGTTGCCAAAACTAAGCACAGCAAAATCCTCATCTTGCTAGACTTCCTTGAAGCGTATCAAGAAGTAACCCACTCCTCTTTTCTCCAAGTACCCTCTCTCGTAGATTCCATGACAACGGGTCATCCTAGTACCGTCCGGCTCCTCCCACATAGACCCATTTACTGTCTTCTCTTTCCTAACTCTACACTAAATGCTGCCAAACTTCAGTGTTAGGTCTGGGGCCTCCTTTTCTTCTCTATCTTACATTCTCTAATCCAGTCCCAGTATGTAAATAAAAATTGTAAAACACCACTGTATCAATGACGTGAACATTTACGGCTTCAGATACGACCTCCTCTCTGAGTCCTAACTGCATACGATGACATCTCTAATAAATATCAATGCATTTAAAGTCATCACGTGTTCAACATGTCTAAAACAAAAATGTTGATCTCTCCTCACATTCCCTTTCCCTCCACCTGAGTAAATGACTCCACCACCATTGCCCAACAATGACCAAACCAAAACCTTCCCAGTCATCGCTCCCATTTTTTTCAGCCCACCTGTCAACACCACACAAAATCCATCAGTATATCCTATAGGCTATTTTCTCCCAGGACATTCCAAATAGATCCACTTTGCTCCACCACTACCATACTACCAAGCCACCATCACTATGGCAATGCTCATTTAACCAGTCTGTCTGCTGCTTCTACGTCTGTTTCGTGATAATCCTTTTTTCAGAGCATAGTTATAGTGCTCTTCTAAAAATGTAAACTATACCATGCCACCCCCTCACTTAAAACTCCTCAATGGCTTCCCATCTCATGTGGAGCAAACTCTAAACTTCATATCATGACCTACAGGTCCCTGCTTTTTCCTTCCAATTCCTACTACTATCCCCCTTGCTCACTACCTTCCATTCGTTCATTCATTCATTTACTCAACCAGACAGACATCCACCCATTCAACAAGTATCTATTCCTTGAGCCAAACTTGATATTGCAATAGGAACTTGAATCTGATGGCTACATTCCCTGGAATACTTTTTTCCTGACTTTTCTCATGGCCTTTTAATTACTTTGGGATCATTTCAAATATTACTTCCTTAAATGACAACCTCATCTACCTGCAGTAAGTTCACATTCCATTCCTCCATCCCCATTAGAGAGTAGCATGCCATCTTATTTTATTTCCTTCACAGTTATTCACTATCTAAAATAAATTTTTATTTATTATTTTTACCTGCTCCCATGTGATGTAAGTTTCATAGAAGCATATTTTAAAGTGCATCATTTTCTTTAGGATCAAGAAAATAGCCTGGCCATATTATGTTACTGATGTTTAAGAATAAGTGAATAAATGAATAAATGAATGAATGATTATGTACAGCTCAGATTCTGAGATATTTGCGAATTGGCCCCAGTCTTGCTTATATTTATATCCCTAATACTTAGAATAGTATCAATCTTATAGCAGGTACTCAGTAAATGATAAATTAACAAACTTGTTTTGGAACTTTCGAATCTCTGTCATTGATTGTATTGAAGATGTATCAAACCTGATTTGAATCTGTTTTAATAGATCATGCTAGATAAAGATTTTTATGAAAATATTAAATAAAATGAGGTCATTATATAAACTCAAGCACATATTAGAGGGAAACATCCAATTCTATATAAACTATCTTATATATATTTTTTTCCTATGAGACATTGTGTTTCACCACCTGTCCTAAATGTTGTTTTATTTTCTGTCTTAGTTGAATTTGAAAAGAAATGAAATATTTGGATAGAAAAGGCACCACATATTAGACTAAAATTTAATAAAGATATTTGACAGTCTTATGAATTGGAACTTGAAGATGAATTTACATCATCTTGAATTCAGTATAGTTATTTAAATAGCCTAAAAGATTATAAGATAGTAATTCTAATAAATAACAATACAGCCAATAGAGCAGAATGTTCAAAGCCCTAGATGACTTTCAGCCAGGTCTCTTTTGGGTCCCAATGACAAGGAAGGGAGCATAAAATTCAGTACCATGTGAATTATATAGTGGCCAAGAAGTAGGTGGCATTCTAAGCAAAAACAGAAGGAAGAGTGATGCCTGGGACCCAAAGGCTTTTCAAAGTATCAGCAGGAAATGACAAAATGAAATTTGGCCTGGATAATATATGCTGATAAATGGATAAAAACAATCCAAACATTGACATGCAGAGAGTGTGCAAAAAGTGGCAAAAAGGGGGTAATAAAAGATAACGAACTATCATATGAATGGAGTGTCAGTGGTTTTAATGTGATCTCCTCTTCATACTAAAAAAAAAGGGGAAGGAAGGAAGGAGAGAGAGAAAGAAAGAGTGAGAGAGAGAAAAGAAAGAAAGAAAGAAAGAAAGAAAGAAAGAAAGAAAGAAAGAAAGAAAGAAAGAAGAAAGAGAGAGAGAGAGAAAGAAAGAAAGAAAGAAAGAAAGAAAGAAAGAAAGAAAGAAAGAAAGAAAGAAAGAAAGAAAGAAAGAAAGAAAGAAAGGAGGGAGGGAGGGAGGGATAGGACTTTTTCTTAAAATCTGCAGCCCAGAACACTGATGAACAGGGAGCTGAGGCGATGGGAGATTGGAACAAATGTCCTAATCTACCCTGTGATTTTGGACAAGTCACTTCCCCTCTCTGGGCTGCCATTTCTGCAGTTGCTGCCAGTGTCGAATGAGAGAGTTAAATTGAATAGCTTTGCGATCTCCTTCAATCGGGTCACTCTAAAATGTATTTGGTTCTTAACTGTTTGCACTTCAATCATTAAATCACTTTTTCAGTTCGGATGGGGAAACATAATCAACAAAATGAAGACTGAGAAGGGTGTAGGTGACGAACCCATTCTGAAAAACATACGCAGGACTGTAATAGGAAGCAGATGGAGGAAGGGGCCAGAAATCAAAGTCTGAACCTCAGCCCTGTCACTGGCTCACTCTTGGGCATCTGGTGACATTCACCATCATTCTGAGTCTTGCTCTTTTTGCCTATTAAAAAAATGACAGTTTTACTTTTCCTACTCATTTTGGAAAGTGGCTGTAAAGGTCAAGTAAAATAATGCCATGGAAAATACTCAAACATTGAAACTATAAGCAGTGTTATTTTCACATTTCGTTATTGCAGATACAATCCAGAACTCATCTCCCCAATTGTCAAGTGGCTTTTCCAATTTTTTTGTTTATTTAGGTCTCGGCTCAACCATCACCTGCCCAGTGAAGACTTGTCTAACCACACTATCAAAAAATAGTTCCTTCCTTCACTCCAGTCTCTATGCCACCCATCTATTTTTTTCCCTTCATAGCATTATCTTGCTTCTCCAAATGTTTACTTGGTCACTGTATTCTCTCTAAAACAGAATGACAGCGCCACAAGAGCAGAAACAGGCTGTTGTGTCCATGGTTGCATTTAGATTCTGGTACACAGAAGACGGTCACAAATATTTGCAAAAGAATGAATGGCTTAGCACTGCAAGATATTTTAGAAATTATCTAGTCCATATGCTTCCTTTTGCAAATGGGGAAACTGAGATTCAGAAAGGTCAAGTAATTCACTGAATGCTGCCTAATTAATAGTTAGAGGCCAAGGGTTCTGACTGGCTAATTAAGGCTCATTATATAAATATTAAACAATATGTAATGTCAAATAGCAATGGATCTGTGAGAAATGGATGTATGTGAGCATAAAGAAAAATAATGCATGCAAATGAAAGTCAGCATATATACATATGTATATCTATTCTTCAATCCAGTAAAGCAGACAGCCCATCATTCTGCTAAGGCATCCATGCAATCCCCCCCCAAAAAAAAGACTTTTGGACAAGTGGATGCTATGTCTACCAGTGGGCCAAGGACTCGAGGATGAGTCAGGGCAGCACATGAAAACCAAACCCCTTAACCCAGTCTGGCATAGCTGGTTGTGACTAAGGTGACCGCAGCATGCTGTGTTCTTGGTGGGGTTCCCGTGCAGAAACTGGAGGGTCAAAATGGATCCTCCCCACCCTGAGTCCTGATTGGTTTGGCCCTCCTTGAGGACCATCCTCCTACCATATGGTTCAGATAAGTCCAAAATAGATGAGCCATTCAAGCCACACCTCCAAGTTGGTGAGGCACACTGCAGTGCTCTAAAGAACAGAGTGGGGCAGTGGCCAGGATCGCACTTGGGTAAGTTTTCTTTCTCTTATTTGATGGGTGGGTTACTCTTTAGCTCCTGAAATAGGATTTTATGTTAACTTGAAACTATATGCTCTTCGATTTATATTGTTTAACTGTATTTTGTTCTTCTAGAAATGTTTGTATATGTCTTTCCCCTCTCTCAATAAGGAAGGAAGAGGGGAAGAACAGAGGGAGGGAAGGAAGGAAGGAGGAAAAGAAGAGGGTGGGGAAGTTCATCCGAAATCTTAAGAGTTAGCCTGGAACATCTGAAAATATCATTCAAAACTACTGCTCTTTTTGATCAGAGATGATAAGCGTCGTCATAGATACTCATGTTCAAAAACATTTCCAAGTAGCAGTGGTCACTTGGAGGTCAGTTTCTGCCAACTGAAGGAGGCGTTTGCTCAGACAAAAGCAAGAGATTGCAGATTGCATCTTTGGCTGTAGATTCTGGCACAAACGATAGAGAAGTCTCCTCGGGTCCCAGTTGGACCAGCCATGGCTGGACAGACTAATTCTGGGCCACTGGTAAGCTAAGATATGTTCAGAGAATAGGACCCTGGATACACACCATCCACTAAGCAGGGCTTATATAGTTATGAAGACGTATAACTCAAAGAAGAGAAGGTTCAGAGAAGACGCAGCTGAAAACTCTTTGAACAAACTCCAGTTGGTCCAAAATGAAATTGGCTGCCTCAGGAGACACTGAGTTATTCATTCAACATTTTCCAACAGAGGCTTAATGATGATCAACAAAACATAGTCTGGTCCCTGCCTGCCTCTGCAGCCTTTTCTCTTCTTTAGTGCATGCTAGTATAATAGACCATGTTCCCTCTCACCTCCCCACCTTTGAAGAGGCTTACTCCACATTCCCAGCTTTGCTTTTTCCATGATAAGTACCCTTTCATCCTTTATTCATAGTTTAATTGGGCACTCCTTCTGGAAAACTTCTCTGGAAGTCCACCTCCGGAAGGGCTAGTGATCTCTCTCTATGTCTTCTGATAGCATCATCTACTCCCCAATTAAAATTATATTTAGTTTTTTTCTTTTTTTATTGAAAAATATTAGGGGCATACAAGTGTATCTGTTACATGGGTACCTTGTATAATGCTTAACTCAAGGCTTTTAGTGTGCCCATCATGAGAATAGTGTTCATTGTACCCGACAGGTTCATTGTACTCCTCGCCCCCTCCCAACCTCCCTCTGTCTTGGTTTCCAATGTCCTTTACATCTCTTTGTGCCCATGTGTGCCCAGCATTTAGCTCCCTATCATTAGAGAGTACATGTGGTGTTTGTTTTTCCGTTCCTGAGATACGTCACTTAGGATAAGGGTCTCTAGTTCCATCCAAGGTGCTGCAAAAGACATTATTTCATTCCTTTTGTGGCTGAGTAGTACTCCATGGAATATATAGACTGCATTTTCTTTATCAACTCATGAATTGATGGGCACTTAGGTTGATTCCACATCTTTGTAATTGTGAATTGTGCTGCAATAAAATTATATTTAGTCTATTCAATGTATATTTAGTATAGTTAAATGAATAAACTGAATGACTTGTTACATGCTAAGTACAGTGTTACATGTTTCGAGTATATAATACCATATAATCCTAAAGGAGCCCTTTGTGTTTGGTGTCATAATTATCTACACTTTATAGACAAGGTAATTGAGGTTTAAAGAGGTTAAGTCATTGCCTAAGGTTTCACAAGTTGCAGAATCAAGAATCAAATCCAGACTAGTTTGATTTCAAAATCCAAGTCTGAACATCCACTCATGCTGCCCAATTTGTGTCTTTTGGAAGGATGTGGATACTGAGGAGGATCTAATGAGAGGGGCTGATCTGATTCTTTCTGGGATGTCCTGTGATTCATACTTCTTAGGGGCGCGGGGACCAGGCAGAGCTGTGATCACATCCCAGCTCTCCACTAATTAGTTGGGTGTCAATGACCAGCACACTTTGGCTCTGAGTCTCAGTTTTCTCTTTGGCAAATGGTGAAATATGACTATCTTCCCAGACGGTGGGGAGACAAAATGAAAAGCTATACAGAACCACCTAGGGCCTGTCACGGTGGCTCATGTCTGTAATCTCAGCACTTTGGGAAATGGGGGGATTGCTTGAGGCCAGAAGTTTATGACCAGCCTGAGAAAGAGTGAGATCCCATCTGTACAAAAAATAGAAAAAATAGCCAGGCGTGGTCATGTGGGTCTGTAGACCCAGCTACTCGGGAGGCTGAGGCAGGAGGATTGCTTGAGCCCAGGAGTTTGAGGTTGCAGTGAGCTAGGCTGACGCCACTGCACTCCAGCCTGGGTGACGGTGGGAGACTCTGTCTCAAAAAAAAGAAAAAGAAAAAAAGAAAGAAATCACCTAGTACCACATCTAGCATTTAAAAAAAAAATCGTATAGAAGATCAGGAGCCTCCTTTTCCCCAAAGGCAGTAATCTGTCTCTGCTACCTTATGCCACAGTTAAACTGCATGGGCTCGATAAGTTATGCTTTGGTTAAACGTTTTTAATTTTTTTAACATGAAATCCGAGTTTTTGTTGGCAAGTGATTGAAAACGCCAGGCCCAGCCTCGGGGCCCACAGTCCATTAGGGAATTTACGAGGAGAGATGGGGACCTTCAGCTCAAGTACTCCCTTCAGAGGCAGTACTTACAAAGCCATCAATTTCCTTAACAAAGAGCATTGGCTTAAATGCCCCTTAAAGCAGTGTTATTTACACAGTTATCCACTTCCTTTTGAGTTCTCTGCCTAGGGGGTGGCGTACCTGCAGCTCTTTCCAGCTACTAGTTAATTAGTCTCCCTCCCAGAATGGAAGGGAGCCTGGGGACTGGGACTTGGTATTCAAAAGCAGCTCAATTTGGGGTTATCAGAAAGTCTTAGGGGGTGATCTAAATACCACCAAAATCACTGGCTCTACCCAGCCCTTCTTCTAAAGTTCTAAAGCATTTAGACCTTGCCAAAGAGCAACGGCCGCTGCCACTACAGAGACAGGAGAGGAGAGTGAGCAATTTGAGTCCCTCTCTGCAGGAACGTAAAGAAGGTTCCAAACTAATACTAACATAGTCCTTTCTAGCTCTGGGGTATATCAATATAGCCATACTGCCGGTTCATAGATGAAACCAACCAAAGGAGCCCCCTGCACCTTTTGTGGCAGAACTAGGATGTGGACAGGTCTGGGCACCAAACCACCGCCTGAACTGGGACATCCTGCCTGAGATGACAGCTAGAAGACGGAAAGGCTCTGATTTGAACTGAGGTTGGTCCAACTCTAAAGACCAATGAAGCTCTTCTACACTTTGTTGCCAGAAAATTAAACTGTCTCTTAAGAAATAGATTCTCCTTTCACCCATTTAGCCTATATTTACTGAACCACAAATTATTATCAGCCAGGTCCTGGACTAACTCCTGGAAAATCCTATGAATTAAAGCGGGTCTCAGCACTCCAGGAGCTGAGATTCTAGTGAGGGGAGATACGTGAGTTACGACTGCACGGTATTTTGCTCTGAAGAATAAGATGCTGTAGGAGCACAGAGGAGGGACCTCCCAATCCAGTCTTACCCAAATAGACTTCTCTTAGGAGGTAACACCTGGGCTGTGTCTCTCAGGGGAAGAATGGATGGTGAGGAGCACATTCCAAGCTGGGGGACGCTGTGAGCAAATGAAAGGGAGCCAGGAACAAGGTAGGAGGCAGAAAGGACAAGACTTTGCGGTATAAAATGCAAATGACTGGATCAGACCATGGAGACCTTGAATGCCCTAGTAAGGGATTCATGTGTATCTCAAGGGCAATGAAGAGTGACAAAAGGTATTTGCATTTTAGGAAGCTTTCTCTTACTAGACTGGAGGATAGTTTGGGGCCAGCAAAGATAGAGAACCAGGAAGGAACCTGTTAGAGTTCTCTTGCAATAGCCTAGGCAGGAGGAGAAGGGGGCCTCGGATGGAGCAATGATAACAGGGGGAGAGAGACTGATGTGGATGAAAAAAAGATCAGAATTCCAAGTAAAATTGGAAGAATGGTAATTTTTAGAATGTAGGAAGTGATAGAGAGGGAAGAGTTACGGATGTTTTCCAAGCTTCTAGTTGAAATGTCTGGCTGGCTAATGGCGCCACCAGTTGAGATTGAGAAAAATACTTGCAGCAGGTCTGGGGAGAGGAGGGTAAGCTTTCTATGAGATGCGTTGAATGTGAGTGCCTGGGGGGCATCCAAGTAGAATGGACCTGGCATGTAAGAGGCACTCAATAAATAAAAGCCTGTGTGATGAATACATTCATAACTGAATGAAAGAATATAGCATAGGTAAGAAACGCCACTCCCATTTCTAGGGGAAAAAAGGTATTTGAGGGACCAAGCCTGGAGCAGAGAAGTGGTTCCTGTGCTTGGGGGTCAGGTCGATCGCCTTCTCCTCCTTCCCTGTTCCTTAAGGAGTTCTCGTGGCAACAGGCACACAGACAAATTGGAAAAGGGATTTAAGATGCTCGTGCAGCCCTTTCCTTGGTAATGAGGCTGAACTCAAGTTATACGTGTGGTTTTGGACTCCTGAACTGAGGGACCAGCTCCAGCCGGGACTTTGCATAATCCTGCCAATGGCAGTTGATAGTTTAATTTAAACTTATGGATAATTTGGGCTGGGTTTCTGACTGGTGTTGAAAGATAAAATCAATCTGATTTCTTTTCAGGTCAGTTTGCCAAGAGTACTTTGTTGGCCCTTGAAGGGCATCCTATTCAAGGAGGTTGTTCTTCTTAAAATATTGCTCTCAGCATGTCACACTTCTGTCCAGAAACCACTACTTGCCACAGGACCAGACCCATCCACCCATCCCTCCTGTGTCTTACCTGCAGTAGCTTTCTTTAGGATGAGTCTACTCATTGTACACAAGAAAGAGCCCTTTTTCTGGACTGTTACAGTGGAAGAGCCCCACACCTGGTCTTATCTGAGTGCAGCTATCCAGGAATCTTTCACAGACCGGCCAACACCTCCATCAGGGGCTTTCCACTGCTCCTGGGATTCTTTCACACCAATCCCTTCCTATCTTTAGTGATCATTGTCTTCTGAAGCCTTCTAGTAAAGGATTTCTGCTATTTGTCCCTCCCATCTGCATCCTGCACAGCACAGAGCTTTGTATGCAGCAGGTGCTTAATATAGACAAAAACTAATGTGAGATGGGTCACATTCATTTCCAGCTGTCTGCAGGCCACCCACTGCCTGGAGGACAGAGAATGCAACCAACATGCAGGTGAGGGCAGAACTGCACACACTGGGGTATTTTGTCATTCTGTCCAGCAAATTAAAATGGAAAACATAGTCCCTTAATAATTGTTATAATTTCAGATTTGATTTATGTTAATTTCTCTTTGGTTCTTAGTCAGTAGTGGCCAAGAGAAAGTCGCCTTTTACTTTCTCCCTCTGTTAAGTATTTAATGATCTGTAAACAAACACTTCAAACGGTGTTTCACAAGAGACCCTGGGATCCTTTTGTGATGTGAAGATTTCTTGAGCTCCCTGCATTGTTTCCCCTTCTCATTATCTGTTTGCTGCTAGGCTGTTCCGTTCTTGAGAGTGCACATTTTATTAGATAACCTTAACGATGAAGACATAGCATAAATTAGCAGTTAAACCTGTGGGCTTATGAGCCAGACTTCCAGGGCTGGAATCCCTTCCTGGGATCTGGGACCCCTGGGTAAATTACTTATCTCTGTGCCTCCATTTGCTTATCTACAAAGCCTGCATAATGTTAAAACTCCCTCATAGGATTAATGTCTTTAACCACAGGACTTAATAGAGAAGCACTGAATTAATTTCATCCAATTAATTGAATTTAATTAATAACTTGTGCTATTTGTACTATTATGACTATTGTCTGGGATAATGAGATGGAAAAGAGGAGGAAATATACAGTTGATACAATCGGCCCTCTGGCTGGTTCTACATCCATGGATTCAACCAACCACGGATGGAAAATATTTCAAAAAAAGAAATTGCTTCTGTACTGAACATGCACAGACTTTTTTCCTTGTTATTATTCCCTAAACAATACAAAGTGACAACTATTTACACGGCATTTACATTGCATTATGTATTACTAGTAATCTAGAGATGATTTAAAGTATACGGGAGAAAGTGCATAGGTTATAGGCAAATACTATGCCATTTTATATCAGGGACTTGAGCATCTCTGAATTCTGGTACCCATGGGAGGTCCTGGAAACAATTCCCCATGGATTTCGAGGGACAACTGTATATCTCTCACCATTCCTACTTGTTCTGCAGGTCTGGCATTTTGGAGGAGGGCATCTGGCTACTCTAGTTTTACAGTTGGGCAGATCTTGGTTGAAATCTCAATTTTGCCACTTAATAAACCACTGCTTTGAATAAACCACTTCATCTTACTAAGCCTTGGTTTTTCCTTGTGTAAAACGGTAATGGCCCCCATTTTACACCTTCCTGTTGCCTCGGGAAGATCAAGAGAGGACGGGAAAGTAATGCATGAGATAGCACCTGGCATAAGATGCGGCGCTCAGGGAGGCTTGCTTCTCTCCTGATGGTCTCCCAGCTCAATACATATTTATTGAATGGAGGCCACTTTCTCAAAAGTCACTTAAATATTTGGGGGCTCTGTTGTGTCATCTGGAAAGTGGCGATAACATTGCCTGGCTGCCGGGGGTGCTGTGGGCTTGAAAAGAGTTACTTGGGTAAGTTCTCCATAAGCATCAAGGCACTTCCTGGTCAAGGAAGGACCCAGCATGCGGCAGAGCCTTTTGGACGACAAGCTGTTTGGGCTCCTCTGGCCACGCTTTTCAGCTTCAAAGTGTCATTTGTTTCAGTGTAGCAAACAATGCCTGGCTTGAGCTAGATGCTGGGGACAAGAGAGGGTATGGATGACCTCCTTCCTCAAGGGTGAAGGACACAGATGTGAAAGTGAAAAACGAGGGGCGTCAATAAGATTGCAGCTATGCCGGTACAGGGCCAGGAGGTATGCGAAGTGGTATGTCCACCCCTGTCTCTCATCTGCCTCGATCTGCCTAACTGGTTATTCTTTCTCCACCTATACTGTCATCCCTTGGTATCTGCAGGGGATTGGTCCCAGGACCACCCTCAGATACCAAAATCCGCAGATACTCAAGTCCCTGATATAAAATGGCACAGTATTTGTATATAACCTATGCATATCCTCCCATGTACTTTAAATCATCTCTAAATTGCTTATAATACCTAATACAATGCAAATAGTTGTTATACTATATTGGGCTTTTGTTTGTATTATTTTTTATTGTTGTATTATGATTTTTTTCTTTTTTTCTCAATAATTTCAATCCAAGGTTGACTAAATCCAAGGATGTGGAACCTGAGTATATGAAGGGCCACATGTATACTCATCCATCTGCGCCAGCAGTTGGCAACTTTTCCACACAGGGCCAGACAGGAAATATTTTGGCTTTGTGGGCCATAAAAGGTCTCTGTTGGAACGACTCAACTCTGCCTTTGTGGTGGCAAATATGTAAACAAAGGGACACAGTTATGTTTCAATAAAACTTTATCTGCCAAAGCAGGCGGCAGTTTGGGTTGGGCCACGGGCAGTAGCCTTTTGCTCATCCCTGGTCTGTACAAACATGTGCATGACTATAGTGTCCAAGGAGTGGAAGGCACGTGTACAAGGGAGGTGCCATCTCCTTCCTTCATGCCAAGTGGCAGCCTCACCATTGTCCTCCAGGATTAGAGCCTGCTGGGCTTTAGGCTCATCCCTCCTTTGTTCACTACAGTCCAGCCATGCTGACTTCTGACTTTCTTTTCCTTCTTCAAAAGCTCTCCCCTGCTGAAAAGTGAACAGTCCGAACTCCTTGTTGTGGTCCTTGCTCAGTCATCTGCCCCATATCTCCCTAATATGCCCACTTCTTATTCAACCCGCAAGCTTCAGCTTAAATGTCACGTCATTAAGGTCTCTGTGATCCCTCGGCGTAAAGGAGGCCCTTTGGTTATATACCTCCAAGTATTTCCACTTAGTCGCATTTTTGACAATGATATTCAAATAATTACTGGTGTTATTTTTCCAGCCTCGCTGGCCCTCCTTGTTCACTGCTGTTTCCCTTGAAACTAGCACAGTGCTTGCATACAACGGGCATCAGTGAATGTGGATGGAATGAATGAATGACATGACCCAGCAGCCAAACTGCACCACCTTCTGCCTGGGTCTGATTGCACATGTTAGAGAAGGCAGCCGATTTTTTTCTGCAGGCTCTCACAGTGAGGTTTTCACACAATCCTGACTGCCCATCCATCATTTTATTTTAAGCACATTACCTCTCTGTCCAAAAAAGAAAAGGAGGATACAATTAGGTCTACATCCCTCACTTGCTTAATATTTCAATTTCCCCCAGGGCACGCCCTTCAAGTGGAGATCACGGCTCATGAATATTAAATGCCTTTTCCAACCCAACATGGACTCCAAGAAACAGCAGAGAGCCAGGAGCTGAGAAAAGGCCCCCGACACCTGGCCTGGAGGCCTCTTCCCTCTCCCAGGCTACCTCGGTCACAACTGCACAGACGCACATGAACGCACACGTATGTGCAGATGGATTTCTGGTCACTTTAAATGCCACAATGAAGTCCTTGTTCTTGGCTACACAGATTCACCTGCCTTGCACGCTGGCTGTCTTTCAAAGGCACACATCAAAGTTTGGTCTCGATTCCTCATATTCAAGCAAACTCCAAGTAGCTTCCCTGAGCCTGACCCCTTCCTGAGAGTCAGGAAGCTGACCTGGGCTGCGGGCTAGAATTCCTCCCTTCTGGCGTCAGAGGCGGTCCTGTTTCTTTTCATTCCTGCCCTGCCTCTCTGTGGGGTAGGCCTCCTGGGTTTCCAGAGGAGGTGGTAAGCCTTGGTCTGAGGCAGGACGGCAAGCTTGATCCTAACCGGTGCTGACTCGAGGGTGTTTGAATGCATCCATCAGACCTCCCTGTCGAGGACTTTGGTCCTGCCTGCACCGCAGCCTTCTGCCCCACCTCCTCCTTTTCCTGCTCTTTTGTCCCCTCGGTGACCCCCTGTGACCCTTTGGGTGAAAGGAATTCCTTTCTCCTCCCCAAGCCTTCATTTCTTCTAAAATGCATGGTTTTAAAACAATAAGGGATCTGGGATTTAAATTCATTGGAGAAGTCAGAGCTGAAAGGGCCCTGGGAGCACATCTAATTCACCCTCATTACTTTATAATGGGGAAACTGAGAACAGGAAGTTCCTTCGCTTTGCAAAAGGTATCACAGGAATTCAGTGGCAGGATCTAGTTCAGGACTGTCTTTGCCAGAGATGGACCGGCTGCCTTTGCATCACTCACAGCGGAGATGGGGAGTGAGGAAGGAGAGGCCGCCTCCACCGAGATTCTTCATGGCCCGCTAACTGCTGTGCATTGTGCTAAACCCACTAGAGATGTTATTTCATTCTTTTTCTAAACAGAGCTATAGGTGTTATAATTACGTCCATTTTCCAGAAGAGGAAACCGAGTCTCAGAGAGGGGATGGGAGATGACCAAGATGACCCATGTCGTAAGTGCAACCAATAGACATTTGAACTCAGGCTCTTCTTGTCTCCTACATATTGCTGTGACAGCCTTATGAAGTGTCAAACATATCCTACGTTTAAAAACAATTTGGCTACTGCCAATGGAGGATGATCTTTTAAAAACAAAATACCTCCCAAAACATACAATGACCCTACACTGGGGACATGGGCTTTATGTGGCAGAACATTTATTGGGTGATAATAACCGGAAATTGTTGTTTTCATGACTCATGAAAATGGCACAAGAAGGACATATGCATTCACTTTCATTTCCTGCTGGGATTCGACAGCACTAAACAGAAATGGTGGAAAAGAGAAGCACTCTCTCGATTTTAAAGAGTCTGTCTGGATATTGAGCAGAGGCTTCAGGGCAGGCAGACAGGGTTGGAAGTCTCCTTCTCTGACCTACCTGGCTGTATGACTTTGGGCAATTCACTTAAACTGTCAATGCCTCAATTTCCCGATCAGCAAAATGGTGTAACTATTCTGACTGTACAGAGTTTCTGGGAGGATAAATGAAATCATTTAAGAAAAGAATACTTAGCAGAGCGGCTGGCACAGTTGGGTGCCAAAACATGGAAAAACTTCATGGTTAAGTGTGCAGACTCTGCCTAGATACTACGACTCTCACCTCTGCTATTTCTAGCTGTGTGACCTTGGGCAAATTACTTAATCTCTCTGAATCACGATTTCTGTCCTCTATAAAAGTAGGGTAATAATATCATCTATCTCATAGGGTTGCCAGGACTTCTGATTTAAGAATATTAATAAGAATACTGTCAGCAGCAGTAGCAAACACATAGATAACACTTGTCCGGTGTCACTGTTTGAAACACTTTACATATACAAATTCATTCTGTCCTCACCACAACTCTAAGAAGTAGGAACTATTACCAACCTATTTTATGGACAAGAAAACTGAGGCACAGACTAAAAGTGTCTGGGCCATTTCACCCAGAATCCACATTCTTAACCATTATACCACATGTCATTATGCCAGTGCAAAGCAGGCCACCCAAGCTAGCTGCTAGATTATTATTATTGCCACCACCACCTTTATCGCCACCACCATGACCGCCACTCATAGTCCTCTTTTGTTTTTCTCTTTTAAAGGCCTGTCTTCAAGTCCAGGGAAGCCTGATTTCAAGGCAGCGTTTGGGGGAAATTTATTACGTTTTCCACAGAGGGAGGTCTGAATGAATACTTGTAGCCTAGAGAATTTTTCTTTGTTTTTTTTTTTTTTAATTTTAATTTTTTTCCTAAGGTGAGAGGTGGATCATCTATTATGATTTCACATTGTTAGAAAGAAAAATAATAATAAATGCAATTCCCAGCAGAGCCCATTCTTTCCCCTCTCCTCCAGCAGATACTGTTTTCCTTTTTAGTCACTGTTGTTCTAAAGTCTCATCGGAACATCCACCAAGAAGACACAGCGATTCATCTTCTTGTTTTCCTTTCTCGCCCTGGCTCGGAGCAGGCGGGGCAGCCTGACAGAGGGGCCATGGGCTCAGCGACCTCCCTGTCCCTCCCAGCAACTGGTGAGGAGGCAGATTGATCCCTCCTCCTTCCCCTTATCTGCCTCGCCTGGGGGAGGGAGGCGGCGGGTGGGGTGCTAATTGAGTTACTGGCCCTGGCTCTAGCGTAGGGTCTGGGATGCTGTCAGGGATCAGAGACAAAGTGAGGCTAAGGGCAGCAAGCCAGGGAGAGAAGCCGGACGGGGAGGGAGGGAGAGAAAGAGACACGCAGGGAATGCCTGCATGTCTGGGAGAGACAACGTGGGGGTCCCTTTGGCTTTGTTTTCCTAATGATATATCAGTCAAGCAGGATTTGAAACCCAAAGACTTTAAATAGCTGTTTGACAAATCAGGAGTCCTCAGATGAGGAAAGAAGCTTTAGAGCTTTAGAGCCCTCTGTCCATCACCCTCATTTCACAAAGGGAGAAACCGAGGCTCTGAGGTGCTAAGCTGTAGCCAGGAGGCTTCTATGTGTAAACCGGGAGCTGGACCCAACTGTGCTGAAGAGCACAGCGTGGTAAGTCAGAACCCAACATGAGGACTTCCCCGCCGCATCTCCTGTACTGGATTAAATGTCAACCAGAAGGTAGCAGGGTGACCGGCTCGCTCGAGATATATTACTGAGCATCACCCCTTCTGGGGATCCCTCACATTTTGTCCGACTAATTTGACCATTACCTGGCCCCCTTCCCCGTTTATCAGCAGCCTGTCTGTGGTTTATGACTCAGTGCTTGGAAGCAGAGTTCCCAGAGCTGTGGAACAATGCCTCCAGCCAGTGCCTGCTGGGGGACTTATCGTTTTACTGATACCACATTTTTTAACTGAAACCTCAGGCCTGGTGTATGTTATATTTTTAAAAGAGGGAAAATGGACAAGATAATTTCTACATTGCAAAGGATGTAGCCTGCATTGCCTAAGAGGTCTTGCGGGTGGTGTTCATTTTAACAAGCAACTTACTCCGTGCTGGGGGATGAGGGCACCCGGGCTGGGAAAGTGGGAAAGGGAAGTCCCAGGGTGTTGCATAATAACACATCTGCACCTCGGGATACGCGGGGTGTGTGGGCTTCTGAAAAGTGAATGAGAATGTCACCATAAATCTGTCACCCACCCCAATGCTGCTGTTACCAACCCAGGGAAAACATCGGCCCTTCTAAATGGCCAGAGATGAGGAGGAGGAGGAGGAGGAAGAGGAGGAGGAGGAGAAGGAGGAGGGAAAAGAAAAGAAAAGAAAAGAAAAGAAAGAAAGAAAGAAAGAAAGAAAACGAAAGAGGAAGGAAGGAAGGAAGGAAGGAAGGAAGGAAGGAAGGAAGTCATTCAAATGTGGGGGAGTGGCGGAGCAGAAAAAGCAGGGGCCCTTGACTCAGTCTGGAGATACAGGTCACACTCCGTGTGCTGTGTGACCTTGGGCAAGTTACCATAGGTCGCTATAAGATTCAGATCCCACTCATGGAAATAAGAGAGCTCACATAGTCTCATGTTAAACAAAGGTGCCTGATGCTGAGCCTGTCACCTAGCGCTGTGGTCCCCAACTGCAGGCAGTGGACTGATTCTGGTCCAAGGCTTGCTGGGGACCAGGCCTCAGAGCTCTGCCAGCCCCATACCACTCCCCCTGTCCCCCCTCTCCACCCCTGTCCATGGAAAATTGTCTTCCATGAAACCGGCCCCTGGTGCCAAAACCGTTGTGGACTGCTGACATGGCAGGTATCCACAAATGGTGGTTGTCACTGATATTCCGCCCCCCCCCAGAAACCTCTCACACAGACACGCACTGAAAAAAGTAATAGTTCATGTGCAGGAATGGGGCTAAACCTCACGGCATCTTATGACAATAATTTTCAGCCAGGATTCTAAATGTCAAACAATCAACAGAAATCAACTTGGGACAACTTAAGCAAAAAAAAAAAATACAAACAAAATCTATTAAAAAATAATGGAGACTTGTGAAAGACTCTCTAGGAGGGTGGGAGAGCCAGGCTTGCATGCTCCGAGCCGCATTCCAAGACCAAGATTAGGTCCTAGGACTGGTTCTGTGAAAAGACCCCGAGCTGTTGCTCTGCATAGTCATTTCAGCTTTGATGCTGGATGCTGTCCCTGGTACTTGGGAAATTGGCATGGGTTGTGGCCACTCTCACTGTCCTCATAAAAATGGTTTCTGCAGAATCCTTATGTCTTACCACCATAGCTTCTAATTCAAGGTCTTGGGTTGGTGTGTCCGACTGCAGGGGAAGAGGGAAGGCCTAGGCTCTCTGCCCACACGCAAGCTACAACGGAGACTGGGAGAATGAGATGCTTGGATCTTCAATTGCTGTAGCAAGGGTTAGGCTCTGCCTCATTAGCAGAATTATTCCCTAAGTCTAGGAAGGGAGATGCAGATAGCATGAGTCCAAAACTATTGGTCAATATCTCCCACTGCTGGGTTCTAGGACTTTTACCATTTTCTGGATGTTAACATTGAGGCTTAGCCCAGGTCACACATCTAAGCCACTGTATGTCTGATCTCTTGGCCACTACCTTGATCACTGTCTTCACAAATGTTATGATAAGAACAGTGTCCATCTCAGCAAAGTCCCCCGCCCCACTCTATTCTCACCTTTCTGACTCATGAAAGGTAGATGTGATGGCAGCCAAAGATTCATTGTCTATTTCTCAGCCATTCCTTTTAGAGGGAGATAGTTTTCTAGACTCAAGCGATGGGGTTTGTCCTTGGAATGCAATCCCTGGGAGCTGGGATCTCTGGACGACTCCTTTCTTCTTGGAAAGACTGCATCTCGGTGTCTATAATGGGACTATGCCAGTAAAGGGCACAGCTGAGGTCCTTCCTCTAACATAAACCCCACTCCACATACAGGGGTAACAGAGAGGCTTCCCTGGACACTGTCCACACCACTGACAGTTTCGTATTCCATTCCATCAATTTGTTGTGTGAATTGTTTTATAACAATATTTTTCTCATTCACCCCTAAAGCCTGCAAGACTAGGAGCTGTCTTCTTTGCAGGCAGCTTACCATAGTAAGCTCCGAAGTCAGACTCTCTTTGTTTAAACCCCGGCTCTACCACCTAACTGTGCATCCTTAACTCGCCATCCCATGACTCAGCTTCCTCTTTTTAAAAAGCAGTGCAATACAAGAGTTGTTACGAGAATAAGGGTTTATAAATGTGCTTGGTATATAACAGGTGTTTAGCAAATATTATTTAATATCAGCAGCAGATCCCTTAAAATCTGGTAGAGAATAGCAGTCTATAAAATGCATCTATGAGCATCCCAGTCTCATCCTCTTGGTAACATCTTCATCTTCATTCCTTTCCTCTTAAACAGCCAGTTAAACAGTTTGAAAAACACAGATCTAGTCCAAAACAGTCATTTGGCCAAAGTAAAGAAGGAAAAGTGAGGGCCAAGGAGGAAAGGCAAGCTGGGGTTAGACTTGCAGTCCAGGCTCTTTCCATCAGAGTCTCCTAGTCCCTACCACTGTATGTTCCAAATGCAGTTCTTCTTCTAAGAAATGGTGGACCACATCATAATTTTCACCAACTCTCTGTACCAGGCTCCAACAACCAAGAATATCAAAGGTCCCAAATCCATGGACCAGGTGTTGACGAACTTTGTAGGTAAAGGACAAGATAATGAACATTATATAATGAACATTATAGGTTTGGGGGCCACGGAATCTCTGTTGCAACCATTCGACTGACTCTGCCATTATATCATGAAAGCATTCATAAACAATACGGAAATGAATGAGCATGGCTGTGTTCTAATAAAACTGTATTTACAATTACAGGCAGTAGGCCAGTTCTGGCCTGTGGGCCATAGTTTACAGACCCCTTCCATGGATAATGAGCTTCTGCCTGTAAAAGTTTTCCTTATTTATTTATTTATTTTTTAATTGTCACATAGGTCCAAAGAACACAGGGTATGTATGTCAGGGCTCAAGCACCTCTTTCAGGGTATCATATCCTACTTTCACAACATCCTACCCTCTTCTTAGAAGCACCCAAGTTACATGTCACGTTACTGTGAGTAAAATAGGCAGACATATCCAGCTGGGAGTAATGCTAGTTGCCATGAGGATGGTGGTAAAGGTGAGGGTTTGGTTTAAGTAGAGCTTGGGATTACAAGGAATTCAGCCCCCTCCTTGGAAATCACACACAGGAGTGCAGGCAAGGCTCTTAGAGATCACTTGACCCAATCATTTTGATTTACAGGTGGTGAACTGAGGCCCAGACTAGAAATGCGACTTGGCCAGCTTTAAGCAAGTTCTGAGCACAGCTGGCACCACGGTCTGGTTGTCTTAATTTTAGTCCAAGGTTCTTTTCACCACACCACTAGGCTAGTATCAACCAAATTCAACTCAAGGGAGGAGAGAAAAAAATCTGCAACTGAAAAACCCAAGGTCCTGTCTAGAAAAGCCCATGTCTTTCCTCCCTAGGCACCTTCCTTTCTTCCAAACATAAACTTTTGCGGAGCACCTCTATTGTGCTGCTGGCACCCACTGGGTGCCAAGGAGATAGTAGGTGAGCCATAAATGGGTGCTGAGCATTGAATAAGAGATACATGATGCATGGTTTTACCCTCATGGAGCTCACGATCTACCAGGAGAAAAAATGTCTAGATGCACCGCTGTAATGCACTGCAGATGCCAGGATGCGATGACATTTCCTCCGCGTTAGTCCTCCTAGAAAATTGCCTTTCGGTGAGAAATCTTCCCACCAAGGTTTTCACCCTCTGTAGCTGCCCCCTCCCTCTTCAGATAGAGCACCTCTGTCTTTTGTACTTGCAAATGAATTGTGATTAGTTTTCACCTCCAGCCCAGGGGATTAGCCGGAGGACCTTTGATCTTCAGGTATCGATTTGCATCTTAAAGGAAGTATGATCTCATCTGGGCCAGCTCAAAATTCCATCCCTGCCCCCAATGCCTGTCTGTTTACCAGCCCCAGGCTGGCCAGGGCCTCCCAAGTGGGGCTGAAACAACAAGATAGCCAGACTGTGCGAGAAGGCAGAGGAAAACAAATTTCCCAACTGACTCTGCAAAGGTGGGAAAAGGACATTTGCTTTCTAAACACAGGCCGGTCTGCTATTCCTCTTCCCTCGGATCGGAGAGACTGCCCAAGGTTCTGAGTCTGCACAGGGGACCCTGGTGCTTCCTAGATCCTGGCTAGAGGTTGTGCCCCAAAATGAACTGAGCAGGCTGTTGAGAATCAGGCAAAATGAGGTTCAAGTCCTGGCCCTTCAGTCACTTCTGACTTGTATGACTCCAAGAGAAGTTTTATAATCTTTCTAGCTTCTGATTTTTTCTCATCCGTGAAGTAAGAGTAAAAGCCTTACACATCTATAATAATAGCCATCCTGACAGCTGGTGTGAAGAAAAGCAATAATATTTGTAAGGTAAAGCTTGATCCAAAAAGTAACCTGTCATTGCCATTATCTACAGGAAAATAAGCTTTCGAGGACTTGGTTTGTTTGTTTGTTTGTTTTTCACTGCTGTATTTCCTGATGCCTAAAAACAGCGCCGGGTACACAGGAGGTACTCAATAAACGTGTGCAGCATAAAGGAGCGACTGGTAATGTAGACATAACCATTGTTGTTATTGTAATTGACCAGCTATTCCACACCATCCACTTCTCCAGCCAGGCCCCGCGAAGCGGCACAGACTTACCAATGCAATTGAAGGAAATTTCTTGTTGGCAGAAAAGGGAGCAGCCATCACCATTGACCTTGTTCATGTCATCGCATTCTTCACCTTGGCTTCTGCAGAACCGATATAAAAGAGAAATTTGACAGATGAGTTTCAGAACTGTGGCCAGACATGGAAAAGTGTCCCTCTCTGGGCCACGAACCTTTCCTGAGACCTTGGACAGATCCCTTTCTCTGTCTGAGTCTCTGTTTATTCAGCTTCAAAGTAAGACTCATAAAAGGTGTAGATTTATAAGACACTATTCCATTTGTTTGTGTTTCTGATGACAAAGTAGATTTCCTGCTTCAAACTCATTCTCTGAGGTTTCAAGTCAGTTAATAAGCCAGACGGGAGTGAGAAATGGATGAATGGATGAACTAATAAACGAACAGACCTAGTTCCCACAGTGTCTAGGAAATCTCACTGCCATTTTCGTGTTTCTGATCTTAAAAGGGCAAATTTGAAGGCGATGTTGTAGGTTCTATAATATAAATGTTATTTCTTCATGATTCCCTGCCTTGATATCTCCCTACTCCCCCAATACACTTGGAGGTAAAGATTTTTTTCCATTTGCTTGCTCGAGTTTAGTCATTCTTTCATTGGCAAGTTTTGCTTTCTCCCTTGGGTGTGTCCTTGCATGGTTAGAGAACTCCGAGGCCTGTGGGACGATGCTACTAAGAAATAAAAATGCCTCCTCTTGTTTTCCTTGGAATTATTTCCATCACCTAAGGATGGTTTTGCAAAGGTTGGGTGGGATGTGCAGAAAATGAGCAATGCTCTTTGAATTGGGCTTAGGCAAGGAGTAGGAGGAGAAAAACCTGAAATTCTGGATGGATTGTTGCTTTCTGGAAAATTCCCATCCTTTTAAAAACAGAAAACTTGGCTTTAGAACCCCACGCTTCAAACTAGCTGTGTGGTCTTGGGTAAGTCACTTGACTTTGCTCTGATCTATCCGTGATGATCTAAATTTAGATAAAATAAAATGAAATATAATTAAAATTCCATTCTTCAGTCACAGTGGCAACAATTCAAGTACTAAATAACTATAGGTGGCTAGTGGCTACTGTACTGGACAGCACAGAATACATTTCTATCATTGCAGAAAACTCCATTGAACAGTGCCCTTGTAGACAGGTGTTGGGCCTCGGTTTTCTCATGTGTTAAAATGGAAATAATCAGGCCTAATCCTTAGAGTCTGGTGCAAGAATAGAATGGAACTTAATGAGACTGACACAGTGTGTGGCATGTAGTAGATGCTCAGGAAATCACAGTTCCTCTTCCCACTTTGCCTTGGGAGGTCTCTACAGAGTGTGTGGCAGTTGTCCCTTCCTCCCTGGAGAACAGCTGGGACCTGTCCCAGCATGGAAGAGGCCTCAGACGTCTCCTTTCACCAGGGCAATTAACACTGGGCAATGTTTGTTGCCTTTAGGAGGTGTCGGAGTAGCAGGATAGTGCCACACAATAAATCCTTAAGATGGCTAGGGCACTGCATTGATCTCCAAAGAGCCACCCAAATTCTCTCCTGTCTGCAAACCCCTGAGCAAAGAGGAAGTACATATTCCTAGCTGGTCCCAGAATTCTCTGCCAGTGAATCTTGCTGGCTGGAAATTGCTGATGACCTGGGCTTCTGAGCTATTTCATGGGTTGTCTGGGAAGAAATTTTTCTCATTCTTTTAAACCTGGGCTTGTTCCCTAAGCCACAGAGAATACTTCCAACCTGCCTTCTATCGCCACTCAAACATTAGGGTCATCAGAAATATCTTCTAGGCATGACAGATCTATCATTAGATAAAGAGGTTCTGAGAAACCTTCTTTGACCTCTTGGGCTGGAGCAGGTGCCCATCTTTCTATCTGTCCATAGATATCTTGCTCCATCAATCACAGCACTTGTCAAACTGACTGTTCCTGCCTGTTACTTGGGAGCCCCCTACACTAGGCCATAAGATGCCAAAGGAAATGACAGAGCCTTGTCATCCTAGCACCTCCGTGCCTGGCTCAGTGCCCGGGATGTAGCAGGCAGCACGCAGCCGCTCCTTTACTGGTTAGGTTTGCAGGGTTGTAACATCACATGGCCATGCACTGGTGAATCCCGATGAGAACTTGGCTCTCAGTTCACATAATGGTTCTACTCCTTACTGGGTGTGTAAGCTTGAGAAAAACCCTTTAATCTCTTTGTGCATTAGTTGTCTTTTCTGTAAAGTATGATAATAAGACCTACTTTGTGAGCTGGTTGGGAGAACTCAAGGAGACAATAACATAGCACAGTGCCTCGTGTATAGTAGAAGTTCAATAAATATTTATAAATGTCATTATTAGGATATTCATCCAATGTCTTCATCTTTATACTATATATGAAATTGGGATGATCTGTTGCTGTGAATCCTTTACCACTGAGCCCTCGTCTATTAGGAACCTCATTGAGTGCTGAGTCTATCTATATTTCTCTGTAAATTCCCTTACAGATATAGCAAATTGACATGTATCATCCAATGAAAAATCCTATTAGCTAAGATGATACCCCTCCTTTTCCCCAAAGTTTTCCTTTTTTCCTTAGGGAAACACCCACAAGGTGCATTTAGTTTTCTACAAAGTATATCAACAAATATTTGGCATCTGTAGGTAATTTAACTAGTATTTGATGTCTGTGCAGAATACCAATTCTAGGTAAAAGTACTAAAAAGCTGTATTGAATTAAGAACACTACTTAAAATTAACAACGAAAATGATGATAATAGTTTCACATCAGAGAGTAGAATGGTAGTGTCTGCAGTGTTCTTCCAGTGCATCTGTATCTGTCTCCAAAATGGATAGACTAAGCTATAGATCAGGCTCCAAATCTTGAGACTTTTTAAAAAAATTTGTGCTGAATTAGAAAATCCCAAATCACAATTGTGTGTTGTCAGCAATGACTGCAAGTGTTTTTGCAATATTCTAGATATGCAGCTCAATCTTGGACTTGCATATGATGGCGTACTTTCTCCATAGAGATCACTCTGCTTAAGTTCAGTGCTCCATCAGACAACAGCTGTATCAAAGGCTGGAAGTTGATACTTCAATTTGGGACAGAACAGTGAAAGGTTTTACTTTGCCCAATTTCGTTGCATTGGAAACTACATATTCTTATTCTGTTGCTGCATTTGGATGTGGATCTTAAACACACATAACATCATACGTTATATTTAATACAACACATCATTGATTTTATTCTCAAACGAGCGAGAAGCTGTATATTCTATGCCTGAGGAGTCAAATTCTTGGCAATCACCTGATTTGCACCATAATTCAATACTTACAAATCCTAACATCATCACCTCAATATTAAAATCTCAACATTTCAGATATGAAGCTATAGCCACAGAACATTTAACACATAAATATATATCCCTGAGACATACTGCATCAGCAAGCCACTTGAAATCATGCAAATAATTGTTACTTGTCTTATCAGTGCCAATGTCTTTAAAGAATGTCATTCCTTATGTCAAAAACTTGAATTAGTACCTTCCTATTAACAGTCGGCATACCTCAATGGGTGGGGGGCAGAGAGGGGAAGACGCTTGTACACACTGCTATCTTTCTGAACAGCAAGTTGAAAAGATGTAACTCACTGGTCCTTATATGATCATATTTTCAACATCCCTGTTTCCTATAATGCTAAATCATGATCAGAAAGCATACTGCCGGCCAATAACTGATGTCTATGTGGACGGGTAGTCCCAGGCTAACTCTTTTTACTTGCATTACTTCATCATCCTGGCTATACTGCTAGCTGGTCCTTTCATCCCAAAGCAGAGGTTTTCAGTTTACATTACATACCACAAAATCATCAGTAACAAATTGAAGTGTTCTTCCCCTCTGGCATTAGTGTTCATGATAAACAGAAAGAAATCGTCATCTAGCACTTCTTTTTCATACATGTACTACACCTATGAGCTGATTCGTGTTCTGCACATCAGTGGTTTCATCCAACTGTGAAGCAAATTCTTTTCTTACACCACCCCTCCCCCTACAGAAGTAGTAATTGCAATTCCATATTGCGCAGATATTATGTGACACCCAGCAGTGCTATTTAATGAAGGAATTTTGCCAATAGCTTGTTTTGCCATCTCCATACATAATGTTTATCATTAAATCTGTCAATAGTTTTAGAAGTCTCTTAGCAATAGTGTGACTTGCAAATAAATACTTTAGCACTCAGGAACATAATTTTAGCAATAAGGGCCGTAATTTTCAATGATTATTGGTCTCTTCTCCACCTCTAGAGACAAAACTCTCAATTTTGTGCCAGAAAACATTTTTCGTGCTTATTCTGGAGGAAAAGAGCTCAAAAGTTTATTTATTGAGTTTTAAACAATGCGAAAGTCTTGATGGCTTCTGGCCCCTATTTGGCAGTTGCGTAACATCTTGTCCTGAGGACAAGAGGATGAATAGACTGATAATCTGACAAAAATCCGTTTTTAGACATGCATCTTTGTGTCTTCTAATCATAATTTTCCTTTTTGGCTGGAGTCTTTACTTACTGATTCATTTGCCTCAGTGTACTCATATTCACATTCAATATTTCCTCTAGAGTACTGTTTTCTATTTATAGCTTAAACTTATGGTGAGTTGGAATACTCTGCTATTTTTACGGGCCTTTGACCCATTTTGCAAAATGTTGATACAACACGATACAATAGAAATAACAAATAAATATGCAGTTTTAACAGATGTAAATGGTATCTGGCAAACAATGTAAAAGTGTTTTAACCTAGAGGAACTGTATCCTGCTAACCGAACGTGGGCTATGGTGGAAAAGCCTAAGAGGACCCTTGTAGCACACACAAAACAATTAAGAACAAGAGCAAATGGTAGCCAGTGCATCACGGTAGCTCTGTCCAAATCATACATGGTATTACGTACTTGAGAAATGTATGTGTTCAAAAAGAACCACTGCTTTTCTTCTTAGGACAGCAGTTTGAAGAGCAATTGATAAACTAGTGGGGATACTTGGTAACTCACAGATCATATATTGAAGAGTATTTCATAAGCATTTATGGCCCTTATCTGTTCATTTCAGCACCCTAACCATCTCTTGGCCTGGTCAGCCTCCCTCCTCCTCTTCTTTTCTCAGCTAGATCTACTTACTTCTGGATAATTCCATCACCACAGTACCCGCTTCCATGGGTGTATATGGCAGCAGGTGATGGCTCACTCTCTTCAGTTCCTGAAATAGTTATGACCCGATACTGGTACACACTGCCAAGATTTAGATTCCTGGAAAAAATATAAATAAGACGATTAGCTATACAAATACGACGCTGGGGGCAGACAAGGAGAGAACAGAAAATCGATCTCCTGGAGTACATGCTGTCGGTCTTGCTCATTTTTGAAATCAAATGCACATTTAGTTATCTAATCATTTTTACTGTCTGCTATGGTTAAGGGACTGTTTTTATTGTCTACTATGGTTAAGGCAGTCTGCTAAGCATAATGGACTACACTAAAATGTACAGCAGTAATAACTAACGTCAATTGACTCATTAATAACTGTGTATGTTACTAGGTGCTTTTTCTATCTTTAATTGAAGCTTTACAAAAACCCCCAGTGGAAAAGTATCAGACGGCATGTGACCCATAATGAAGGCATTTGAGAGAAAGCCATCCAGGAAAAATAAATACGATAAGCAAAAGCACAGAGGTGGGAAAGCCCCATTATAGAGTCTCTGGGCATTTTCTCATCCTTTTCCTTCATTTAAAAACCTGAGCAGAAACCTCATTAGAGGCGAGCAAGGTCCTTCCTCATGTAGCATACACAGTGATTCTCCTCCTCCCTGTCACTCACTTCTCCCTACGTCTTCCGCTCTTGACAACAACAGTAATAATAGCAGCATCCATTAATAGAATATCAGGCCCTAGGCTAAGCACTTTTCATGCATTTCTTATTTGAGAATCAAAACAACCCTACATGGCTGCTAGTATTTTCATGTTGATTTTACAGATGATGAATCTGAGATATAAAAAGGTTAGGCAATTTGCTTACAATCACATGCTATTAAGAAATATCTTATATTCTGCCTATCCAATCCGTATGTTAGGTCTGTTTTAATAACTCATCCCTTGCAAAGTGGGGTCATGTCCTGGAGTCCCATGGGCTGGTTCCTGCCAGATTTCCCACTTGCCTGGATTGCATCTCCCCTCGAGATCTCCTACTACCTGTTCGGACTGCCTCACAAACCAACCACCAAATGAACGTGGTTACTGCCAATTATCCTCCAAGGCGAATATATGTTTATATCAATTTCCATGACGAAATCTCCACCCCTATATCCTTCTCGACCATTTTCAAATGGAGATGTTATTTCTCTGTTTTGTTTCCCTCTGTGGCATTTATTTATTTTTTAGTAATGATAAATTACCATGGGAAAAACACAAAATGATAATGAAGAGAATTCCTATCAGATTCCAGAGTTGGGGGGGTGGATTTCATAAACAAAAGGGTGATGTCAAAAAAATCTCAAGTTCTCCTGCCCATCTGTTATTTCAGCTGCTGTTAGGGCTGGGGCTGTTTGGATAAGGCCAACAAGATAACAGGTGCAGGGGCAATGGACAGAGAATGTCTTTTGATTCTCAACGCAACAATGAGCTGGAGTTTATGAGCATCGAAGGACTCTGGTAAGGAGCATAACCTTCCTGAGAATGTTGGATGTATTACCCCAAAGGGAGTTTGTTTTAGCAGCACTGGAGCTACTAATATTGGAGGTAGAACAGAAGGCACTGGAGAGTTTGTGTTCTGTAAATGAAAACGAAGTAGGTGAACACACAAAAATCTTGAGATAGTGTATGAATGAATCATGGTTGCCTTGTAAACCTCTGGGATGCTAATTTGCTAATAGAATTATAGGCTTTATGATTTCTTTTATCTTATTGTCTATTTTATCCACCTCTAGACTAATGAGTGTATACATTTTCTGGTGATACTTCTAAAACCAGAGTGGGGTGGCATAGAGAGCGATATTCCCAGGGATACATGAAGATACAAGATAAATGTGACATGCATTCTATTATACATTTATTTTGCTCTAAAATGTGGAGGCATGTTTTATATTTCAAAAAATGGTCACATTACACAATAAAATAAGAAATTTGCTTCAGGCTACATCCCAGGTCCCTGGGGGCATATGGTCCCTGTCTAAACGGATAGGCCATTTCTGCAGAAAAGTGTGAGAGTGTGAAAAGTACTTCTCTAACATTGTGTTTTTCACTTGTGGTGTGTGTCACAAATGATTTGTGGCTGATAATATTTAAGGTGGTTGGCTAATATTTGTGAATGTTTTCCTCCTGCCCCCACCTTGGCCTTCCTCCTCCCCTCTTCCTCCTCCTCCTCAATAACATCAGCACAGAGACAAACAAACGTGTTTCTGTCCCGGCTTCATCACGTACTTGCCAGGAAGTCATGGGCAGGTGTTTTACCTCTCTGGGCCTATTTCAAATCAGTCATAGACCTGGCCTCACAGCATTCTGCAGATTAAATGTGAGAACATATAGAAAGCACATACGTGCCTAGCCTATGACAAACGGTTAATCCCATTACTATTAATGGTTAATCATCCACATTCTCATTCACTGAAATTATGCTATGGTCTTTTCGGCAGAAGAGAAGGAGTGACAGATAACTACATGTACCTTAGTTAGGCAAGCCCATGAAGATGGGGTCACCACCTACCATGTATGCCATGGCTTGATGGAAAAATCTCATTTCCACTACATCATTTAGCTGGAATACCTCAGTGCCTGGCAGCTTACTTTCTTTCCAGGTGACCCTTTCAACTTCTGAAAATTCTGGATCTCAGAAGGTTTGTCTTTACCCTGCGGCAAAATCTGTCTCCCAATAACTTCTTCCACCCACCATCCTCCTTCTTACCCACCAGCATCACATACAACACCTCTGACTGGTGGAGAAAACTTAACAACCCTCCTTCTTCCAACTGTGCGTGCATGGCTCATGCATCATCTCCCAGAAGTCTGGTAGCCTCTCTTTGAGGCAGAGGTTGTTAGTCTAAGTTTTCAGATGAAAAACAGAAGTCAAAGTCATTCGCTCAGTTAAAAGGTGGGGAAGGGGGAATGGGTGCAACTGCTACTAACAAGACTATGCTTTTCCACTGAAAAATTCCTGTAATAAAACTGTATTTCCTCCAGGTTATAGTCAAAAGTAATGCTCAACAGGGCTCTTTTCTCAAGAAATCAAGTTTTTTCTTTAAGAAGGACAAGTTAGTGGCCTCTGAAGGCTTTTGCCAGAGGTTAGAACCTATTTCATGGTTAGTCTAAAAGCAGGATATTTTTGTCAAGTTGTTTCTTTCAGCTGCTCCTAAAACCGTCTGGAAAGCCTTACTACCTCTTAAACTCCTCTACCTCCTGCACTTCCAAACAGACCCTGAGCCCTCTCGATTCCCCTAACCCCAAAGCCTCCAGGTCACCCTCTCTTTATCTCTGTTGCCACCAGCATCTCAACCTTGACCACTGAAACGGCCTCTGTCTTACCTCTCCTGCCTCTAGCATCTCCCTTGTCCAGCCTTTACAGCATCAACAGAATATTCTTAGATCCAGAGTTACTCCGAGCTCAGAATGTTCTCATTTAGTGCAGTGATGGAAGCTTGCTACCCACTTACTCTTTGTTTGGAACTAAAACTTCATCTGATTATTCATATGATTATTTTGGCCACTTCTGATTTCCTTCAATGAAATTTCAATGCCATTTTAAGTGTTTTTTAAATTAAGATTAATTTTATGTGTTTTTTTTTTTTTTTTTTTTTTTAACGAGGTGGTGTCTCACTTTTTCCCCTAGGATGGAGTGCAGTGCTGCAATCGTGGCTTACTGCAACCTTGAACTCTGAAGCTCCAGTGATCCTCCCACCTCAGCCTCCAGAGTAGTGGGGACTACAGGGGCGCATCACCATGCCCAGCTAATTTTTCTTATGTTTTGTAGAGACAGGGTCTCACTATGCTCCCCGGGCTGGTCTCAAACTCCTGACCACAAGGGATTCTCCCGCCTTGGTCTCCCAGAGTGCTGGGATTACAGGTGTGAACCATTGCACCCAGCCTAATTTTACATTTCTAGCTAACAAATTTAAATATGATAGGAATATTTGGTTATTTTGAAGGGTTTTTTTGGTGGATTCTTTGCACGCCTTTTTAAAAAACTTTTTCAACATTCACCCATCATTCTTTTGCAAATAACTCAAATGACATATCTGCTTTAGGTTTGCATTTCTGGCAATTTGAAGGAAAACCGCTGGCATTTCTAATTGATACGATTTGATCGGTATTCCTCCTTAGAAAGTCATATCGATGGTAAATGTATATCAAATTTGGAGCACAACCTATAGTAAAATTTAGCTATAGATTATTAAATCATTATCTTAAAAATAATCTATACATAAGGAGGCTAAGTGCCTTATGACATAAGCTTAAATATTTAAATATACACTTAAGTGCATAACTTTAAAGTGTTGGTATATAGTTAATATCATGATAGGCCAATTAAAACCTATCTGAAATCTTTAGGCAATTCACTTCATTCTTTTGGGTCTGTTTTTCTATCTTTTAATTAGGATATATGATTCTTGTTCTATACCAACATGAAGATAAAATGAGAAATACAAAGGTACTATGGGAGGAAAGGGAGAGAAAGCCTCATTACACTATGGAAACATCACATTTTGCTTCTTCTAGGAAGCCTCTCTGAGCCCCTGATTATTCATTATTGACCTCCTATTGTTTCTATATCATAGCATTCATTTATCATGGTCTATCTCTCCAAATAGTCTGTATAACTAAACTATGCTATACTTCTTTATAATTCCATTTTCTGGAATAAAAATAGCAATTCCAGTTTTAATTTGTTGCCTATGAATCACGTGCTAACACTATGCCTCGTACTTTGTATGTGCAATCTCAACCCAAACAACGATCCCTTGAGTAATTATTATTATTATCCCCCTTTTCAGATGAGAAAACCAACACTTAGGTAGATTAAGCTACCTGCCTATAGTCACACTGCTTTTGTCATGGGGCAGGGACTTGAACCCATTCTGTCTAACTGCATCCCAAGACAGTGCTCTCCAGAGGCAGAAGTCCCCAGCTGCTATGAACTGGAAAGTACAGCAGAATCGCAATCAGAAGACCTACTTTTGAATAAAAAAGAGTTTATATACAAAGACCTGTTGGAAAGATCTGAAGTCATAAGACACAAGTTCTCCTTGAAATACTACCACTGACTCACAACCATGGACAAGCCATTTACCTTCTCTGACCATCCATTTCTTCATCTATGAAACAGGAGTCTGGGAAGAATGTGATGATCAGTTCTGCAATCTGTAATTCTAATTTAATGAGGAACGTAGTGTTGCACCTTTCTGTCTTGAGCTGTCCTACAGGCTAGAAGCTACCTCAGCATTTATTAATAAAATTCTGCTCTGAGAATGGGTGTAGGTCAGGACCTACCACCCAGACTGTCTGAGCTAGAAGGCATAATGGTGGGACCACCTGGGATGCCTCTGGCTCAGGAAGAGCCCAAGTATTCCAGGCTAGCCTTGGGCTAAGAAGCAGAGGGTAATGCCTGGGCACCCTGTACACCAGCTTCTAGCCAAGAATGGGAAGGGAAGGAAACAACCACTCCTTGAGCTTGAGATGATGTGCCAAAGACTTTATACGTACTATTATTTTTGTTTTAATTAGAAAATATTTCAACTATATAGAAAAATACAGAGAATACTATAACAAATGTCTATAGACTTACTACCCAGATTTGTCAGATTATAACATTGTGCCATATTTTCTTTATATCTTTTATTTTTGGTGTGAAAGAAATAAAAAATATCGACAAAGTCTGAACCCTCTATTTCCCCTCCCCCATGCATGTTTTTATACTTTTTGCAATGATATATTGTTTTGCATATTTTAGATTTTATAGATTTTTTTTAATACAATACTTACTCTTCTTGGCTTTTTTTCCCTCAGCATCATTTTGAGATCACACATATTGCTACAAGTACATTTAGCTTACTTATTTTCACTGATTTGAGTATTTTATTGTAGGAATATATCACACTTTACTTGGCTGTTCTTTTCTTGATAGATACCTAGGTTGGTTCTTTTATTATTGCTATTATTGTTATTTAATCTTTTTGTTTCTTATTTCCAACAATGTTACTTTAAACATTTGTGTTAATGTTCCCTTGTGCATGAAGCAAAAGTTTTCTGAAGGAAAAATAGCTAAAATGGTATTGTTGGGTTGAGAGTAACTGCTTCTCCAACTTTATTAGATATTGCCAAGTTAAGCTCCAAAATGGTTGTACCAATTAACGTGTCTACCCACAGACTTCTCATTGCTTCGGGTCTGTGCCAGCACTTGATTCTGCCAAACACTTAATTTTTTGCCAATCTGATGGCTATTGAATGATATTTAATTATTGTTTTATTTTGCCTTTCCCTCATTACTAACAAGCCTGAATATCTTTTCACATGTTTGTGGACCGCATAGGTTTCTAGTCCTGTGGACTGCCTGTACATCCTTTTGCCTATTTTAAATTGGCTTATTTTTATTTTTCTTTATTAATACGTAAGTATTATATACTTACACATGGTGGATACAAATTCTTTATAATTAAAGGTGCTGCACATACCATTCTCAAGTCTATGACTCCAATTTTTTCATTCTGTTTATGCTGCTTTGATGATTAGAAAATTTTAATTGTTTCTTCCATAACTTGTACTTTTCATATCTTGTTGAATAAATGTTCCTTTACTCTAAGGTCATAAGATAGTCTCTTTAATTTCCTTTCAATAATTTTAGGGTTTTGTTTTCTACATATATGGTTTCAATTACCTCCAATATAGTTTTGAAAATGATTTGAAGTATGGACATTTCTCTCCCAAATATGGGTGAACTATTTGTTCGGTATTAGTCGATTCTTTTAGGATAATAGTTAATCCTCTCACAATTGCAATACTGTCTTTGCCATATATCTTTCCAGCATTTACACAAGTTTGTTTCTGGGTTAACTTGTTTCATTGGTCTATTTCTTATCTATCATCTTATCAGTGGCAGTTTATCTTAATTTCCATAACTATATGAAAGTCTTGATTTATGCTATGAATTCATTCTATACTTTCATTTTCTCCTTCAAAAGAGCCATGAGAATTTTTGTTCTTTCATGTGAATTCTAAGTTTCATTCTTAAAAATGCCTTCTGGCATTTTGATTCCAATTTCACTAAATGCATAGAGGTATTTGAGGAGAAAGAACATCTTTACAATACTGCATTCTCCCATTTATACACACAGTTTATCTTTTTATTTATTTAGATCTTCTTTTATGGTTTCAGTAAAGTTTTAAGGCTTTCTTCACAAAAATTGTGATGATTTTTTTATTAGAAATAAATTCCTAACTCTAGTATTTTATAGGTGTCAATGTTATAATCAGCAGTAGCTTTTATCTATTCATACACACATATATACAGACACACTTGTATATGTGTAGGATTTACCTGCATTCTATAGTTTGGGGATGATAAAAATAATTGAGTTTTGTAAACTGATTATAGGCTTGAGCCGCCATGCACAGCCTAAAGTCAAAGTTTAATAAAAAACCCTGATGTTCTTTACTGGCCCTTGCTCTTGATGCCTTCTTTATTCCTTTGTGTTTTTAATTTTGACACATGAACTCATGTTCTGTGGTTTTTTATCTGTGAGAATCATGTGTCCCCTGGGTCAAGCCTATGTCCTCTCTCAGAGTGATTTTATGTTAATTTCTAGGTACCCTTGCAACATCGCTGACCTAGAACCTTTCCTTTTTTTCCAGTTAATTTCTCAGCTCAAGCATTCTCAGACCACACTGAACAGTATAAATTCAAACCTCAGATCTTTGTGAGGTGTAAGACAATGTTTATAAATCTACTCAGATCCTAGGCAAAGAAAGGCAGCGAATTAGGTCGGGCACAGTGGCTCACACCTGCAATCCTAGTACTCTGAGAGGTGAGGTGGAAGGATCGCCTGAACTTTGGAGTTCAAGACCAGCATAAGTAAGGGTGAGACTGTCTCTACAAAAAATGGAAAAATTAGCCTGGTGTGGTGGAGCATGCCCGCAGTCCCAGCTACTCGGGAGGCTGAGGCAGGAGGATCGCTTAAGCCCAGGAGTTTAAGGTTGCAGTGAGCTAGGATGATACCACTACACTTTAGCCCATGTAAAAGAGAGAGACTGTCTCAAAAAAAAAAAAAAAAAAAAAAAAGGTTATGAAGGTAGGCAACTAGTCATATACATATACATATACATATATATTTTCTTTAGTATACCCTTTCACTAAACGTGGATTTTCAGTGGTCCTAACCTTATTTTAAAGTCCTTTGTTCCAACTCATCACCTTGCAGAGTTGTAGGGCCAAATATCCTTTCCTGGAATAAACAGGGATATTCAAGCCACTCAACTGCCGAAATTGATGGCTCTCTCTTATCAAACCATACCAGCAAAAAATTAGATCCAGAGCTTCCCTAGGTAGTTCTTAGTTCTGTTTTATTTCTCGCATGTCTTGCCCCTGGAAATATCCTTTTTTATTTTTCTGATCTCAGTCATGCATTTTAAAGGATGCTAGTTATATCTGATATATTCTACTAGAATGTCTGGATGAATGTTCTCATTGGAAATATTTTTGGATTATTAGTTCACCAAATTTTCACTTACTACTTCTAATATAAACCCGAAAAGAAGAAATTATATCAATATTTCAGTTGAGACTCAGTGTAGTTCAGCGATCTGCCTAATGTCAGAGAGAGAGTAATTATAAACCTGTTTGACTCTAGAACCCTTGACCTTCCCATGACATTGAGCTGACTTCTTGGATGAGCACACTCTAGTGAACCAGGCATTAATATCCAATCAAATACAGGGCACTAAAGCTATTTGAAGATAAGGCAAACTTCCTTTCATGGTTCTAAAGTATTTCAGGGAGTTTCAATGCAGACTAAAGTGCATTTTATTTTATTTTTTTAATATAGAAATGGAGACAAAAATAGTTTCAGCTCTAACATATCTGTAGAGTGGGAGCTGAATTTTTTTTAAACTGGGAAGTGATAGTATATTATCACAACGCTTTATTTTTTTTCCTAACAATAAGGATCATCTGTGCTTATTATAGCAAAGTGCTATATGAAGGAATTAAAGTATAATCATCTCAAATTCTACCACTCTTGAGACAGCTACCAGGAACATTCTGGTCAACTTCCTTTCACATATCTTTTTATGTATAAACACACACACACACACACACACAATTTTGCATAAATATAAAATTGCAAATTTGTAATATCACTTCATCTTTAGTGTTCATGAAAAAAAAGTATAGGAGACATAAATCCAGCTAGTTAGCTTTAAGCTAGCTAATTATATTTATGGCTTTGACCATCTTAAAAATTTCTGAATAAACATATTTATGTTACTTCATTTGTTCATTCACTCAGTCATCCAAACAGCATTCCCTGGGGCCTGCGAGACTCCACTAGGTTTCTGAGGACAAAGAACACTGGCTCTTGCATTGCTTTACATCTGTGCCTAGCACAGTGCCTGACACAGAATAGGATTTCAGCAATATCTGTTCAATGAATTAATGGTTTGAGATGATACACATGGGAAAAAGTAAAAAAAAAAAAAAAAATGGATAATGAGTATGGCATTCTGAGCAGTAGTAACAGCATGGATCAGGACATAGGTAAACCTTAGATAAAGAACAGTTTGTGTACAACTGTTGAACTTCAGGGTAAGCCAAAGGAAACAGTAAAGTTTTATTAAAATGGCCGGATGGAGTATGCTGTAAATGGCTGGAAGCTCTGAGGCAAGATGCTGGACGTAAGTCATTGAGTGGTGGAGAATCACTGTTGTAAAATCAGGGAACTGGATGCAGTGATTTCCCAAGCCTTCTCCCTACTTCCAGCTGTAAAAGTCAGGACCAAGACATGCTAACAGTCATTGAGATAGGGAATCAGCATCCAGTCTTTGCAAAGCCTAGGCTCCTCCCTCACTCACTTTCTCTCCTTCTGAGTCCCGGCACTGAGTAGACCGCAGTCTTTCCACTTCAGGTGCCCCCTAATTAAAGCAAAGCTGTGATGCTGAGGTCCCATTGCCAAGAAAGAGTCTTTGTTTGGGAAAATGGTCTTTTGTCTTGCAATGTGCATCCTCTTATTCCTGCTGGTGACCACTGTGAGCTCCAATCCATGTTCTGGATTAAACAAATGAAGAATGAGGTCTGAGAATCCACTGGGCATTTGGATCACCTCCCCATGGGGCTAGGATCTGTCTCTCACACAGGTAATGCAAACCTCATTCTTTTCATACTGACTGGTCTGTCCTCACTCTATATAAGGCTCAGAAAGGAGCAATTGTGTACATGCAACTGATTAATTCCAGCAGCCTTTGATATAATTGTCCAAAGCTTTGCCCTGGTACTAATTTAAAACACGGTAGCCAATTTAATAAAACTAACAGTTTGCAGCCAAGGCCTTTGTTATTTTGTTTTAATCATCTTTTACCACCAATTGAAATGATTTTCTACGTTCTTGGTGCAATGAAACAAAATACAAGGGAAAGAATGGAGAGACAATGTGGAAATTATAAAAGATTCAAAGCTTCAAATCCTGGGATAAGGTAACAGCAGTCCTGAGATTTAACTGGTTATTTGTGTCAGGCCGAGATTTGAAGGGAAGACATTTACCAGTTTGGGGGAAATGCCACACCTGGATAACATTAGAGAAGGGAGAGAGGAAAAGATCTACAAAGGACTCTTGTTTTTCCTGAATGCAACCAAAAGCGATGTGTGACAGCTTTCCCCAAACATTCTGCTGGTGATGGACAGGTCACTTGATTACAGAGCAGGGGCTTGTGACAAGCTGACCGGTCGCCAAGGGCTCTGGGAGCCAAAACACCAGATATAGTTGGAGGTAAACAAGGCATGCTGCATAGTGTGAAAATCGAGGCCAAGTCGGGGCCAGCGAGTCCAGCGGAGGGACCCGGTGACAGCTGGTGATTGAGCGGCACTAACTGAACACAGTTGTTGAGGACCAGGGGCCAGTGGGGAAAGCCATCTCCTTTCTCCTCCCTGTGGCCTCTCTGGGTGGCCAGCAATTTTATTACTGGCAGAGGGTGAGCCCAACAGCATTTTCGAATTTGGCACCACATCTAAAACTATTTGGGGGCTGGGTTTCTCTTTCTTCTCTCCTCCGACCCTCTCCATGAGTGCCTTGGGTTCCGTGAAAGCCGGCGTGCAGTTAGCAAACTACATTTCCCCTCAATTTTGAAACCCATGTGCACTCAGGGAAAATGTAATCCTTATGTTTCTGATTCATTTACACTTAACTCATCAAAACACTATTTTGTAAGAGCTATTTGATGTCCACGAAGTCTTCTGAGCCCTTTTGTAAGCCTCGCTTCTTAGAAGCAGGAAGTCACATTTCTGATGAGAGAGAGAACTTGAACCTAAAAGGTTGAGTTTGTTTTGAAATGAGGGCTCTAGGAGGGTCATGTGGACCCTGAGCTTAGCCAAATGTGTGCTCTCATTTCCTCTACCACCCCAACCCGCACCAGCTGCCATGACATTACTACGTCAGCTCTCTATGATTTCATTCCCAGCGACCAGGGGAGACGTCTCTATGATCGGAGAGGGCCAAGCTCAGATTTGAGTCCCAAGGTCTGGCCAAACTCCAGCATTTTGTTTTGAGGGGGAAGGAACACTTGGATTGGGAGTTAGGAGCCCTGTGTTCAACTCTCTGTTCTGCCATCAAATGGCTACGGGACTCTGAAAAAGTGGCCTCCCCTCTTCTGGGCTCAATTTTCTCATTTGTCAAGTGTCAGTGCTGGCCTAAACGACCTTCAATGCTCCATCCAGGTCTGAGAGTTTTTGAATCTAATTCCTAGAAAGGAGGAGCTTTGAGCATCTCAGAATTCTCTCTGCTTAAAATTTTTGGGGACTGATTTGTACACAAGGAGCTTAGCTCAAGAAGGAAACATAAAAATGTAGAAATAAGAGTTGGATAACTCCAAATATCACTCCAAGTTTCTCTTTGTGGGATGGATACCAAAGCCTGGAGAAGGGAAGTAAATTGTCACAAGTCATACTGCAAATTAATGTCAGAGTCCAGCTTTCCTGGCACTTCTGACCAACATCCTTGGATGGATGTTTCTAAACTTTTCATTTCACAGGCTATTGAAGCTGGGGCAAAAACCTACTTCTACTTCCCACTCTGACAACAAGAATGTGAAAGCCAGCATTGGGAGGAAAGGGGAGCTGAGGCGGTGAGGTGGTGTCTGGCTTGTATTAAAGCCCATGAGTGAATGATTAATCCTGGGTAGAAAACAAAGCCTGTGCCTTGTAACGTTATAGGTATTAGTGCTACGGAAGATTAACCCCTCGACCCCCCATGAGACCTCTTCAGAACATTGAACTACACTTTGAGAATGAGAGGATGATGAAAACAGGTGGTCTCACAGGTCCTTTCAGCCCACTGCGCCCCCCGCCACATGTGCGCACACACACACAGGTACTCGTGCATGTATGTACATGCACACACATGTGCACACAAACGTGCACACAAACATGCACACGCACACCTCAACTGTTATGGCCCATGGTGAACTGTAGCTGTACGCCTGCTACTGAGTCATAGGCTAGCAACTGGAAGGCACTTTTTAACCCCTTCTCCTCTCATACCAACTCAAACATGTCTCTATATTTACATCCATTCTCTGTTTCAGTGATGCCAGTAACATAGGCATTTTCCATGACCCACTCACCTGTCTGCCCCTTCTGATTAGTTATCAAGTACCTCTATCCTGTTAATATTGTTCGGCCCCCTCTAGTTCTCTCCATTCCTGCCTTGACTATCCTAGACCAGTGCCATCAGTTTTGGCAACATTGTGTTACCTGTCTTGTCATTCATGTTCTATGCCCCCATCCCCACCTCTACCCAGATACCCACATATATAGTCACAGAGATGTGCTAAAACCAAATCTAATCAGCATTGTCTCTGACCTAAAGACACTCAGTGTCTTCCCAGGGTGATGTCCAGACCTTACAGCCTGGCACTCTGGGATGGGCACGACCTACTCCTTCTCAACTTCTCTGGCCTCTTTGATCAAACTCTCTCAAATTTTACCCCTCACCTGCCTCGAGCAAACAGTCTCACCTCCCTTCCCTGGCTAAGTCCTTCTGGCCTTGGCTCAGATGCCACTTCTTCCAAGAGGTTCTTACTGACCCTTTAAGCTGGATCAGTGAGTGCCTAGCCCATATGCTTTCCTTAGCATAATACCCTTCTCACTGCTCAGTTATCACCTGTTTATTTGTCCACGTTTCACATTAGCTCCTGGAAGGCTGGTACTGTCCCTTACTGCTGGATTATCTCCCCTGCCTAACACAGGGCTTGTTACAAAGACAATGCTAAAGAAAAGCCTGTTGAATGAATGAAAGACTGAATTACACCTTCTGGCCCAAGCCCTTCACTTTAAGGGCTAGAGAGCTGCAGCCCCAAGAGGAAGGGACCATGCTATAAGATTCTCATTGGTCTTTTGATTCTCTAGTAACTAATCCACCTTAGAAGTTAAAAGAAAGACAGCCAATATACCAGATATTGACCATATTATCAGACATTTCTGGCCTCTTATTGATGTATTGCAGGGTTTACTCATTCATTCATTCATTCATTCATGCATGCAATTATTGACCATCTGCTCCATGTCTGACCTTGTACAAGAAGCTGAGGATAGAGGAGAATATGGCAAATACTACTTAGCCTTCACCTCTAGTATCTCACTGTCAAGTCAAAATGCCACTCAGGAAAAACACATCAACACATTTGGAAATTGTCTCAAAGGGAGCGCTTCGTAAGCCCTAAAAGGGAGGATAAATCTAGGAGGAATCCCGAGAGCCCCATTGTGCCTGAAGGCTTTCTTTAAATCTGAACTTGGTCAGTCCCCACGTTCAGAGTCCAGACTTACTGACAATGTGACGTGTTTAATAACCTGCTGCTTCCATTTTCACTGAATTAGATGCACCCCATGCAGGTGAGAGCTCAAGGATGATCTGAACAGAATGTCAGAGCTATGACCTTCAGGGGCATCTCCCGTACCCCTTCATGTTATAGAAAGGGGTCTAGGGCCCGCCTGACCAGGAACACAGCAACATTTCAGGATACCAGTAGTAGAATACAGGTCTCCTGACCCCGGGCCAGCATGTGGTGGGTTCTCTCTCTCTCTCAACTCTAGGTAGAGTTTAGGAGAGACTGCTTCATGTGTGTGTCTGTGCAGGTCAGAGTGTTTGCCTCTCAAATAGACTCTCTGGCCTGATTCTGGCCAAGAACAAGCCTAATGAAAACCAAACAATAGAAAGAATCATGAACATGAAATCTTTATAGTTCATCAGATTGCATCACCTTCTTACAAGTCTATTATCTCATTATTTTTTCCTACCACCCCTTGTGAAACTATAAGGACAGGAATCATCACCCACTTTGTCCAGGGGAAGGATCTTAGGCTCAAATAATTGAAGAAACCTTGTCAGTTGTGTGCAAAGCAGTTGTGTGCTGGGAGCCTGCTCTCTTGATTCCAAATTCAGCATCTCTAAAGCAATGTCTGAGGTTCCTGTTTTAACAGACACAACATAAACCCACCAAGACCTGCCCTCATGATTCTCAGCGTCTCTAAGCACAGACTGAATGGATTTTGTTCACGCCTCTTGCCAATGCCCAGTGTGAGATAAATTCCTCCATTCTTCTCACATCTGTAATTGCTCTGACAGCTGTTATTTTCCTTCTCTTTCCTCTTCATTTATTTGTTTTCTTAAAAATCAGGAATTGGAACAGCACAACCAAGTCTAGTCCATCCTACCTGCCCCCAGGGTGAACAGAACAGAACAAAGTAGGTGACACCAGGACACCCATTGCAACCTGATTTCACTAACTCATCATTTTCCATAGGAGCTTCCTTGGGAAAGCCAGTCCCATAATATGCGACAAGAAAGCAGGATACCTTTTCCAAACAATGTCAGAGACATTCCAACAACCTCAGGAAATCCACGATGAACGGTAGCATGTTCTGTGAAGCTCTGCAGAATGAGCCCTCTTGAGCGGTATTTAAACTAACATTCTCTGCAAACCAAAGACCACTTTTTCCCTCTCAGAGCTGCTATGAATATGCCATGACACTATTAATCTACAGAAATCTATAGAAATACTTGGACATACCACGATTGCTCTATTTCTTTTCTGCTAACAGGTATAGACACCTTTACTCCAGCAACGTGGACCCATCACTCCTTCCCCAAGGGAATGGTATTCATTTTCTTGTCCATTTACAATGCTGCTTTTTCAAAAGTCTTGACTTGAATGTGCAGGCTCTGATCACCTCTGAGGATGATCAACTCTCAATTCTAACTAATAGTCCTGCGTGCCAGTAAGTTTCTTTCCACTCAGGTTTATTCATGTGTGTTTATCATAAGAGGCACAAGGTTGTAGTCATTAAGATTCCTGCCTCCTGACTCTTCCTGAAAGAAGTTTCTTGAAGTCTTGAAACACTAGTTTCCTTAGCTGTAAAGTGAAACTAATAATAAAAACTCAAAGAATTTTTTGAAGGGATTAAATGAGAAAAATATTTTAAAGTGCTTAGCACAGTGCCTGATACATAGCCAATAAATGAAAGATACAATTATGGCACTTGTGTGACACTTTCAGAATAACACAAAAGGTTCCTCACTTAGAGTCATTTAAACCTATATTTAACCAGCTGAGTATGTGTGGGCCAGTTATACAGTTTTTCTTAGCATCTCCTATAGAATGGGAAGAACACCTATCTGTTGGGGTTATTAGGATATTCGATTAAGATCATATATTAATGAGCACTGTGTCAGGCCCACTATAAATACTTAATACATTTCTCCTGTCATTATACAGAGAACAGCCTAATACATTTTGGATAACTCAAATGTACAATTGAAAAGCTTTCTCAACACCTTTAGAAATCATGCCAAACCAGGAAGGGTTATTACGTTAATCGCACACAATTTTCCATGTAGAGTATTGTTTTTATTGTTTATTTATTTATCTGTTTGATTATTTATTTGATTATTTTAACTTCAACAAATTAGTCTAGAATTGCCATTATTAAAAAGTCAAAAAACAACAGGTGGTGCAGTTGTGGTGAAAAGGGCACACTTATACATTGTCGGTGGGAACGTAAACTTGCGCAGCTGCTATGGAGAGCAGCATGGAGATTCCTCAAAGAACTAAAAGCAGACCTACCGTTCAATCCAGCAATCTCAATACTGGGTATCTACCCAAAGGAAAAGAAGTCTTTTTATAAAAAGACACCTGTGCCCAAATGTTTATTGCAGCACAATTCACAGTTGCAAAGATATGGAACCAACCTAAGTTCCCACTGACTGATGAGTGGATAAAGAAAACGTGCTGCATATATACCACGGAGGACTACTCGGCCACACTAAAGAATGAAATAATGTCTTTTGCAGCAACTTGGGTGGGACTGGAGACCACTATCTTAAGTGAAACATCTCAGAAATGGAAAAACAGATACCACATGCTCTCATTTGTAAGTGGGAGCTAAACAAAGGACATATATGGTCACAAAGAGCAGTAATGGACATCGGAAACTATTAAATATGAAGGTGGGACGGTGGGAGGAGGGTGAGGGATAAAAATCTACCTACCAAGTACAATGTTCACTATTCTGGTGACGGGCACACTGAAAGCACTGACTTCAGCATGGTACAATGCATCCACGTAACAAAAAACACTTGTACTCTCTAAATTTTTTGAAATGAAAAGAAAAATAATTTCAGCAAATTTGTCTCAATCTCAGAAGAATGTGGATGGCATAAGAATTGGGCAGATTATTTTATCTTTAATGATTTGCTGTAAGAAAGGTGGAATGGACACCTTTCCTGCTATGTTGCATGAAATAGCGATTTTATGGTTACTATTATTTTATGGATTCTGTTACTTTGCAGAGAAGTAGCTTAGCGTACCATGAGCAGAACTGGGCTGTGTGGCATCAGTTCTGCTTTAGCCCTGAGCGAGTCCAGTCCTATGTATTTAATTGCCCCTTTGGCATCTCCTCTCATGAGACTCTTGGACATCTAAGACTGAACTCTTGATCTACCCAACCCCTGAACAAAATGCTAAATTAAAATCTACTCCTCTGTTTCAGGAAATAACATTTCCCTCATTCCGTACACTCAAACCAGAAACTGGAGAGTCATTGCACAGCTACTTCTTAAACCCCTTGCATTCAATACAGCGCCAAGTCCTATTGGTTCTATCTTTAAAACAGGCCACCAATTCATTCACTTTTCTATGCAAACAACTGTCATCTCTGGTTTGGACTTTAGCAATAACCCCTAACTGGACTCTCTCATCCTTCCTCAATCCTTTCTTCACAGCCTGCAGACCAATATTATAAAATCACAGATCTGATTGGTTTAGTTCCTCTATTTCACAGTGAATAAATCCAGACTCCTTAACATGAACCACTAACCTTTTCCTAATCTGGCCCCTTTTAATCTCTCCAGTCTCATCTTCTACAGCGTCTCCCTTAATCTAAGGGGGAATTATACTCTATTATAACCTCTTGTAATAATCCTCTTCGGTTTGTAATTATATTTTTATGTATGCTATTATTCAGCCTAGCTCTCCTACCAGATTACAAGATTCAGAATTACACCACCAGCACAGAGACTGACATGCAGCAGGCATTCCATATTAAATGTTTCAGTGAATGAGGGAATGAACAAACAAGAGAATACATTTATCAACAGAGCCTTGTGTCCATCATTTAACTTACGTGGGTCTCAGTTTCCCCATCTGTAGAAGAGGATCTACAATAATTCACTCACTTTAAAGTCTAGAAGTGCATCGGACTGGTCCACAGAAATTTAGGTAAGTGATTTTGGTGGTGTTAGCACCAAACAGGGGTCTTTCGAAATCATAAAGGTACCTGGAGACAATCAGTACTTCTAAGGCTGCTGCTGACCCTGGAGAGCTGTTGATTTTGCTAAGCCCTTTTGCTTATCCTAATATTCCCAGAACCCGTATTTCATTCTGAGAGGTACTTGGCCTAAGACTGATGAGAGGGAGTCATAGGTGGATCATGCCCAGCTTCTAGAAATAGAGTGAGATTTGTGCTGACTATCTGCCCCCCTGGCCAGAGCTAGGAACAGTGGTATTCATTCTGGGCTTGGAAAAACAGCTCTCACTACTGATACTGCTCATCTCTGCTGGAGGGTAGGACAGCAGAATGCAGGCAAAACCATGCCGGGCAGGCGTGGGAGAAGGCATCATTCAGGAAGGGGTCTAGCCTGGGTCATGCATCTCAGCAACAGGTTAGTGGAAACTACGCTGGTCTGGCCATGTCCACACTTTTTAAGCCTCCTCCTCTTCTTCATATGCTTAAATATTCAAACAATTTTGCCCTCTCCTCTCTTTGGTGTTTATTCTATTGCTTTTGGAAACGAGAAAATCTAGTTTGAACATCTACCTTGACCACTGTCAGTCCTCAAAGCAATGGTTTGGCTCTATTTTTTGCAAGGCATATATCCTTTGGAATTAGGCAAAGGGGTGTGAAACTCAGCTCTAGCATCTATTATCTGGGGGACCTTAAATGAATGACTTTACCTCATTGAGTCTCAGCTTCCCCACTGGAAAATCAGGCATACTAATACCTGTATCTCATTGGTAGGTTTATAAAAAAGTACTGAGCATATCTGAGCTTTCTACTACATGGCAGTTATTACTGGCGTGGTGTTAGTACTACCAGTAGTAGATGCTACAACTAATACTAACACATGTAAGGGTGGTTAACACTTAGTGACTTAATTTAGGCTTTACTGAAGGCAGAAACAGGGATGGTTATTGGTATCTATTGTACGTTCAGAATGTGGCATGGTTCCCAGCACAGGGAGTATACTAAATTAGCATTTGATAAATATGTCAGTGCATAAATGAAGAGTCAGGGTAACTTCTTCATGAATGGTAGTTCCCTCCTGACTCTCTGTTTCGCCTTGGATTCGAATAACATTGATGGGTATGCAGGCGGGCTGACATTAAAAATTCTAATTTAACAGATGGGAAAACTAAGATGTGAAGAGATTAAAGACCAGACCCATCTTAGGATATGAATAGACAAGTCACAGAACAGGAAATGTAATTATCTGGTAAATATTTGAAAGGACGTTCACTCAAGAACAGAGAACAAGAATGTTAAGAAGTTCTGTCTCACCCATCGAATGGGTAAAGACAAAGCATGTCCATTGTTTCAAATAGTAAGTGGTGACAATGTGAAATAGCAGGTCTCAGCACACACTGCTGGTGGGGTGCAGCTAGTTCACCCTCTCAGAATGTCACAGATGTGTCCATTAAAACACAAAAGGCCCGTAGGTTATGATGCAGCAATTCTCTTTCTCGGTATCAACCCTAGAGAAATGCTTGCATGCATGAGCTTACAAGGAGGTTTGTGCAAGAATGCTCACTGCAACATTTGTTTGTAATAGAAAAGTGTGTGAAATGACCTAAATGCTCATCGTTAAGGGTATGGCTGAATAATCTGTAGCACACTTATACTATGGAATACTGCGCAGCAATTAAAAAGGAATGAAGTATGTCTATGAACCAAAGTGCATACATATTCCAAAGTAATACATTTCCCAACTCAAAGCACCACATTTTTGATCTGTGATTGAGCATGCATTTCTGCCATGAAGTATGGTATGTTCATTCCTTCCTGCCTTCATTTACCAATCCTGAATGAACATCCACTTGGTTTCAACTATTTGCACTGTGGCAAATCTGTTCTCTGATCAGCTGTTATGCATTCTTTAAGTTTCAGTGAGACACGACTTCCTCCAGGAAGCCTTCCTTCCCCACTGAAGCTTGGTTAGACACCCTTCCCACAGCCCCTCTGTGCTCCTCCCACCACGGCACTTTTCATGCCGCAATCTAATCACCTGGTTCCCCCTTTACCCTGTGTGCTCATGAGGCCAGGATCACATCTGCATTAGTCAGGGTTGGATTCCTGGTTCTAGCACAGTGCATGGTGCAGAACAGACACTTCATAAATATTTGTTAAATGAGACAAGTGTTACTTAACATGGTTATATTGGATTTTCACTATTTGGTTGACGAATGAATGAACAAATTAATCATACGAGAACAAAGAATGGATGACTGGGTGAGAAACAGAAAGAGCCGCAGAAAGAAATGGGGCTTAGAAAAAAAAATGAAGTGGTAACTCAGCTTGAGAGCCATAGAAACCAGCTTCCAAGAGCCACCTGTGCCTTCATTTGACCCTGATTTGAGCTAAACTTTCCAAATCCTCTGAGGCTTAATATGGAATCACATATCAATGTTATGGCTAAGATCTGAAAGAAAGAGACCCATCTTTTGAGAGTTTCCACTTTGTGCTGCTGCTGACTCAATTCTTCAGTAATTCATTCAATAAGCATTCATGGAGCCCTTATTCTCTGTCATGTAAGTGTGATAAATTTTGTACTTAAAAATACAAACCAGGTGAAAGAAAAAACCACAAGCACCATTAAATATAATATAACCCAAACTGGGATCAAGGACCCAGGGTCATGTTATAAGACATTCATGTTCCAAACAGGCTGGGATCCCAGAGATGGCAGCTCAGCTAGCCTTCACTGTAAGTTACTAGAGGACACTTCCGGTCTCTGTTCAAATGTCACCTCATCAGAGAGGCCTTCTAAAATCTCTAAATCCTACCCAACTGAGGTTTTATGCAATTGCGTGCTTCTTTTTTTGTCTCCCCCAACTACATGTAAGAATCAATGAAAGCAAAAACTTCCCCCTGCTCTCTTCATTACTGCGTCCCTACTAGCTATAAAATAGTTGAGTTTACGGCAGGAATCAATAAATATTTGTTGAGTAAGTGACTTGATAAATGAACTAAATTTTTTGGTAGATGAAGGGTCCAAACATTTGGAGTCCAGAGGAAAAATTTTGGATATGATTTGTAAAATACGGACTCCCATGAGTGTCCACCCAGATCATAGGAATATTTCCTTTCTTTATGTTTATTCATTTTCCCCAAGAAACATATTGAGAATGCCAAAGAGGTGAGGTAAAATAGATATGGATTGTGTTGGCAGCTTTACAGGTCTGAATGTGAGAGCAGAATTAATAGATTACTAAATTGGGATACACAAATAAGCCAGTTGGAAGAGATGACTTCTAAAAATGTTTCTAGTTCTAAATCGAGGATCCTAAGATGAGACAGGCACAAAGCAGATAACACAAACATATTTATTCAACCAGAGAATGAATAAGAGCACCAGCTTTGGAGTTGATAGTTCTATGTACAGACCACAGCTTTGCCACTTGATAGCTGTAAACTCTGCCATCCACATCTCTTCTCTGAGTTTCAGGTCTCATCCGTAATCTGGGGATAAGACCATCTACCTCGTGGGACTGTTTGGATGATTAAATCAACTGTCATTATCTATGTAAAGTTCTTAGTAAGTGCTTGACACATAACGCACGCTTAGTAAATTATGGCTTTGTCATTTCTCTTCAAGTGCTCAACTCTTTCCATCCTTCGTTCCAGATGCATTTAAAAAATATTTATGGAGTGCCTACTTTGTGCCTAGAATTATTCTAGGTGCTTGGAATGTACCAGCAGACAAACAGGCAAAAACTCCAGTCCTTGAGGAGATTATACTCTAGTTCTCAGCTTAGGTCTCAGTTCTCCCAAGTTTGTTAGAAACCTCAGCTTCTGCGTCTCCGTTTCTTCTATCAGAGCATCCTTTTACTGCAGTGACACCACTTGCCTATCTGCTCCTTTTTCTGAAGAGTCTGAGTACCTTGAGGTCTTGGCACTACCGGATCACTACGTCCTAACACAGTGCATGGAGCCTAAAAGATACCCAGTGAATATTTGTTGAATGAACTGATGGATGGGATGGAAAGATGAGTAGATAAATAATGAGAGTGAACTGCTATTCGCTGCCCCTGGTTTGCTTCATACTTCACTTTCTTAGTTTTGTCCAGAGTCTTTGCTTCTTGGAGATATCTGAGGATTCCATGCAGGCCAAGGAGCACCAGTGCTCGGTGCAGAAGCGCTTGACAGCCAAACCGAGAAACAGAAGCTTCTCTGCTTTTTCTTCCCAGCCAGAAGTGTAATGAACTGACTGTGTGACTCGTGCTACTGGATCCCAAGGGTGGGTCACAGGAGCTGACTGTGGGCTAGTGCTCTCTGATTTGTAATCCTGTCTTCTGTTTGCTATATCTAGAAATTTGCCCAAATTGGATGCATTTCTCAGCTCTAAAATTCTGCCTTCACATTATTGCAGTAGGAGGTAGTACGGGTAGTGGTTAGAAAGGTGACATTTGGAATTAGATGAGTTTTAATCCTGTCTAAGTCATTATGAGCTGTATGAGGTTGGATCAATCAATTCTCTGAGTTTCAGCTTTCTCACCTGCCTCATAAGTGTTTATAAAGCACTTAAAGCAGAGTAAACACTTAATAAATGGTTGTCATATTATTGTTACTGTCCACAATAATGATAGGGCACCCTGCTTTCAGCAGGACACCCAGAGCCAGTGAGGATTCTTACAGACAATCTCTGCTGAGTCTTTTTTACTCAAAACAGTGTATGAGTCACCTGCCACCTAAGACATCTTCTCTGTGTCTAACCACAGTGAGGAGCTTAATGTGTTGTCCTCTCATTTTTCAGATATGGAAATTGAGGCTCGAGTAGGTAACACAAGGTGTCTTGGTGTCACCTGGTGAGTTAGTTACTAGCAGCATTGGCGCTAGCCCCCTTCTCCTCTGCTAGCGTCAGTTCTTATTCAATGGAGGGGTTTCTACTTAAGGGAGATGGAGATGTTCCACATTTCTTCCTCACCCTGGCCAAAAGTAATCAGTCTACTAGAAGTTTCCACGGGGTAAGCACAGAAGGCTCTCTCTTCATCAATGTCATACCTTGGGAAACTATCTCCAGTGTAGATAACAGAAAGAATAAATATTTTCATTGAAAGAAAAAAATGAAGACAAAGGTCAAAGGGAATCATGTAATGGGTTGAGTCAGAGAAGAAAAAGAAAGCATTTTTCTCTCTCCTCTTTTTCTCCAAAACAGTCTTTATATAGAACTTGTATAAGAGCCAATTTATTTGATATGGAAAAAATGTGAAAGCAGCAAAACACACACACACACACACACACACACACACACACACACTCACACACACACACACACACGAGGTATTTGCGGTGGGATTCAGAACTCAAATTACCAAGAGATAAAGGAGTCGAAATGGTAGGTGGATGTAGAATTATGTGTTTCCCTTTATTCAGAGTGTCAGAGAGAACATTTAGGTCAGCGAGCCCAACCCAGCACAGCCCAGGTCTCCAATACACTCTGTGGGACTCAAGAGAGACAAAAAGGGAGCCCGATCACTGCCTCGCCCTAGCCCTTGTGACTGTCACATAGTAGGGACGAAAGAAATGTTTGGTGAGTGAATGAAAGAACAAACGGTGCATTAGAGTGTGGCCTGAATAGTGATGGTTTTGAAAGCAAATTGGAACAGGACTCAGCATTTTTACAAGGCAGGTAATGTCCTCAGCACTCAAGTTGAGTGCCTTCAGAAAAGGGACGGGTCTGAGGCATCCTTGCACTGTTCCCACTACAGACTCTGACGTGTAGAATGTTCTCAATATATATGTGTGACTGAACAAGTAATCGAATGAGCGAAAGAGACCTTGGCGATTCCTGGACCTCATAGATCATTTAGTGCTGTGGCTGTTAAACTTTAAGCAGCAGCAATGTTGGATTCAGCCGGCTGGGCTGGGTCCTGAGAACCTGGCCTTTCCAAGTTCCCAGGTGACGTGATGTTGCTGATCTGGGGCCGCACTTTGAGAGCGTGTTTTAGTGCAGTGGTTCTTAAACCTGGTTGCACATTATAATCACTTGGTGAGATTATAAAAGTCCTGATGGCTAGGTCTTACTCTTAGCAATTAAATTCATACCTGGGAGTTCAGGGATGGAGGGTGGAAAGTGGATGCAAGTGAGGCCAGACAATTTTAAAATGTCCCAAATTTTTGCAATGTGCAACTGAGTTTGAGAACCACTAGTCTAAGTGCAACTTCCTCTGCATAGAGTTGAGACATCCGAAGACCAGAAAGGGTCTGTGACTCACTTAAAGCTGTAGCACAAGCTGGTGACTTAGCTGAGAATAGAACTAAGGGTGCTTTCACTTCTTCAGTTTAATTTTCACCATTCTGCACTTATCAGTCCATGTCAGTTCTCACAGGCTCATAACTTGAGGCAATGAGAGCCAAGTTTAAACTGAGGTTTTAAGACATCTATTATTTCTTCCCTCCCTTGTTTTACAAAGAAATTTTAAGTGGATGCATATTTATAGAACTCTACTACTCTAGACAAGTGAGGAGATGGAAGAGACAGGGTTATGGAATATTTTTCAGGAAGACCATCCTTTAAATTTTAAGTGCATTCTCAAACACAAATCAAGTGCTCCCCCTGAGTTCTTAAACAGATGTTCTTCATCTCTGATTCAATGAATGGGCAAGGGTTTGCTAGTGATGTGCACATTAAATGCTGGCATGTAAAAGGAAGTGCTGGTAAAGTGTTTGAAAGTGGTTCTGTCTCTTAAAAAGATTAAAAGTTTCCTCCAGAACTTGGTTTCCATTAGTAAATATTTTCAAGTAGACAGAGCAGAGATTGTGCCTTATATCATCTTAGAACCAAATAAAGAGCCACAAAAAGCCTATAGAAAACCATTGACTTCAATATTTTCATCAGTTGAAGGAGGAAATTGAGGCTCAAAGAGATTGACTGGTTTATTTAACATTAGTAAGTGAACTGGCCGGGACTAGACACAAGGTGTCTAACTCCTGAGCTATTTTTCTTTCTATGACTCAAAAGTGTCACCCACCAATATCCCTTGTACATAGTAGGTGTTCAATGAATGTATGGTGATTGACTGTATGGACTTTTGGTACCTAAATTAGGTGGCTAAGGCACTAACATTTTATAGGTTAAAGCAGAAGTTGGAATCACATCTTTAATGAACACTGGTTAAGTGCGCTGGCTTAGGAGTCAGGATGGGATTTCAATTCTTATCTAAGCACTTCCTAAGTGTGTGATCTTGGATAAGTGACTTCATATCTCTAAGCCCCAGTTTCCTTCTTTGTGAAATAAGAATGATAATAAGGCTGTGGTAGTGGAGAGGTTGAAATGAGTAAAGGACACAGAGACTTTGGCCCATTGTCTGGTCCCTAGGAAGAGCACTAATGACTTCATAATAAGGTGGCCTTCCTCACGAAACAGAAATTCTGAGGATGTTTGGGGAAGAAAGAAGTGTTAGAGAAGTGTCTTGAGAAGTGAATATTAAAGACAAGCACTGCATCACATAAAAGCAATGAGCACCCAAAAAGAATTACAAGACCTAGAGCTGCAAAGGCTCTTAAGGATCAAATGGGTTTGAACCCCGGGTCCAGCTCAGGAAATAAGACGAAAACAAGCAGCATCATGATGGGTGACAGTCATTTTCCAGCAAAGTTTTCGCACAAATACCCAGAGTGTGCCCAATTCCCAGCCAACCTGCTATAACTTCACTCCCTTTCATCTACTCACAAAGCAATCAGAATGCATGAATCTTCTTCAAAGGAAATCATTAGCAAACTTCAGTCCTTCTACTTTTGTTAGTAATAAGTGACTTTCTCACGTGAATCTCATCCAGCCTCCTTCCCTTACTGTTGGGATGACTAAGTTTCAGAGAAGTTGGTGACACATCAGAGTTATTACCAAATCCAGGGCTTCTGGTTCCTTCCCCCCATATCCACTCTGCCTTGCTAAGACAGTTCTGCACCCAATGCTGGGTTACAATCTCTAGACATGAGCCTGGCTGTGATGAACCCTCTTCTTGTCCAGGCCTTTCTGACCCTTCTCTCATCCCCCTCAGCCCACCCACTCGACCATTTCCCTATTCAGAAGGCACTTACGTGTCCACGAATCTTCTATTGAGGCGTAGGATGGAGGCCATCTCTGCTTGGAGAGGAGGGTCGCGAACTACCTTGTACTGCAGTGGCTTACACTCCAGGCAGAGCGGGGAGTCTGCAGTGGAGGTCAACATGGCTGCGTCAATCTCTAGGTGCTCATCCAGTGTGTAGATCTGGATGCCATATACTTCCTCACGCACGTCTCGGAGTCTGATGGTCAGTGGGACGTCGCAAAAGACGTTCTGAGGCCCCAGGGAGACATTCTTCCCACTGACAGTCAATAGTTTGATGTCATTGACAGCTCCACTGGAGTCCCAGTCAGTGGAGACAAAGGTCACCCAGACAGTCAGAGATTCGGGGACCAAGGGGTAGAGGAATTCCAGCTCAAGGTAGCAGCCTTGTGGCTCAGGGCAGGCTGGAGGGACCGTGTGAGGATTGACAGCTGAATTTGGGCTCCACGTGCGGACGCTGGACTTACAGGGCTGTTCGACATCTGGGTGACCTATGGAGAAGAGATGAGGAAATGAGTTCTTGTGGGATGACCTTCACTCTGATCCTCAGTGTTTCCTGCAGACCCCAGGAGAGACTGATCCAACTAGAATTTAGACAGAGGGGAGAAAAGGAGAGGGAGGATTCTTGGTGTCTTGTTGAATCTGCTGTACACCCAGCACCCAGCTCATTCCTACTCCTGCAATACAGATCTCATAAGAATCACTAGATATTTAGTCAAAACCAAATTCAAGTAAGTGTCTTACTGTTGAGCTGATGCCCAAACTTTCCTTCTTATCTCCCATTTGGAGGAATTGCTGCATAAGAGGAAAGGAAGGCAGGGGCACATATTGGCCAGACACCCTCCGTGTCCCATGGACTTGTTTAATTCTTGCAAAGACTCACTTCAGAGGTGAGGAAACTAAAACTCAAAATTATGGAGTGAATTGGCCAAGGTCATACAGCTTGAATTTTAAAGGTCGGTATTAGAATCCAGTTATGTCTCATTCTGAAATCCAGATGCTTTGTTCTTCTCCCCATTGGGCGCAGGGGCCACTAGAATAAATGAGAATCCCTGAGATATTATTGTCGTCGGTACAGTCTACTTTGACTGACAGAAGTCCTAGAAAACTCCTAGGAAAGAGGAGGTAAGCATGGATAGCATCCGCCCCTTGGACAGAGGACCTGGGAGGAAACTGTCTAGAACCATGAACTACAGATCTGGAAGGCAGCCCTGGAGCCATCTTATCTCTCCTCCTCCCCTTCCCTGCATGAGGTCATTCCATACCACTGAGCTTCTCCGAGCTCTGTCCAGTCTGACTCCGGAAGGGGAGGGTTGTGGGAGGGGGGAAGGAGAGATTCTTCTACTCTTTCCCTAGGGTGATGATGCCTCATCCTCACTGATCTCAGCCTGCTGTGACTTCTAAATTTTTCTCTGCTGAGATCACATCTAGACCCTCAGAGAACTCTCCCTTGCACTGCTGAGAAAAGTAATCAGGACTCAATGCAGTGATTGGCTCTAATTTGTTTAAGGCAGTCTCATGAGAGATACGGATCAGCTGGTGAGGATAGGATGGAGGATCTCAAGATGTCCTATTAGCCACATTATTTTTTTCATCAGCATCAGTGGTTGGTTGAGGGGTGGGTTGCTGGACATTTCTAAAGCAAAAAAGAAAAAAAAAGTAACCTCTGTTTGAAAATCCTTTGTGGTAGTGTTACAGAGCAACAGGAATCACCACAATATGAAAACCAGAAAGCCATTTGGAGTGGAAAAGCTATTCCAGGTATATTTCATAGAACAAGAAGAGATGGATCTAAGTACAATATTCCCTCCATTCCTCCTTGGTTAGTTGTAATCATTACTCCCAGTAACTGCCAGCTCAGAGTGACCCTTAGTTTAAGTGAAAAGCAGAAATAAGACTCCTCACCTAGCTGAAGCCTTTCTTCTTGTCTACTCTCTGACCCACCAAGTTCTTAACTCTCTTAACTTTGTGAGTTGTTGACACACATGTATCACTTATTCATTCAATAAAATTTATTGAGGGCAGCACTTTATAGTATATAAAGCACATTCCCTAGTCATTAGGTAACTCATCTGATTGTCACCCAAATCCCATAAGAGAGTTATCATTTTCATCTCTATTTTATAGCTGTTTCACTCAATGCCATGTAGCTTTTGCTTAATACAGTATGCCTGGTCCATAGAGAATGCACACAGTGGATGCTCAGTAATATCCACTAAATGAAGAACCATCTATCTTGTTAACATGGAATTAAAAAAGATGTTACAGCATGGAATATTAGAGCCTGCTTCCTGATGGTGGGTGCCGGGTCAACATTGCACCCCCTCCACGAGCTTTCTCCTGGAATTGGCACAGGGTGAAGCAATCTTTCTCCCTTCCTTGGAGAAAATGAGTGTCAGGGGAAAGAAGCCACAGGAGAGCAAAGATGACAAATCTGCTTGGCTCATCCTTCCTCCCTGTTTTCTTGTTCATCAACAGAGGGACCAAATGCTTCCAAAGGACAGGAAGGTGAGTCTGTTCATTATGCACAAGTAGGCAAACAGGAGTAGAAGTCTTAGCAAAGCTTGTGCTTGTCTGGTTATTAGAGACAAACTCTTAGATGTAAAAATGAGTCCCAAGGGTCACTGAGTCCAACCCCTCACCAAAGCAGCAATCCCACTACTGACGCCAGGCTTCATGAACTGACCATCCTCTATGTGTGAGGCACATAACATGCCTCAGCTCTTTTCACCCTGGCAGTAAGTCTATGATACAGGTCTTTAGAAACTCATCTTACAGAAGAGGAAACTGAGCCTCAGACAGTTCAATAATTCCCTGGTAGGGAATAGGATAGATGTGATGCTGTTGGTCCAGGCAATGTGCCAAGCTTCGAAGCAATGAAAGTCGGGTTAAAACGCCAGCTATATAGTTTCTCATTGTGTCACCTACTATAATGTTACCAACTTCAGGGTTGCTGGAAAGCTCAAATGGGATGAGATCTTTACTAGATGCTCACACATATTTAATATATTAGCTCTGTCCTGAAAAGTGAGGAGGAGCTAACAAAGAAGAACTAAAAGTGAGGAGGCATTTCAAGCAAAGAAAACAGTTGAGAGAGAATGTGAGTTACGATGACCATGGTTTTAAGTGCGATGGGAGAGCAGCAAGGGCTGAGGTAGGAGAGCTAAGTGGAACCCAGATTGTGAAGTGTCTTGTACATCACATTAAGGAAACTGAGCTTTGTACTGAGACAGATGGAGACTTACCGATACATTTTAAACAAAGGAGTCATATAAGACTTGTTTAGAAAAACCACCGATTAAAGACATAGGTACTATCCATCCATTTGTCTAGCCATCCATCTACTCATCTATCCATCCACACACCCCTCCGTTCATCCATCCGTGCATTCAAAGAGTAATTAAGTGCCAGGTCTGTGTCCAGAGTTAGGCTAGTCCCTGGGGGACAGGTTTCCTGACATGATCTCTGCTCTCGTGGAGCTTCCAGTCACATGAGATCAGTTAGGAGTCTGGTGCGCTAATACAGACAAAGCATGGCCATGGCTTGGACGAAGGAGCGTAAAGGGAGATGACAAGTCCGAATCCCTAAAGAGGAAAAACAGACAGAGCTGGGAGATGTGTAGTTGTGAGGTGGGGAGAAGGGCTGAGAAAACGAAACAGAGAGAGGAGGAAAGGAAGGAGAAAGGGTGGGATACAGGGAGGGAGAAAGAAAGGGAGAGGAAGGGGGAGGGAAGGAAGGGAAGAAAAGAAAAAACAAAGAATTAAAGAAAGAGAAGTGCAAAGTTCCCGTTACTTCATTATTAATACATATCCTTTTGTATATATGGTGATGAAATGAAAAGTTACATGTTTACATAAGCTGTCCACTAGAAATAAGGCCATACATGTGTATAGAAATGTATTTATACATACTTATGCTGATCTAAATTTACATTTATGAAGTTCTATACAGACACCCATTATATATCTATGTATATATACACTGCAGCTGTTGACATGAACATAGTCATAAAAAGTTGGTGCCAAGCTTTTTTCCAGATGACTAGTTAAGCACACCTGAAATACTCTGGGCAGAAAAATGGAGAAAACACTGACACAGACAAGCAAAAAATGAAAACAGCTAGTGCCATGTGCTAATCTCTCATGGAAAACTCAACGCTTGGAATATATTATATGCTTACATAAGTGATCTTAACTGGGATTTGCATCGGTCAGATCAAGCTATCTAATTCCTGGGCTATAAGTGTAACATGGTATTAAATGCCTCAAGAAATATTCATCTATGAAATACAGTTTTTACTCAAGAGACGGTAGTGAAAACACTTTCTGTGAACAAAGGCAAGAAGTTCTAGGACCGTATTTACCCTCATTAAAATGAAGCTAACGGAATGTAGTAGATGTCCAAAAAATATGTGTTAAATGAACAATCTTCTACCTCGTTAATATGGCGTTAAAAAAAGAAGTTAGAGCTGGAAAGGGCACTGTAGTTCAGCTGTTCATTCTGTGGCTAAGATGCCATCTTCAGAGAAGCTACATGACTCACTCGAGGGCACAAAGCACGCTGACGGCAGGGCCGAGACCAAGGTCAAGTCTCCTCATTCTCCCCCTGTGCTCTTTCCCCAACCCCACAGATATGTCTGGCATCGCTCACGAATTTGGGAGTTTTATGTTAGTTTGAGAAGTCCGAAAACTTAAACACGCAAAGATAAATAGGATGAAAATGAGTTGAGAAATAAATTGCAGAGTTTGGCTCATGGAAAAGTTTATTTCTTCAAGGATATTAAAAGGGTCTGGGCCAAATGGATCACAAAGCCTGAAATAGGATGCTCTAAAAAAAGAACAGTATCTTTTCCTGGCCCGCATGTACTAAATGTACATGGGGGAAAACCCGGGGCGGCTGGGTCTCCTTGGAGGCCTGAGTCAGCTCCGGGAACCAGGGGGCTCAGCGCTTCCAGTTGAACTCTGTTCTGCACATCATGCCTTCAGAAGCTCAGAGACACGATCTAGGGACAAACTTCACCAACTGATAGTTGGGCTGGATGGAGGTGTGGGGAGAAGTCTGGAAATGATTTCATCCAAACAAGTGAACGAACACACCAAGATGATTTTAGCCAAAGATGTCTCGGGGAGAGTCATGCTGATGCTGCCTTCCAAATATCACTCAACTCCATCGACTTCTCTCCATTCTCACCACCACCAACCTCACCCAGGCCACCAGCATCCCTCACCTGGATTCCGATAACAGCTACCTAGCTGCTCTCTTTCCTCCAGCACCTGGCTCCCCCAGTCTCTTCTGTACAGTGCAGCCCGAGCCTTTTGTATAATGGGCACATCTTACCATACACCACACCCCTCCCAAGGTGCATGGTGACTCCTCACTACCCTAGGTGTGAATTGAAATCCATGCTCACCTGGTCATGACCCATCTCTCTCACCCAAACTGTCCCACTTCCATTTTGCTCTTCATGCTCTAAACCCATTCAAACTCTTACAGCATTACTGAAGGGCGTTTGCTTATGTAGGTTATATCTATTCATAGTAACCATATCACAAATTAAAACTTAGAAATTTTAAAACTAAAAACTACACAAGTGTCCATTCCATTAGCTATCAGAGTATGAATAACATCACGTGTCACGTATCTACTAGAAAACTCCACTGTACTCTCAGGAGAGAATGAGAGTGAAAAGGTAAAGGACGTCATAGCATGAAAATACTTCTGACTTTGAGGACACCCTGAAAAAGTGTCCAGAAGCCCACAAGCCTCTGGATTACACTTAGAAAATGGCCACTCTGAACATACCAAACTTGTTTCTCATTCTCAATGCGCCTTTCTAACGGTGTTGCGACATTTCGTGGGAACACTGAGTCTCCAATTCCAGTGAGGTTCCTTCTTACTGGTCCCCAGCTCTCTGTGCTGCCGTTAGCACAGGCCTGTTCACAATGAATTGCCTGTTTGCGTATCTGACTCCCCTAGGGGACAGCCAGTGCTGCCCTACTAGGCACCCGGGACAGTGCCCAGCACATAGTCCCAACGGTGGTCACTGGTGGGACAGTCTCACTCTATGCAAGTATGCAAAGTGCTGTCAGGTGGGAGAGACACATCTTCTCTGTGAGAACCCAAAGTGGGGCCAGTTTGGGTGGAAAAATTACGATTGCAGATTTCAAGAACTTTCTTTAAACAATGGAGCTAAAACAGGGTGTCAGGGAACCTCAGGGCGGCGGCATAGAGAGGGGATTCCTGCGCTGGGTGGGGACCGCGGCTGGATGACCCCGGGTGTCCCTTCCAAGTGTGACAGCCCGTGATTCTGCGAGGCTGAACTGAGGGCTTCTCCCAGACATCCCTCTTGCTTTACATTCCGGATGGATTTGTTTAGAGTTCCCAAGTTTGACTCCCAATTTTATTTTAAGCTGCTTTAAAAAATAAAGTACAGTGCCATCTCGTTTTTCAACTTCACTTTCCTCTCTGATCCCTCTCCCTCGCTTTATTCTATCTCTGGCTTTTTCTTTTCAACCCTCTTTCTAAAAATATAGAGGATGGCGGAGGAGTTCTCACCGACGCTCCGTGAGGAGACCGCTTCGGCTCCCTCTGATGCACTGGTGTGATAGAGTCTCGCGCGGTGGCTGCTGGCACGAGCTGACCTGCACAGGAGCACGCTCGGCTGGGGGCGGGGTGGGGTGTCTACGTGTAAGTCTCTGTGGGCCTGGGAGGGGGGACGGAAGACTGAAACGAAAGTGTGGGGTCTCTGCCAGCCAAGTGACAAGGTGCAACAACAAGCAATTGGCGAAAGGTGTTCTCTTAATTTCTGTGGAAAACAGAGAGGCTGCTTTCCATAGAAAATGATGTTGTACGAAAGCACAGACGTCACTGGCCCCGCAGAAGGCCTGGGAGACACTCCATGAGCAGGGAATGGTCTGATCACGGGTGGAGCCCGCAACAGTGGCAGTCATGACATGCTTCCCTCAAGTGTCTTGCAGGTAAGTGAATTCCCCAAAGGAAGACATGTTACAGAGATTAAAAGGAACAGTCGCAACACACGTGTGAATGTCCTGGGTAGCCTCAGAAATAACTGAAGAAGAATCAAAGACTAATGATGCCCTGATGCCCCCAAATATATGTATTGACTCTAATGTGACCTTTTTTTGTACCCCTGAACACCAGGTTTTCATCAGGTTTGTGGCCTTGGGCACTTCTTTAATATCTTAGTGTCTCAGTTTCCTCAAGTGTAACATGGGAATAACATACCTAGGGCGGCACAGGTGCTCAAAAAATATTTGCCAAATAAATGAATGCATGCATGCTGGCCTTACAGGATGACCTTAGTATCAAACAAGATGATGTATGGGAAAGACCATTGAAAACCATAAAACTCCACATGCAAAGAGAAGACCTTTGCACACTCCACCTGCCAATGAGCTTCCTGGAGGCTGACTTACCTTCTGCTTCGCGAGGGCTCCAGTGTCCTGAGGGGCCGCAGGGCATCGGGGAAGAGGCATTGAATGCATACTGCACCAGGATTCTCCCTTCCAGACAAAGGTCACATGCTGATCCCAATTCTCTAGGAGGCCAAGGAAAGAGGAGAAATGCACCGACTTAGGAACAGTTGAATGAGCAACCGATGGGACTAGGCCAAAGGCAACAGGGCAGAGGACACAGCAAGTCCACATTACCCCCTTTTCCCCTACACAAGCCAAGGCTTCCGGAAAATGACAGTAAGTGAAATTCCTCCCTGGTTCTCAACAAGGACCTTGTTTGGGCCTAAGTGGCTTCTGTTCCAATGGTACATACACTTCTCTGACTTTTAGCAACACAGAATCAACAGGCTAAAGACACACTACCTGCAATAATTTTAGTTTCATCATGTAAAGCCACACTGAGAATTTGCTGTGGGGTTATGAGAACATCTTTTGCCCCATTTTTTTCCGAAAATTTACTTCTTTAACAATATTTATCAGGTACGCACTCTGTGCCAGGCACCATCCTGTGTTTCAGGCACTCAATATGAAGAAGGCATGGTTCCTTCATCTGAAAATGAGTGAGCTGGATTAAATGATGCCTAAAGAACCTTCCAGCCCTGACATTCCAGGGATGGGTGAGTCACTCCTCGATTTAACAGTCAAAAGTAGTTTCCTTACCATGCCATCTAATTCATTTTAGCAGCTTTCCAAGGGACGAGCCAATCCCTCAATGGGACCAGCCCCAGAAGTGGAATATTACGGTGGCTTCCCCTACTGACTTATGCCTTTGTGTATCTGGATTCAATCTTCCTTTGGCCATAACAGCCTCTGGGATCCTACTTGTTCTCCAGATTTGGCATCTCTTTAGGAGGCAGTTGTCAGGAAGGGAGAGGGACGAGTCCTCTTCTCCTATATTATTGTGAACTAAACACTGCAAGTCTGATCGACTTCTGCAGAGGGACTGGAAAGTGAATCTTTGGAAGATGTCAAGAAATGTCCCAGCCAACCCACTATTTCCGGAAATGCAGTGGCCCTGCTGACACCTCTTTCATCATTCCTAGAGGAATCTCTGTGCTTTGGTTACCTGAAAGGACACAATGGAGGAGCCAGATACTCAGCCTTAGGGCTCTCTCTTCACAGGGATGCTCTCGATGCCTCTGGGCTCACATGGACAGATCACCCCCAAGCCCCAACCTGAACAGGTCATGTCTCTGCTCTCTTTTGGAGACTCCAGCCCCTAATACCCTGTGACGTGCATTCAATGTCCTTGCAAACTCTTCCCTATCACTTTAGCAGCCTTGTTTCTCTCCACTGCAAGCTCTACCATGCTGTGTCCTGCTACCCACAGCCCCTTGCCCCGCAACTGTTTCCACCTGCTGTTTCTCATCAATTCAAGGTTCACCTTGAACATCACTTCATCTGTGAAGACTCTTTTGTATACAAGTGAGTTTCCCTCAATGAACACTGAGGTCTTGAGGACAAGGTTTATGTCCTGTGACTGTCTTTTTCTCTCAGGGTCCAGCACGTAGCTTACTTCATAGAGTTGGTCAGCATTTGCAGCTGAACGGATTGACGGATGGGTGGATGGATGAATGAATGCCAGTCACTCAGACACATTGCTAACATTCACGACTAACCTATTCCAGACTTTCAAATTGCAGATTTTGCTTTCTCAGCCTTTGCATTGTAAATGTGAAACCATACGTAGGTAGAAATTTTGTAAGCACCCTAATATTCAGTGATAGGAGAACCATTAAATAGCCCATGGTTAACCTGTTTAATGGACTGGCAAATGGTTATCACAAAAACATGTATAAAGGTTATGCAATTTCATGGAAAATGTGAAAGTTATAACATTAAGTGAAAAAGTCATATTCAAAGCTTATTCTACAGCAATGTCTCAATGTTGTTCAAATAACCTTATGGGACAAAATGTTATTGGCGGTAATTTCTGGGTGGTAGAACATAGGATGATTGATTTTACCCCCTCTTTTTACTTTTCCTGATTTTCTAAATTTTATACATATTTTGAATACAGATAAGTTACTCTTGAACTAGCAATAATAATTATTACACAAATATACCCATAGGCAGGAAATCAGAGGTGGAGAGAGAGACTCCCTCAGCACCACTAATGACGGCAGAGTTCCGTTAATGTGACCACAGTCCACGCATGGCAGCTCTGAGTCACATGATGGCTTTAAGATGACAATTAGATTACAAATGTCCTGGGATGGAGTCAGGAACCACACTGACCTTAATGACCAGTGAATCTTTCTTTCTATTTCCCTGTTTCCTTTAGATGTTTTGTTTTGGGTGACACACATAAAGCCACCAGAGTTTCACTGAGTTCTTGATACATGCCAGGTTCCCAGTAAATACTTTGATGGATGAACAAATCGTCATCCCACTGACAGCAAATGTGTGGTGTCCTACACAGCCGGGCAGTCTATGATATGTGTTTCCTGCCTCTGGCATTTATTTGATTTTCACGGGTACTTGTAAACACATACACAACACACACACACACACACACACACACACACACACACATGCATATATACACTGAAATAACAGACATGAAGCACACCAATGCTGGGAGAGATAACCTGGGTTCTGTAAGAGTCAAAGCTTAAAGCTCTGAGTATGCATTGTCCACTACAATAGCTACTAGCCCCAGGTGGCTATATAAATTTAAATTAATTAAAATTAAACAAATGTTTAAATTTTGTTCCTCAGTCACACTAGCCAAATTGTAAGTACTCAATAGCCACAACTGGTTAATGGGTATCATTTTACACATTGCACGTAGACAACATTTCCGTTACTGCAGAAAGTCCTACTGGACAAGGCTTCTCTAAAGCATCCACTGTACAGAATGAATTAAATTCTTCTCCTATGCAATTAGAGTGGTATTAAATAGTTATATACCATCTTTGGGAGAAATGAGAAAACAGTTACTCAAATCATTTTCTATGCTCTGAAATTTGGAAGAGAAACCTTGACTGAGAAAGGTTAGAACCTCTCTGGCTTGCAGATTAGACAATTGAAGCCAAAGAGGCAGGGGAATGGGTGAGGTCACAAAGACTTCAGACCCAGGTCTCTTGGTTCCCCGTCCGGTACTCTTTCCAATATACCACAGCCGATTGTTCAGATAACTGAAACCATCCAGTCAACACATGTTTGCGAGACAGATAAAAATAAAGGAGTTAGAGAAACCAGGGGTGGCCTTGAATTATTTATTCAGTTGCCCAAGTGTGAGGACACAGGCTGTGGGAGGATCTGAATATGTTTTTTTAAGGGAAACCCTTGTATTCTCTTAGACCACAGATGTGAGAACAGCAGGAGGACACGAGGATGGCCAGGGGCGAGTGGTTGGCATTGATGGATGTAGTGGAAAACAACAGAGGCTTTGCAGGGAAAGGGAATTTTCAAGTAGCTAAACAGCTTTGGAAAGCATTGCACAAGATGGGGGCTAATAATACTGCTTGAACATAGAGTGCGTGTGCTTGGCATATTGCAGATGTCATCTTGTGACTTCTTGTGACTTCTTCACAAAAGCAAGGTGATGTGGGTATGATTAGCACCTTTTTATGGAAGAAGACTCAGAGGACTGGAAAGGCGAGATGGCTTGTCCAAGTTCCCATTGACTGGGAATGACGAAGCTGAGGATGGAAAATGGATGACCTGACATCAAAGCTTGTACACTTTGTACTAAGCCAATTTGCTTGAGTATAAACTCCATGTGTGTGGGAGAGTGATATACATAAAACGTAGTTCCATGTCTTTACATAATTTATTAAACTTGTGGACCAACTTCCTTTAGCCATAGAGTATGGTGTACATAGTTGTTAACCCTAATTATATATGTTTCGAAAATGTCAGTTTTAATTTAACATATGATAACTACGTTATGAAATCGTAGACGGAACAGAATAGCTATTGTATGAGCCTCAAGAACCAACTGACTATAGGTTATTAAAAACATATTGATTGAAGCTGAGGGCACTCTGTAACAGAGACATATCTCATTACACAACAATTAACCCTCCAATAGGTTTCCAACAATCAGATGTTATTTATTTAATGGACAATAACTGCTTTATGAAGTACAAATTGAATACATACACAGGAAGCTTCATTTACAAAACTTCCATTTTTAAGTGGAATTGAGGCCAAAGGCTTGACCAAAAGTCTGATACTTCTCAGCACCACAGAAAAAATAAATAAATCTATGGGCTGCTGGAAAGCCCGCTCTGAAGTGTCACATGAGGTTTCCCAAGCCCAGCTCTGAGCTCCCAGGGAGGGCAGCTGGGGCAGGGAAAGGGCGTTTCTACGAGAGCCGAGGGAGTATGTTTCCTTCCCTGGCAATCACATTTGTCTAGCTGCCAAAGGAAGGTTCTAGATTCAGGGACTGATGGTAATGTGGTGAAAAATTAGAGCCCACATTTTATGTGGTACCACCATCTAATATTTTTTCAAAAAAATTATTTTATTTTTAATTGACATATAATAATTACATATATTTTATGGGGTACAAGGTGGTGTTTTGATATATGTTCAAATATGTTAGATGATTAGATCATGCTAACTAACAGATTCATCACCTCTCATGCTTATTTTTTTTGTGGTGAAAACATTTAAAATCTACTCTTTTAGCAGCTTTGAAATATACAATGCATTATTATTTATCATAGTCACCATTCTATGCAATAGATCACTACAGCTTATTCCTCCCGTCTAACTGAAATTTATACCCTTTGATCAACATCTTCCCTTTCCCCATCCACGCCCCTCGCCCAGCCTCTGGTAGTTATCATTGTACTGTCTAGTTCTGTGAGTTCAACTTGCTTAGATTCCACAAATAAGTGAAAGCATGAGGTATTTGTCTTTCTGTGCCTGGTTTATTTCACTTAACATAATGTCTTCCGGGTTCATGTATGTTGTCAAAAATGACAGGATTTCCCCCTTTTTAAGGGCTGAATACTATTCCATTGTTTATATACAGAGGCTCCTTGACTTACGATGGAGTTATGGCCCAGTTTACCATTGTAAGAGGAAAGTATTGCAAGCCAAATGTATACTGAAAGCTATACTGAATATGTATCGCTTTCTCACCATTGTAAAGTCAAAAAGTCATAAGTCAAACCATCGTACATTGGAGACCATCTGCAAACTACATTTTCTTTATCTATCCGTCTGATGATGGATATCTAGGTTGCTTCCACACCTTAGCTGTCGCGAATAATGCTGCAGTCGAGACGGGAGTGCAGATCCCCCTTTGGCATACTGATTTCAGTTTCTTGGGATATATACCCAGAAGTGGGATGGCTGAATTGTATGGTAATTCTATTTTTAGCTTTCTGAGAAACCTTCATACTGTTTTCCATAATGGCTCTATTAATTTATATTCCCAGCAACAGTGCACAAAGTTTCCCTTTTCTCCACACCCTTAGTGACATTTATCTTTTGTACTTTTGGTAATAGCCATTTTAACAGCAGTTGGGTGATATCTCCTTGTGGTTTTAACTGGCATTTCCCTGATGATTAGTGACGTTGAGCATTTTTTCATATGTCTGTGGGCCATTTGTGTGTCATCTTTTGAGAAGTGTCTATTTGGGTCCTTAGCCTAATATGTTCTTATACACACACAGACACAGATACATACACTTGTGAATGAGAGCCCCTTGTTACTTTGGTGGCTTTTTTGAGGGGAGGTGTAACACCTCCTTTGTAACTCTAGTTTTGAAACAACTTGGAAAGCACCTGGGAGTCTGAGACAAGACATTGAAAATGGGAGCTACAGCCCAGCCCCCACCACTTTCTAGGGACTCTTGGTCAACTCTCTCAGCCCCTTCCAGCCCCAGCTGTCCCCATCTCTGGCAAATGAGGAAGATGGTCCCCTTTTTTACAAGGTTACTGGAAACATTAAATGAGACTATATATAAAGCATTTAACACAGAACCTATCATTAGTAAGCACTTAATAAACAGCAGCAACCACAATGGAGCAATGCTAGTTAATGTTTAGTATCGTTATTTTTCACCATGTTTAATGTCATATTACCATTACTGAATGAAACATCCCTAAGGACTAGGGGCTAGAGGTAATATACTAATTTTCCCTGAAACACGCGAAGTTCCAAAACAGATGTAAACATCTTGATGTGGTTTCATGACCCTTTGAAATCTGGTTCCCTTAAAGCCTGAGCTCCTCAAGGAGTCTCCACGCTGGAAGGTACCACAAGGTACTACGTGGTTCAGATCTGCACCTTCAGGCCACTGTGGCATCATTAAACTCAGTGTTCAGGGGAGAAGGGTAAGACTCAGAGACGAAAAGTGATTTGCCCAATGTCATACAGTTAATTAGCGACAGACAGGGGAGCAGAACGGAGGCATCTTGTCCCTCAGTTTATCATTCCCTGGTCTTCTAAAAATTCTACCTTTATTTCTACAAAGAAATATTTGGCACAAAGATGGTGATTATATATTATGTACATGTATATACATGTATATAACATGAATATGTGCGCATATACCTACATATATATCTTCATATATAATATGAATTATATATAATACGAAAGTTTTTGCCCATTAACCAGAGGCAATGTCAACTCCTGAGTTCATAAAGACAAAACCAGTACCTCCATCCCAGAGGAGGTTTCTAGCAACAGAGGTTTCCAAGTCTCTGGTAACAAAGTGAATATAAACATCCATTCTCTTAAAAATATGTTTTATCACTTATTTCATTTCTATTAGCAATCATTCATTTAGTCTCTAACCCAAAATTTACAATGTCCCTTTATGGACAAGTCGCTGTGCCAGGTGGTGGGGGTACCCTTTGAACAAGAATAAGAACAAGAAACACAGCAAAATCCCTCTCCAAGGCTGCTTCCCTTCCAAGTTTCCCTCTTCTTGGCAGGAGAGAGAGAGGGGGATCAACACTTCACAGGACACACTCACCTTTCAAAGAAGTGGCCATCGATGGGTGGAAACCATTCCAGCGTCACGGAGTCCGTTGTGTGGCCCACGACCTGGGGGGCAAGTGCGATAGGCGCCGGCTTCCTGGAGGGCTGCCAGCTCTGGTACACCAGGTCCAGGTAACAGTGCATTCTGGCAACTTGATTGGGCGTGAAGGAGTCCGTACAGTCGTCATCTGCAAGCAGGCAGAGGGAGAGATAATCACCGAGCCGCACGGGCGGGCATGCGAGAGACTTACGACGTCACCTGGCGGCCGGAGAGCCAGCACCCAGGTCCTTCCTTGCCAACTCAGGGCTGGCCTCTTCCAGTGCTCAGGAGTTAATGGTCTGTGAACAAATTAGTGTAGTCATCACTTCTGGAGACAGGTGAGAGGAAACAGGAGGAAGGGGAGGGAAGGGAACTGAAAAACTATGCCTGAGACTGAGGAGAAAGAAGCCCAGAGGTCATGGCAGAGAACATGGGCAAGACAAGCTGCTTCTCATGGGCCCCACAACCACAGGCCACTAAGTCAACAATTCCCTGCTCCTTCCCTCCCTCTCCCCTCATTCAGTGTCTATCATTCATTCATTCACTTGTTTCTACACTCATTCATTCATTCATGTACTTTCTAGTCCCAACTCCTTCCTTCACATTTGTTCATCCACTCATTCCATAACTCTGCAATTCACTGATGCGGTTATATTGCACTGCAGACAAACCTTCTGAGCGTCTACAACACCTCTGCTCTGTGTCAAGGGGCGTGGAAAGATGAAACTTCAAAAGTTCTTGCCCTTGAAGACCTACCTGTCTAGTTACGGAGTCAAGGTCATTTTATTGTGTGAGTCAAGGTTGTTAAAAGGCTGCTAAGGTCTGTGATGTCAACCCCCAACGAAGGGAGGGAGACACATGTTGGAGAAGGCATGGGGGGAGGGGACCAAAAAGGCTTCTGAAGAAGGAGGTGCTGAGGTCAACCAGATTGTATGGGAGAGATTGGGAAAGACAGCTGGGGGACTGCAGGAGAGGGAGCTGCGTGACAGAGTGCACAGGCCAGGCAGGCAGGCAGACCTAGGAAGGATGCAGGCTCGTGTGTGTGCTGGAAATACGAGCAATGACAGTATTGTCTCCCACACGGTATTGTCATTGGGATGTTTATTGCACGCTTAGCATGAGCCAGCAGCGCTTTAGACGCATTTGACCTTTCCCTCCCCACTGATTTTGGAGTACATACTATTATTTTCTCCATCTTACAAGGGAGGAAACTGAGGCTGAGAAAAAGCAAGCAACTTTTCCAAAATCATGGACCTAGGGATACATCTGGGATTTGAACCCAGGCAGTCCTGACTCCAAGGACTTCTGAGAACTTCTTTCAGAGCATAAATGAGACCTTGTCTGGATATAATATCCTGCAGGTGGTTGATAAACGGGGAGTTGAGCCTGAGTCTGAGGGGCTTGGAACACAATCTCTCAGGTGTCTTTGGGTCTCATTGACCCTCCATCGTACTCTCTCTTTTTTGGGTTGTGGACTGAAGGGGGTGACACAAGATCTGGCTCCCAGTGAAGAAACTTGCCTCTCATATCTTCCTCCGACCGTTTTATTCAGCTGCCCCAGGGGCAGGGCGAGGCACTGTTTTGGCTTGGTTTCCAAAAACACCACTTCCCAGAGGTGTCTGCTTGGCCAGGGTTTCCACAGCTGGGCCCCAGACAGAGGAGCATGGCACTTGCCAGATCTTAAAATAAACCCGCTACTGAGAATCCTGCAGCATACACTCGCTTCTCCTTATCAAACAGAAAATAAGTTTGGGCAGGTGCTGGGCAGTTGGATGTGACCTTGAGAATCCAGCTTGGGGAAGAGACAGGGTGCGAGGGAAGCTGCCTTGGATCCCCTTGTAGTTTTTGACGATCTCCTTTCCAGCACCCTGGGGAAGTCTTTAATACATCTGGAGGAAGCAGAAGAGCCTGATGTTCCTTAGCAAGCACTGTATAAGAGTGACTAATTGAGTAAATCTCTCTCAAACCCAGCTGCACCATGTAACTCCTGAATATCAAACATTCTATGGCTCCCCATTGCCTGGAGTCCTAACACCTCAGTCTGAGAAGGGCCAGATCATTGGACAATATTTTCTATATTGCTGTGTATGAAATTTGCATTTCATCCTGAAAGCCTTAAAAAAGCTACTGACTAGGTTAGATGTAGGTAGGAGAAGGGCTTGACGGCTAAGGAAAGAAGTATGGCCATATGGTTAGATTAGTACATGCAGAACCTGGAGTCAAATAGGCAAGCGATTTCATGCCCTCAGGGCCTCTGTGAAATAGAAACAGTGACGATAACAAGAATGCTCTTCTTAAAACACAGCCAAGGTGAAGGGGCGTGGAGCACCAAGAACAACGTCTGCTCCATGATAAATGCTAATAAATGCTCACTGCTTTGTCACTGGGAATAGTGTGTGTGGGGTGTGTGTGTGTGTGTGTGTGTGTGCGCGTGTGTGTACTTTTGTGTCCTTGTGTGAACGTTGGAAAACAAGGAGCAGGCGAAAAAACCCAGATTGCAAAATATGCATTCTGTTTGATCTAGCAATAACAAACTTATAAATGCAAAAGATAGATACTCTTGGACAAACATGGGGAACATACCTGTACAAGGATGTTTCTGGAAGCATCGTTTGTAACAGGAAAAATATTAGAAATAACATATCTGTCCATTAATAGAGAAATGGCTGTGTACTCTAAGGCAGAGGCATAGAATAGAATGCTAATCAGGCATGATCAAAAAATGAAATAAGTTTAAGATTCAGTTCCCTCAGGTATAAATCGGGAACATCTAAATAAATTCCAATCCATGGAGTTGTGAAGATTCAATGAGCTGGGGCACATAAAGTACTTATTAAGATGAATGTGAGTGAAAAACAGTCGTTTTTTCCCTCTATAACCTTCTACTTCCCCCGCCCAAGTACATTTTCCTTTTATAACTTAAAAATGAACTATTTCCGTATTTTTCAATTAAAGAAGTTTGAAAAAACAGTTAAGTGATAGAACCTAGTAGGGGAACAGGAATGAATTTGAACTTTAAAGTTGAAGTTGGAAAATATCTGTCTCAGGGTACATCACTTAGATACGTTACTTTAGATACTTAGCTGCTGTCAGAAGCTTGGGTGAGGTTCCAAAGGCTTTCATTGATCACGAAAGCTCTGTCTCAGGTAGCTAATGTCTAAGGTCAGCCCCACTTGGCTTCCTGTAGGCTTCCTCTAGGTATCTTGTTCTTCTGTCTCCATCTTGTCCCTTAGCAGAAAGAACTTTGGGGACTTCAGCACTTGGGGAGCCTGGCCAATCCCCCTGTGCTGTTGATACAACGCCCTGGGCTTGCTAACTAAACCTTGTTCTCAAGAACAAATTTCCATCTTCAGCTTCCATCCAAAGGCCCCACTGCATGGAGGTTCAGGGCATGAACTCAGGGTCACCACGCTAGGTAGGACCTTAGGCAACGTACTGACCCCTGACGGCCTCATTTTCACCCCTGTAAAATGAGGAATAGCGATGTTACCTGACTCATAAAGCTGATGAAAGCATTTAACAAGCTAACCTCTGTCTAGTACATGGATAACTAAGTCGCCTTTTGTAAAAGTCCCTTTTTGTTGTTGTTTTTTAAATAACGATAATGACAGTAATGGTCATCATAGTAAATGATTATGAGAGTTACAGACACTCACTGCAGAATATCTGGAATATGCCAAAAAATGTTGCAAAGAAATAATCATAATCCTAAACTCATTACCCATAGATAATACAGTTAATGTCTAATATATATGTGTATATACATGTGTGTATGTGTATATGAATGTGAACATCTATAGTGAATTTTTGTAATTGTCATCGTCACATACATATATAAAGGTCTGTGACTTTTTCACATTAAAGAGCTAACAAATAATCCTACTAATTGTTATGTATTGAGTAGTAATTATGGTACCAAGGACAGTTCTATGTCCTTCCCTTGTGCAACCACACCTGCTGTCACACAAGGTAAGTATGCTTGTTTTCCATGGTACTGATGAAGTCACTAAGGCTGAGAGAGGAGAAGTGGCTTGTCCAAGGCAGGAACAAAGAAGATTCAAATTCGGTCCCCTCACTCCACGCACTCTGGGACTCAGCTTCTCTTCATGTCCCTCAACCACCATCTGTGTCACCTTTAGCAGCCATGTAACATTCTATCACATGGATGCCTTGCAATTTATTTCAGCAATCCATTCACTTTGGGCTCTAATTTTTACATGGTTTCTAATTTTTCACACATATTTTTCTTCTATGCCCGACATATAGTAAATGCCTAATAAATATTTGGAGACTGACTATTGTTGAGAGCATTCTTATGTCTAAATCTTTAAACACATCAATTGATTTATTTGCTCTGTACATAGCCCTAAGAGGTGGGATTGCTGGGTCAAAGCCTGTGTGCGTATTAAGAGGCCCTGACATGCAGAAAGATGGTGGTGAGGCACTTGCTCCTGTGGGCTGGCAAGAGCCCGTTTTCCTACAGTCTGAGGGTGGGAGGGCCCCCTTCCAGGAACCCCCAAGACCTATTATTTCCAGGACGTGGAGTCAGGGTTGCCGCTTTTCTGTCTGCTGAGGGCTTATCCAAGAACTTAACATAAGCACCCTCCCTGTGCTCTGTCCATCTGCTGAATGAGGCTTGCCCCATCATCTGCCTGGGGCCTGCTCGATCCGAGCACTTGGGACCCTCTCAACCTTCCCCGAGATCGGAAAGTGAGGTGGGTAATTATTGGTTAATAACACACGCTCTGCCGTCAGAAAGACTTGGTTTTAAGTTTCATCTTTGTGACCCTCGGCAAGTCACTTAAACTACCCGAATCACACTTTCTGGATCTGTAACACCTGTTACAATAGTGTTAATTTACCTCCTTGGGTTCTCTTGAGGATTCAATGAGACAAGCCTACGAAGAGTTCCACAGTGTCTGGCATACCATAGGTACTCAAGAATGACTGTAGGCTTGAGCCGACCAATAGGGTAGGCACCAGCCACATGTGGCTATTTCAATTTAAATTAAGTACAATTATTTAAGATTGATAATTCAGGTCCTCAGCTGTACTAGTTGTATTTCAAGTGCTCAAGTGGCACAGTTGGCTAGTGGCTGCCATCCTGGACGGCACAGACACACTCCATGTCCATCTCTGCAGAAAGTTCTGTTCGGACAGTGCTGCACTAAGACCCTTTACTCTACTGGTGGCCAGGCTGGAGGACGAAGTACCCAGGAAGGAAAAGCAACTGGAGGAAGTTGACCCCGCAGGGTCGCCACCCTCTCGTCTTGACGGAGGGCGCCCGGTGTGTTGCTCTCCCCAGCCCTGAGAACCCAATCCTGTTCTGCATGTTGAATTTCATCCAGCTGCTTTTGTCACCTCATCTATCAGAAATCCTAAGGAAAACAAACATTTCAAAGCTCGTGGTCGCCTTGAATATGCTTTTGCGGGTGTAAGTTTGTTATCGTAGCTCAGCGAATTAGTTCTGCTGTTAATGGGTCACTGAGCTGAGGGGTTCCTTTAAAAAAACAACAGTAAATCAATCACCCTTTAGATCTGTACAAAGGGGAACAGAAAAAAAAAAGATTTAGTTTATGGGGGTCTAGTAGCTAGTGGCAGCTCCTAGGCCCCTAAGAGGCCGGCAAACTTCCAAACTTATGTTACTGTTTATTTTCCATGCGCGTGGAGCTGGCCAAGGAAAGGTGCTGCAGAAATGGAGAGTAAGCACGCTGTATGGCGGGGCAGTGCACCGGATGTGGGGTGTTAGCTCGGCTGGGAAGGGGAGCCCAGTGGGAATCTGCTTTTGAGGAAATACCCAGCACCCTGGCCTTTTTTTTTTTTTTTTTTTATTTAAAGAGACCCAAACCTAAAGACGCTTTAGGGTACGAGAGGTGGGTTATTGACATTTCAAGAGACCTCAGCTTTGGGCTGTAGGGACCTGATTCTGGAGGGGCCCCGAGAAGTCATCAGCCCAAACAGGAGAGCAGAGAGAGCCACTTGGAGGTGTAGACTCCTTTGGGGTCCAGCAGCAAAATCCTCTCTTCAAATACAGTCAGGCAAAATGTAACAGGAATGTAAAACAGTCTGAAAGGGGGTTTCCCTGGTTTGAACAGGAATGGGGCCTACAGCTGCACTCACACAGCCACCGGGGGGGCCCCCTGAGGCATCTCTGTGGAACAGAGTGTAGAAACCACCCAGGTTGCTCAATTTTCCCACTCGGCCATCAGCTAGGTCTCTTTTGAAGAGTGTGACAAGAGTAGAAAAGGAAAAAAACTTGGAGTCAGATGTGTGACCTGGGACAAATGACTTTAGTGAGTCTCAGTATTGTCATCTGAAAAATGGGGATAGCTCCTACCCCATAGTTTTGTTGTGAGAGTTAAACAAGATGGAGCATATTAAAGTCCTTTATGGACAATAAATTGTTACATCAGTAAAAATATTGTTATTGATAAGAATCAATTTTATATACCTGCTGTAAGAAAATTACGCATCTTCCTTCCTCCCTGCCTCTACTCCTCCTTTCCTTTCTTCCTTCTTTCCTAACAAACATTTATTAAGCACTCACCCTTGTGCTAGCTCCTGGGAATATAGTGATTATTACAGGCTATCTCCGCTTTGACAGAATATGCATGTTCTAGTGGGGAAAGAGACACCAAATTGAGCATTATAGAATTTGATGCTGGGGTCCCACGTGCAATTTTGAGGATTATGCCTTATATAAAAACTCTTGGCTGCAGGGGCCAGTGGTGAGGGCTGTGACAGCCCCGAGGAAGGGGTGCCTTGTTCTAATTTGCCAAAGGCGTTAAAAGGGCTCAAAGTGGGCTTGATGTGCCATGTGCTTAATGGAAGCACAGGGCATCTCAGACTGCCCTTAGCACTGTTACTAATGGCATACAAAAGGGCCGTGGTAAGATACGTGCAGTTAGGGGAAGAAAACATACCCGATCCCATGTAATAATTTTGTGTTTGCAAAATTAAAAGCATTCTTTTTGTTTTTGCAAAAGACAGTAAGGTAGCATGTGAGAGTTTTACGTTTATCTAAAGGAGACATAGGTTAAATAAAAAAGGTTCAACAAACACTAGCTTAGAAAAATACAGTTGCAAAATTGGGAGGGATCTTGGAGACCAAGTCGAAAGATTCCATTTTCTTGAGAAAAGTGAGATCCAGAAAGAGGATGCAAAGGCATTAGGTGGCTGCATGGCAGAGCTAGGCCTTGCACCTGAGTTTCCTGGATTTGGGTCCTGGTCATCTTCCTAAAGTGTGTCTTTCTGAAGAACTTTAAGATGCAACATCTTTCTTTAACCCCTCAGGTGTTAACAGAAGGAATATTATTCCAGTTGTTTGGGAGGAAAAATCCCTCACTCTTGGAAAAGTAAAGTAGCTTGTTCAAGGCTACCTGGAGCCAGGACCGGACTCCATGCCTGGCATCCAGTCCTGGGTACCCTGCACAGTGTAGAGCCCTACCTGCGTAGCTCATGAAGTTGTTGTAAGGAGTGTTGAAGAAACTATGAAAGCCACAGGTGTCATTTCCTGGCCCTGGGTCACCGCAGAACTTGTGTTTGGGGGCTGGGTTGGTGTCATTGCAGAGATCTCCTGTCTCGAAGGAGGGCTCTGTCTCCATGCAGGGGTCGCTGCAGGACTGGATTTCGGAGATGCCTCGGAAGATGTGATAGAGGCCCAGACTGTGCCCGATCTCATGGATCATGGTGTGGGTGTGCCCAGGAATGCCGTAGAAAGATGGATTCAAGACAATGCCACCTGCAAGGGAAAACCAGAGCATTAGGCAGGTTGTGCACTCTGCTTCCTGGTGCAAGATACCCCAAATCAATCAAGGAAAAAGGGATGCTGCCCACAATAACCACAGGGTTCTCCACCCTATGACTCCACTGCTCTGAGACCTGTTATATCCTGTGACGTGAATCATGGCTTATCAGAGCAGGATGGAGTCTCAAAAGCCATTTCGTGCAATCCCTTCATTTTTCAGATGAAAACACCAGTGCCTAATGAAGTAAAGTAACTTACCCAAGGTGATTTCAAACCATTTAAAAGGAGAGCAATGATTAGAATTCAGAGACTCTGATTTCCAGGCTGGTAAACCTTTCTGCTGCAACCTTTTTCTTAGAAAGTAGGGCACTCTCTGGTTCACAAATATTCAACATGCTCTTGTCGAAATGAAACTCCTCAGACTCAGACACCTTGATTCGGGTTGTCATTTTGCCTTCACGAACTCTGACATTGAGCAAGTCAATTACCATCTCTGAATCCCATTTCTTCATTTCTGATACTCTAAGAGCATGAACGCTCATGAAGGCCAGTACCATGTTGTGCTCACCATTGTAACTGCGATCACACTAGCCAATGTTTCTGGAGCATTTTTGATGTATCCTCAGGCCCCATGCTGAGTATTTTGTGTGCACCATTTGAAATCATCCCAAATCATCCCAAAATTCAGTGAAAGACGAACCGATTCACAGAGAGGTAAAGTAACTGGCCCATGATCAAGAGTAAGTATAGAGTTGGGGTTTGAACCCAAGATCCTTGGGTTTCAAAGCCCAGGCTCTTAATCTCTGTTCCACTGTTAACGCCTGTCACAGGGCCTGAAATATAGTATCTCATTAAATGTGTGTTGAATATTTGCTGAATGCTGACTCACCTAAAGAAGACTGTGAGATCTAACTAATCCCATGAAGGGCTGGAATGGCACCTGACAGATATCAAGTGCTTCACCTGCTGGGTACCCATTTGGGGACAAACAGCACGAACATCACCTGGGAACTTAGTAGAAATGCAGAAGCTCAGGCCCCACCCCAGAACCACAGAATCATAATCTGTGCTTTAAAGGAGTCTTAGGTGACTTGTCTGTGTGTTCAACTTTGAGAAGCAACAGTCTGTACCACATGTCCCAGAAGATCGAGCATTGCTTAGCTTGGGGAGATATTATTAATAGATGGAACAGAACTCAGCAGAATAAATGGATAGCATTTGTCTATGCTTATTTTAGGCATTAGAAAGATACGTACAGGACAGCAGAGAGATGTTTCAACTTTAAAATCCAAACATGTTTAAGGGGAGATTAAAATTCAGGTCTGAGAATCTTGCAAGTAGGGACTTAAGTGCAGAGCAGCTTCTTATAAAAGAAGGGTGAGGAGGCAGGGCCTTGTTGATTTGAACTGGCGAGCCCAATGTAGGCATAGGGGTAGTTTTATCTCAGACTGAACCACTGGGATGGTGAGCCTGCCCAGTCATGGGGCTTATGGAGTCTATTGCAGAGGTCTCTGGTCTCCAAGGAGGGCTCAGTCTCTATGCAGGGGTCACGGCAGGACTGGATTTCTGAGATGCAATTTCTGGATTTCTGAGTGATTCTGAATTGCTCAGAGCCTTCTAACACAAAGATAAAGATGTATGAGAGGGTGCGTGGGTGCGCATGTGCACACGGGTGTGTGAAGGGGCAGGCAGAGGCAGGGAGGAAGAGAAATTGAGACAGGAAATCTTTCTCAATTATTTTCTGTCAATCATAATATGAAACATAATCCCCTTCCCACCCAAGGCTTTTTCCAGGGATCATGGCGTAACAGCAGAAAAAGAGGATAAAAAAAATATGGTTCTAATAAATTGGGTTTGATTGGGGCTACTGCGGAGGAATTGCTTGTGGTCAACATCTCTCAGGACGGGGAGGGGCAGCCTGGGGTCGGGCTGGAGTTAGCCTGACATCGTTGCAATCTTTGTTCTGCTTTGCACTGGCCTTGCGATCTTGGAAAACTGACTCTGCGTCTCTGGTGAGCTCCCACATAAGCAGCTACAGTAGTGCCAATGATTCTCTGCCTCTCCAGGCAGCTGTAACACTAAGGTATCAGGGGGCAGGACCATTCCAGGAATGACGATAGCACTGCAGACTTAATATCCTGGCCGGTCCTGTCTGTTGTGCCTCATCCACTTCCAGCTCACCCCTTTCTGCAGAGTGACAGCACTGGGCCCCCGTCCTGTTTCATTGCTTCTCTTAAAAGGTGAAATAACTGGAGCCTGACATCATCCTGAAACACTATAACATGCTATGGATTTATAGCCTCCCATACTCCTGGCCCTGAGCCAGTCTCCGAAATTTATGGAATTATCAGGAGTATTTTTCTCTAACTTTAGAAGCCTGCTGTTCAACCCTTCTCAGACGCGGATCATGGCCCTTTTGGCTGCTTTTCCAATAAATAGGGCAGAATTTCAGAGCTGAGAAGGATCCTTGGAGGCCATCTAGTCTAACCTGATTATTTAAAATTATAGGACATTGAACCTGGGGAAGGAAAAGAGACTTGCCTAAGGCCATACTGCTAAGCAAAGTCACAGCTGAGAACAACCATGTATTTTGGTCCTGGTCTGGCATGATTTCCATACGTGTAGTAGGCACATGATATAAGCTGATCATCTTCAAATTTGCCTAAGATGCACACTGTCTTCTGCCCAACCCCTGTCTACGTCTGTCTGTCTATCTATCTGCCCAGCCATCATCTATCCCAGAATTTTTCAACCTCAGCACTATTAACATTTTAGACTGCGTAGTTCTTTGCTGTGGATGTTGAAAGACATTCAGCGGCATCACTGGCTTCTACCCACTAGATGCCAGTAGCATTCCCCCATTTGTAACAACCAAAAATGTCTCTAGACCATGCCAAGTGTTTTCTAGAGGATAAAATCCGCCCCCCCCCCAGCTGAGGATAACTAGATATTTATCTTTATATCTGTCGCATTTACATAACCATACGCATGCATACACACAAACACACACACACAATTGGTTTCAGTCTCTTAAAACAATTGAAAAATGAGAGTTGTCTGGAGGGAACTAAGTCTATGGTTTGATCCAGCACATCTTCCATCACAGAATCTCTCGTTTCCAGGATAAAGTAGACTTGGAGCAGCTACTGGACTCTGGGTGCTTCACTGGGAGACCAGGCTGGCCTGAGGATCCGTCCAGCATGGTCACTGCCCCGAGCCCTCATAGTCCCAGAGGAAGATGTTCACCAAGTCATCAGTATTCATTGTTCTAAATAACAGGAACATTCTACCAAGGGAAAAACGGTTAAATAAATTGTAGTGCCCTTGCTCAATCGAATATTATGTGGCTATTAAAAATCTTGTCTTTGGAGAGGTGGATATAACCTATCATTTAAAATCTCTTGTGTTTTTAAATGAAAAAATTGGGTAGGAAGTAATGGTAAGATTTCTGTAACATGGAAGAATGCAGATAGCATGATATTAATTGAAAAAAGAACAAAAAATTACATCCGTGCTATGATTTCAAATATGTGCAAGTAAAAAAATGCATGTCTACATGTAGATGAGTACTGGAAGAGGGCAGAGAAAAATCAAAGCTAAGGAACTACAATGTTTGCTTACAGGGTCTGGTTCAGAAACGGTTGTTTGGTGATTGGCTTGTATACATTTATGTCTTGTTTATGGATGTGCATCATTTGAATGTGAGAAGCGTTCCTGGTGATGTTGGTGGGTGGAACATGGAAGAACAAATTCTTACAAACTCACTTTCTATTGTCTCTTTGGTATCTTTCAAGCCAACCCATGACTGGCTGTGCCAGTAAAATGTGGTTACTGGGCTACCGGGCTGAGAAGATAATTTGCATGAACTAGGAGACAGAGGGTACAGGAGAAAGCAACCAATGAACAGAGTTGGAAACGTGAATTCCAATTGTAGCTCTGCACTGACTTGTTGTGTGACCTTGGATGAGCCCCATTCCCTCCCTGGGTCTCAGTTTCCCCATTGGTAAAACATGATCAATAATGTTATTTCCTTCAGATCATTGCTCGGTGGTCAGAATGAGGTAATGACTACTACAGACTTTTTAAAATTAAAAAGTATTAAATAAATGGGTTGTGCACCATCACCATTGCCACCACCACCAACATGATCACAATTATGATCATCATTACTACAAAATTTATGACTGTCTTACTCCAATTTCCTCCTGAAGGAGTTTCTAAGACTCACCTAAGTGCATTAGGGCCTCCTTGTCCCATGGCCAAGTTGCTACTCCTGCCAACTCCTCCTCCGAGGAGTTTGCAAAGAAAATATTGAGATGTGTTGATCCATCCAGTCTAAGAATGTTCTTCAGCTCATTAACATCCAAGTAGGCTCTGAAACAGAAAAAGCACCTTGGTTGTTATCATGTCCCACAAAGATACTATTCAAATAACAGGCACTCTACAAATAATTAAGAGCTACTTTGTGTGCCAGGCACTTTGCTAAGCACTTTATAAACATCACCTTATTGAATTCCTTCAATAATATTATAATATTCTCAGATAAGAAAATTAAGTCCTTGTGGGTTTAAAAGACTTGCCAAGGTTGTTAGGCTTATAAACAGCAGAATTCAGTTTCAAACCTAGATTTGCCTATAGACAACATTTGTTCCCCTAAGGACTCTGTTACAGTGACTGAGGACAGGGCCACATAGTGGGAGTGTAGATTAAGAACACAGACCGGGGAAGAGATACCATGCATTCTGGTATTCTTGGCTTCTTCCCTCCTTCAGTCATTTACTACGGACCTTGGACCACCTATTTTGCAAACACAGAGTTGCATGGGAAAGCCTGTTTTGCATCTGTACATCAGCCTTGCAAGGAGGCATTATTACTCTGCTCTCAAAATGAGCAACATGTGTTCCAAGGTTATTAAATAGATTTCCCAAAGTTATGGAACCATTGTTAAAAGCTAATACTGGCTAGCTTGGAAACCTATCCTATTTTCATTGAGGCATCATCTTAACTCCAACAGATGATTCTGCATATTGTAAGCCTTTATTTATTTATATGTAAATAAACTAGGGAGGGATAGCATATTTGGGGTGGCTGCCATTGTAGACTGACATAACGGGAAAGTAAATTAACTCTCCACTGTACAATCATCAGCTCTTTAATACATGGCACAAACATATGTTGGAGGGAGAGATAGATAGATAGATAGATACAGAGAGAGAGAGAGAGAGAGATGGTCTTTGTAAAAAGACTGGCATATCCTAGGTACTCAAGAAATAAGAACTCTTCTCTTGGGGAGCGTGACTCTCATTAGGACAGAAACCTGAACATGAAGAACCACTTTCTGCTTTGGATCAGTCACAGGCATATTATTATTCAGTGGCTCGTTTTCTAAGCAGAGAGAGGCATCTTGCTCCCCTCTCATGTTTCCTTCAGCCCCATTTGTCTGCCACTATGCATTTTAGGAATCCTGTTGGCAGCTGACAGTCATTTTTGAGTAAGGTTGGAAATGAATCACTGAATCAATTAATACAAACATAAACAAATAAGCAAGCAAGCAGCACGATGCAGCAGATGAGATAAAGCCAATGAATAATGATATTTCATGTTTGTTGGGCCCTTCTATGTGGCCCAACTTTACATGGATTATCTCCTTTAATCTTCTTAATAACACAGAGGTAGGTAGTATTATTATCCCCATTTTCCAGGGAAGGAAGCTGAGGCTCAGCAACCTTCCTATGTTGCTAAGGTCAAGCAGCTAGTTGGTAGTGTTTTCCTATTAATAATTTTCATAATGCTGTCTCTCCCTGGGAGTTTTCACAGAGCCCAGCCAGTAGTACCCATTAACGACAGCTCCTTTCTTTTTCTCTCTTGGGGTAATAGGAGAGCAAAATAACTATTTACCCTGCCCATATGTGAAAGAGTAAAGCCCAGACTCCCTGGCATGACCTCCAAGCCCCTACCTACCCTTCAGTCTCCTCTCTGCTCCCTTTCTCACATGTGTTTCTGTGCACAGGCAGCTCCTCTGCGCCCACCACGATGGATGCATGAGCCCACGGGTGCCTTTACTCACATTGCTGCATCTGCTGAACAAATCCAACCTCTGTTCTGGTATCACTCCATTGGAAGACTTTCCTGCTTCCCACCTCATCTGCGCCCCCTTTACCATTCTGGATGGTAGTGTACACTCTCATATGCCATTTCCATTAATTGCTTAACTTTTCTATACATACCACCCTTTTGTGCCCACCTGGGGGCAGGGGAGGTGCCTTATTCATCTCTGTTTACCCAGCTCTCAGCACAGGGCTTGATACCTGGTGAACACTCAGCAAATGTTGATGGAACTGAATTTAAATCGGGAAAGAAAAAAAGCTAAAATATTTAGGTCTCAGTCCCAGTTTCAACAATCCCTGACTATGAGGCCTCAGTTTCCTTATCAATACTCTGGAGTCAGTAACAGCTGCCCGATGCTACACGGAGCCTTTCTGTGGGTTGCAACCCCCCACCTCTACCCTGATGTGAACAGGATACATCTGAGACCCAGAGTGTCCCAGCCACACATGTCATAGAAAGCCCCAAGCTCATGAGACCAAATGTCCCTGTGACCATCATTTTTATAGCTTTTCACAAAAATGTTCAGAGATATAGGTGGAGAAAGAAGAGGTTAATTCTACGTCTAGGTTGAACTGACTAATTCCAGGGACAGTTGCACAAGCTTAGATCTTGACCCAAAACCTTGTTGCTGAGCCCTTCTTTTCAGCTTCTTGGACTGAAAGCCTCCTGAGGAGTTCTAATCAGTCTGCTCTGTCATCAGAAAAGAAATAGACAAACGAGCAAGCTAACATTTATTAAGCACTTGCTGTGTGCCAGCCACTGTGCTACAAGCACAGGTTGCCTCATCTCTGTTTGCTATTTGAAGCAATGCAGCCACTGCTCGTCCCCAAGGTTTGAATCTATTTCTTCCATGTGATGTTTGGGCTGCCCTGGGCAATTTACTTAACTTCTTGTGCCCTAGTTTCTTTACACACAGAATGAACATGGTAACAGTACCTATGCCATAGAGTTGTTCAGAGGATTAATGAAGTTAATAAAGGGAGTATAATTAGAATAGTGCCTTAGAATAATGCCTCACATGTAGAAAACCTCAGTACACATTAGCTACTCCTATCATTTATCCCCATCTCACAGATGACAGAACAGAGGTTCGGAGATCACACCACTGGCGACAAGGCCAAGCGCAAATCTAGATGCCTCCAACTCTTCCCACAACCCCACCCTCATTTCCAAGCTCACCCAGGCCCACAGCGGAAAGAGCAACAATGCATGGGAGGAGAATGAAAACACAGAGGAGCCGAGATTTTCTTGGATCAGCCCTTTCCACTAAATTTATCATTTTCTAATTGATTTGTCCATTTCCATCAAGTGTTCTCTCAGGCAGAGAACACAAATGTTATTAGAGAAAGCCACCTCTGCCCCACAGCCCTGCGATGAGAAAGCTTCATGGGAGACAGAGACAGGGTGGGGTAGGGGCAGGGGAGACGTGTTAATTGATTGTTTATTCAGTGGTAATTGCAGAAGCCAATCTTTTCAAGAGGTGGTATTCATCCTGGCCCAAAGCAGGGAAGTGGGATGTCAGAGCTTCTCCCTGGCTTGTAAGTGGGATTTTTCATGCTTTGGGAAGACTCCGTTTCCCAGAGCGGGGAGGATCCCTGGCCCCACTGGCCTCTCTCCCCCTCATCTCTCCTGGGGAATAAAAACACAGCTCTGCGGCTAAAAGTTTTCCTTCGGCTGACTGAAGTCTCCCCATGAAGACAGAGCCAAGCTGGGTATCTCCCAAATGTATCAGGGGGAAAATCTTGGGGACAGTAATCCATGTGGGTATTTAACTCCCTACTCCTACCCCTTGAAGATGATGTTTTTTTCCCCTTTTGTCAGTCGATGGAGGAGAAAGCACAAGAGGTCAAATTTAGAAGGAACTTCAGAGTCTAGGGACAGTGATGGGGAGAGACAGAAGAGGGCTTGCTTGGGGCCACCTGACTGGACATTGGTGATTATGGGAAGGTTGATCCTATATATGTTTAATATATTGTAAATTGGTCAAATTTATTTTAAAAAAATATTCTCCATCCCCCAGAAAAATCAATTCAAATCCAAAAACTCTGTGTGCCTATTATGTACCAGTACAACTCAGGGTTGAACAGATGAACCCATATCCATGGGCAAGTTGCTTTATGTCTCTGAGTCTCACTTAGCTCATGGGGACCCTGGCAGGATTAAATGAGACGGTAGCTCAGCATGGTCCCAGCACACGCCCAGAAAATGTGAGCTCCTCTCCACATGCAGGCCTCCTATTTTCTCCTTCTGGGAAAGAACTTAAACTTGACAGTCTGTCTCCGGGTGGTTCTCCCAGTCTCGGCTTCCAGTGTCTCTTCCCCATAATACAACCTTCTTCCTCCCCTTGCAACCTCACCCACTCAAGTTTTCATGGCTTCTTTATCCCGTATCAGGTTTTCCCCAGTTATGCTCATTCCCTAAGCACGCTCCTTAGTTCCCTCCTCTGCCTCATAATCTCTCTTCCTGAATCTTACGCTTTCAAAATCTCACCCTCCCTGCACAGCCCAGCTTCCATGTGATGCCCTCCACATGTCCTCTCCTGACCACCTTCCTCCGTAAAATGGGAGTGATAATGATCACCTCTCAGGGCTGTCGGGAGGACCAGAGGCAACTCAGGTCAAGGGCCTAGTGTGGTGGCTGGCACATGGAAGGCGCTCGTTGAATAGCGTGAGCTACTTTATTGCATCATTGTTAGTACAACAATAATTGTTATTATTAGCAACACCCAAATCATCATCATCAACTGGAGCTGAAAATGTGTCCTCCCTCCTCTGCGCCCCCTGGTTTTAATTCCAGTACTTTATCATCCTGTATTCACTGTGTGAGTACCTGCCTTCTCTATCTGGTTATGAGCTTCAAGCAGTTAGGACCAAGTCTTTGTCATCTCTGTATTCCTTAAATGTTCCTTCGAGAGAGAGAGAGCCACCATGGATAGGCAGCTGCCGAACACCTCCCTCTCCAATTGCATAATTTCAAAACGGGATGAGCAAGCCCAGATCTCAGAGAAGTGAAGCAACTTGCTCAAGGTCACATATCAAATAAGGTGCATAGAAGGGCCTGGCAACCAACCTCTATGCTCTAGCCTGTGTGTACGGCACCTGGGTAGTGAAGTCACCTCTCCCTTTAGGTGAACACAGTTCCTTGCAAGGGTGCATGGCTTAGAGAGTCAACCATGGGACCAGTGGCAGGCCCTCCTCTCTCCCTCAGCTGGACACCCCTGTGCAGAACCTGCATTCCCTAACTGACCTCTTCTCACTACACTCTGCTGCCTGCTGTAGCTCAGCATTTTCCAGATCACACTCTACAGAAGGCTAAATCCACAAGAAGCAAATGAATATTTAAAGAAAAAGGGTTTCTGAGTGAAATGAGTTTAAGACATGCTCTGTTAAACAAGGTTAAGTGTATACATTTTTTAATTGTGAGAATTTTCAAAGCCTTAATGATGCAAAGAATACGGCAGATAGCGCATGAAGTGTTCCCAATCATATTTGACCATAATCTCCCCCTCCTTGCACACACATTTTCTACCTTTGCAAAAAGCCATAAAATAGCACAATCAAAAAAAAAAAAAAAGGTTTGGGAAATATTGTGCTAGATTGGAATATCCCTCCTAATATAGATCCTCTTCCCTGAGCTGCCTTTCAGGAGCAGTGTCTCTGTGTCTCTTTTCTTCCTGCACAACTCATGCACCTGGATCCCACTGTGGAGGTTGTGGGTCCCTTGGAATGTCTGTTTCACGGGGCACAGCCCTGATTGCCAAGACGCCCAGACTTTACCCCTTTGCCAGAACTGCATTGCAAAGCCATGAGTGCAGTTCTGGAGGGAGATCAAAGCTCTCTCAACTCAACTGTCATTAGAATATTTTCTTTATGCATCTCACTCGTTGGTAAGTGCCAACAACATATTTCCTAAATGTACTGGCCCGAGATGGTACAGCTCTGTAATAGTCTGAATGAGAGGACTGTCAGGGCCTGTTTTATTGAAAGAGGAGCAAAAGGAAACCACAGTCAAAATGCAAAACAACAACAACAACAACAAATTCTTTAAACAAAATCATGGGAAAACATGTGAGAAGGTTTGAGCTTTCCAACTCTCAAAGCATAATGCACTGGCTTTTCCATTTTAAAGGTTGTTCAGAAGTACAGCTCATGAGCCCAGGGCAAGACTGAGTCTCGATTTCTATTCCCATTCAAAACAGGTCACCCTTCACTGACTTCCCCAATAAGGAGATCTTTGAGAAATGTCTCACCAAAGAACTGCAACCGGGGCTCTTCACGGGTACAGGTTGGTCACAGGGATGGGGCTGGCCATGTGCGGATGCCCCCAATTTGAGGAGGGTTTGTCTGAGCTAAACGCTGGCTGAGGGTGGACCACTTGTAAGCTATAGACCGGGAACAGTTCTTTCAAGTTAGAGGAAAAGGCAGCAGAAGGCTATTTTAAAAGAGATTTAGGATTCAAATCCACCTTCTTCCACCAAGTGGCCCTGTGACCTTGGATAAGTGACTCAATCTGTCTGGATCTCAATTGCCTCATCTGTGAATCGGGGATTATAAAATTCAACCCAGAAAGGCGGATATAGAAATTGAAGGAGCTAATGCATGAGAAAGTGCCTAGAAGTGGACCCAACTCATGAAAAGGCCCCAAGATGCACAATTCTCCTTTAAACTTGCTCATGGAACTAGAAAAAACTGGCCTTAGCTCCCAATGCCTGTTGGGTCTCCACTGGACCAATGTATTTATCTTCTTCACAGGAGGCTGCCTTGTTTCTCCATGTCACAGGGCAAGTCCTATAACATTACCCCTTTCCAAATTCTGATTGCAGCTTGTCGTTCCCAAAGATGCTCTCAAGTCCATGAACTGCTACTCAATTTTCAGAACACACTAGACCGTTTGAAAATGATTATCAAATATAAAGACCAAAGCCACTCAAGGCAAGTCATTAAAGTGAGATAAACCTCAGAATGTTTATTGCATCCATATCCTTGCTCCGAATAACAAGCTTTCTCCAGGCTGTGACCAGTATAAAAACCTGAATTTTGTATTTTATCCCAAGGGCCCTAGTGATCTAGACTTTATTCTCCTGCTTAGTTTCATTGTCAGAAATGCCTAAATCTGCCTCTGTCATCTACAAAAAGAGACACAGAAGAAAAATACTGGGAGAGTTTATTAAATTCTCAGAATCCTGAATGAGCGGTTTCCAAAATAAAAGCTTTTCTATGAAAGGTTGACACACAGGAAATAAAAATGTAATAGTATCAATAAAGATCAATTGAGAAATTGATCATTCTTTTATTTATTTGTTAAATAAACCATTTTTTCAATACCTCTCCTCTCCTCTTTCCTGCCTCCCTCCGTTCCTTCCTGCCTACCTTCATTCTTTCTTTCTTTCCTTCCTTCCTTCCTTCCTTCCTTCCTCTCCACATACCATTCATTCATTCTTCTCTACTTTCATTCATCAACATTTATTGAGATTCTATCACATACCATGCTTAAGCTAGAAACTGGGCACACAAATCATGGGAAAAAAAATCAATTTTCATTATCAAAGTATTGTAAGTTTTATGAAGAAAGTGAGCCAAGTAAATGGATGCTCACAACATAATACGATAATACTAATGACACCTACAATTTGGGGAAGTTTACTACGCACTAGCACTGTTGAAGTAGTTTTTTATATTATCTTTTTGAAACTTTACAAAACTTGTAAAGGTTACGTATGAGTATCCCCAGTTTATAGGTAAATAAACCAGGGCTCAGTGAGGTGACACCACTTTTCCAAGGTCCCTCTACTCATAGGTGTCGGAGGTGGGATACAAACCCCAGTGTGTTGCATATTACAGACCATATCCTGGGCCATCAGTCCTTACTTCCTCCTCTGGTATGTGTTAGGATAGAGGGGTACAGGATGTGCTGGGAGCATACAGTAATGACACGCACCCAGCTGAGGGTGGGTAAGATATTGCTGAGGTTTTCACGTAAAGAATAAACTTTGGTTGGATATTGGACTGAGTGTGGGAAGCAGGGAAAATGGCGGAAGCTCCAGAAAGCCCAGAGGCCTGGAAGAGCATGAGAAGAGTGAGACGTTGCAAGTCCTTACTTGCAAGTGGTTGCAAAGTTGAGAACATGTGAGTAACTTCGTAAGATGAGGCCAGAGCGGACAGCACTGGCTACATCACTGCCATGGTTTGGATATTTGGTTCCTCCAAACCGCATATTGAAACTTGATTCCTGATGTTGGAAGTGGGTCCTAGTGGGAGGTGTTTGGGTCACGGGGGCGGATCCTTCATTCATGGCTTGGTGTCACTCTCCTGGTAGTGAGTAAGTCCCTGCTCTATTAGTTCCTGGAAAAGCTGGTTATTAAAAAGAGCCTGACATCTCTTCCTCTCTCTCTTGCCTCCTCTCCTGCCACATGATCCTTGATCCCCTTCACCACCTGCCGTGAGTGGACGCAGCCCCAGGCCCTCGCCAGAAGCAGATGCTGGCACCATGCTCCCTGTGCAGCCTGAAGACCTGTACGCCAGATAAACCTCTCTTCTACAGCAGCACAAGACCATCTAAGACAATCAGGATGGGTCTTGAGTACCAGATTTTGGAGAGTGGAAAGCGTCTTGAAAGCTCTAAGCAGACTCTGGCAGATCATATGGAAGAGGATAAAATGATACGGTTTACATTTTCCAAAGAGATTCCTGGAGGAATTTGGAAGACAGACTAGAGGAGGGATGAAAGTAAAAAAGGAGGCATTGGCTGTATCTTGCAGAAAAAGGTGTGGATATAAGAATAGCTGTGAAGTAGCGGTGTTCATTCATGGGAACGACTTGACCCTGAGTTGGGGTGGGAATGAGGAAAGCTCATGGGTCTGGTTTATTATTTGGTCTACTGTAGTATTTTTCCTTTCTCAGCCTCAAGTGCTAAGTATCAAAGCCCCCTGACTTGCTGCTCTAAACCCCAGGCCCAGCAAGAGGTTTTTCTCCTTGGGTTGCGCCCTCTGCTGCATCTCCTTGAAAATCGACTCACAGGAAAGTCACTGGCCTGCAACTCTCTGTGGACAGGACCATGATGAGACCAGTGATGGGTGAGATGGAAAATCCTGAGGATCGGATTCCAGGAGAGGAGGTGCTGGCTCAGAGAGGCAGGGTGGGCCTGTGGAGAGGATCTTAGACTTTTGGATTATTGAAAAAAATTGAGATGGAAGTGAGTAGTGATTTGTAACTTTGATGGATAAATAAAGCATTCAAAAGGGGGAAAAAACCTCCACCATGTATAATGTCCCTCATATCATAACATAAAAGGTACTTGAGTAGTACTACAAAAGAAAAAATAAAATAGTCTCAGAACAAAGGACACTACTTTAAAATAAATACATTACTAGGGACTACACAGCTGCTATTTTTCTCATTTGCCTTCTTGAAAACAATTTTTAGAGACTGCTAGGGCAAAAGGCAAAGTGTCAGAACACCTGGTTCCTGGCAAGCTTGGCTACACTCACTTGGTTCCATGACTCATCCTAGAGGCGACTCTGACCCCTTAATGTCTGAGTCAGGTAACCACCCCCTGTCTTCCTCCCAGCACCCTGGACTTCCCCATAACAGCACTTATCCACCTAGCTGTCTATCTTTCTGTAGGAAATCCAAGAGGGCAGAATCACAGCTGTCTTGTGCAGTGCTCAATGTTATACCCCCGGCACCTAGCACTGTGCCTGACACATAGTAGGCACGCACACTCACACTTACACTCACACACACAAATTGTTGAATAAACAGTCACTTTCCTAAGATCTTTTCTAGGGGTACTACAATCTCTGCTTTCACAGCCTCAGAAACCCAGAGTTTACTTATTTCCAAAGCAGCCATTAAGGCATAAGAAATCACCTGATAAGAAGGTGTGACAATTGAGGTGTGATGCTGTAATCAAAGGTTCACAATAGTAATGTGAGTATCTCATATCAAGTAATTGTTTTCACAACAGAACCACACAGTTCAAGGGCCCACAGCTTTCTTTTCCCATCACCTCTCTTCCTTCTTGGAACGTCAAAACCACAATTGATAGATAACACAACTGACCACACTGAACACAAAATACACAGCTCATTGACAGCCCTGTGCTCTGTCTTATGCCTGAAGCACAATTAGACACAGGCAAATCACACCTATTTTATAACCTGTAGCAGCCACAATGTTTTAAGTATGGCGGTGTTTCAGGAGGCTGCATAGCTTGGCTCTCAGTTGTAGCCATGCAGGCCATATAGCCGATGTGAATGCCAACTAAAAAATATCAAGCTCGGGAGGGATAAATCATGAATCCCATCATCACCAACATGTGTCAACACAGCAATCTCCGAGTTTTCTGGACTGTGGCCCCATGACAATCACCTAACTTAGGCAAATAACAAACGCATCTAAAGTTAAAACAATACAGTCGCTACAGTAGATGTAGAACTCTCTGGATGACCTTGAACAAGTCTAGTGACTTCTCCAAATTTTGGCCTCTCGGGGTTAAAATGGAGACAGCTCTCGGAAGGTTATGGGACGCTATAAGAGTTCGAGTATGGGGAAATAATACTGGAAAGCATGACACTATATGTCAGCCTGTCAGAAGTAGAATTAACTTCAAATTGATTTTTGGAAAGAGGATGCCACATTTGGGGCCCGAGGGAAAATGAAATAGCAGACATGCAGACCGCTTCAGTATGGGGTACCGTCACTGGGCCACTGTTGGGATTTGAGTAATGTGAGTAGGATTTTTTCAACTTGTCATAGAGCATAATTGTTCCCTCATTCCTACACTGAACAGATCATACCCAATTACATATAGGGTCTGGTAAATCCTTTGAAGGCAGGGACTGTCTTCCATTTCCCTGGGCATCTCTCGTTGCCAGGGCATGGCTTTCTTTGTACCTTTTAAACATTAAGTCCCTTCTTTGTGCTCTAGTTCTAGTCCCCACAAGCTTGGAACCAGGATTATAACGCCTTGATTTGAGAATGCCTGAACAGGAACATCCTCCCATTTTGCAGATGAGGAATTTGAAATTAGAGAAGGGAAGTGACTGACTCCATGCTGGCCACTAAGTTCCTGGAAGAATCTAGTCACTTCCTTCCTCGTGCTTGGCCAGACCACAGGCAAACTGTGCTTTTCGATCATGGATCTTCATGGGAAAAGACTCTCCCCTGAGTCTCTCTTCTACTCTCTGTAAGATTCTGAGATGCCTCATGTTTTTGTGGAGTTATAGTCATCGCTGTCCTCTGTGGCCATAAAAATAGTTCAGTAGTCAGAAGTCAAGCTCAAGGCCAAGCGCTGAGGTCGGCTGTCTGAACTCACAACAGGCTGCACTCACACATGGCAGAAGCCTGGAATGGAGACAGCACCCCTGCAACCTCCACCCTCCACCACCAGACCACTGAAGCAGCCGAGAACATGGAAAAGAGAAAGAAGGAAAAGCGAAGGAGGAAGGAGAAAGATGGAAAACACCCTCCACAAAACAGGGAAATGCGAGTCTGTTCTACTTATGCAAACAAACCTGCTGTTCACACACGAGTTTTGTGTTTCTAGAAAGTGAGAGTGGAGGTGTGGAGGGTCCCTCTTAGGAGGTGGAAAACTGCCCTGCGGTGAGTTTGAAGGAACAAGCTGAGCTGTAACCAACGTATGAAAATATATTTCCCTAAAACAAAATGTACTGCTGCTGTCTGTTCAACCCTCCCTCACACCCCCACCCGCTTTGTTTCCTAACCTGCAAGGGCATCTGACCAAGTGCCGAGGCTGTCATGAGTGGTCAGTGTCATCAGTGGATGGAGAAAGGAAAATGAGAGTGCTGAGTTTGCCAAACCCAGGGTGGAAAAAACCCACTGCCTCCTGCCGAGGCCCTCGAAAGGGTACCCAGCACTTGCACTCATCCAGGAGATGGGACGGGGAACACACATAGGAGAAGGGTGAGAGAGGGGGCACCTCAGATCCCGGCATGTTGGGGGGCTGCCCTGGTGTGTTCCCCCAAAAGGTTCCCAACTTTTACCTGTAAACTTTGAGGATCTAGGATGTGCTAGGGCAAGAGTCCCAGGCCAGGAGGGGGCTTGCTTGCTGGGGTCCTGAGCACATCGTGGGCACCCTCCTGGCTTCTTTCCAGTTCCTTCCCCACTCACTATTCAATGAGCCCCCACCTGGGATCCCAGACACACACCTTGGCTTTCTGTTGGAAATGCATAAACTTAGTGTAGCCTGCCACTTATCTCTTGGGAAAATGAACCCATTAGCATTTAGTACATGCAGGGCTCTTGGTAGTAGAGAGTGATTGATTAGGTCATCTCTGATTCCTCCTCCAGGCCTGAGATTCCAGTGAGGGGGCTCAGCATTGGAAGGCGGCTGGGAATTCAGGGATAGGCATGTGAGAGGTCAGAAGAGTTCCCAGAGATGGGGAATCCCCAAACAACAGCAGCAGCAACAACTGCTATTTTCTGCGCTCACCATGCGCCAGTTGCTGTTCTAAAGGGTTGGCTCTGTATGATTTCATCCAACCCTCTAAACCACCCAATGCGGTAGACTGTTACTTTCATCCCTGATTCTACAGAGGAGGCAACTGAGTCTTTGACAAAGGGAGAGACCTGTGTAAGGTTACAGAACTGTTAAGTGGCTTGACTGAAGTATATTCTGTCTCCACAACTTGTGTTCTTATTTATTTGCTCTACTGTGCTGGTCTTCCACTGTGCCTCACAGGTCACTGTTTTGAGCTCCTTATTAACCTCATCCTTAGGGGCCATGAATAGTTCTTCTTTTAACTCCATTCACCCCTGTATTCTGTTCTTAACAACCAAAGTGGCATAGGTACTAGGTCCTCAGATGGAACTTGCGAGAAAAGGTAGACTTTGTTCAGAAGAACAGCATGAAGAAAACCCAGACTGAATCAGAGGACTCAAACCCTGTGTACGAGTATGCCTGGGTATGTGTGTCTGCACATCAACACACCCGCTGGCATGAGGGCTGCAGGACGTCGAACAATCGGGTAACTTCAGCCAGTCTGGCACATCCCCGATTATGACCAATCCCAACACTGCCTGGGATGCTTCTGTATAGAAATGTGTCCTCTAATACAGCAAGACATTTGGGTCATTTTCAAAATAAACTAGTGTACAAACTCAATGAGTTTGATAGAAGTTATGTGGTTTTTATTTAAAAATATCAATTCTGTGGCCAGTCCTTAAAAAAAAAAATGAGTATTTTGAGAATGAAAGTAATCTTGGTAAATGCTCTCAATTTGTATACTGCAGTTTCATCCAGGCCTTTTTTATGAGCCTACAGGAAGGCAGTCTCTGTGAATGCTAACAGGGAGGAGATGGTATCCATGTGTGTAAACAAGAAGGGAGGAAACTTTTCTCTAGCACCTACTATGTGCCAGGCACTACACCAGGTGTTTCACACAGATGACTCCATTGAAGTTTCATGACATGCCACAGGATAGCTATTATCACCCAAGTTTTACAGATGAGAAACCGGCGACTCTTATTGAGCAATGGGCCAAGGTCAGACAGCTAGCGCAGAGCGGAGCCAAGCTTCAAACTCTGGTCAGTCTCCAACACGCATAATTTTTCCACTACACCAGGCCTGACTCCTGTTATTGCTTTAATGAATATTAGTCACGTTAAATAAAGCCTGATATTCTGATTATAAAATTCCAAGCAATTTCTTTTACATGATTACTGGAAAAGAATGAACAAAGTTACTGAAAAAAATAACAATGCCCCCTTTCATCTGCATGCTGGTTAACCCTTCCCAGAACTCTCTCTGGAATATCATTTTATGCAACCCTCATGGCAATCGTGTGATCCACGCAGTCAGATATTACTATTATTCCCTATCGATAGATGGGAAAATGGAGGCTAAGAGAGATTAAGCAACTTGCCCAAGATTGCACAGCTAGGAAACTACTGAGCTAAGGCTAGAATCTATTTCTACTGAATTCTTTCATTCTAAATCAGTCTGATTCTTCAAGGTCTACAATTGGAAGAAAAAAAATAATTCATGGCATCTACCTGCACGAAGCTCCAACCAGACTCACCTCTTTCCTGCACCCTTCCAGCACCTCCTGACCTCAAGCCCTTTGCCCCATTATACCACCGTCTGGCCTGCCCGCCAGCTCTTTTCCACCATGACAAGCCTGTTCATGCTAGAAGCCTCTGTGTCCCTTCTCTACCATTAAATCCTTCCCAACTCCTCCAAACCACAGTGACCCTGCCTTTTCTCAGAGCTCATGGGAGCCTTAAAGTCTCTGTGGTTCACTGGGAAATTAGTCATCTGCCTTCTTGCCGTCTCTTGAATGACTGTAACACAATGTCATTAAACCACAGCACACAAGCACCTTGAAGACAGAGATTATATCTTGAATCCCTAAAGCATTTATCACAGTGCTCTGGATACTAAGGTATCTTAACAAAACATGGATGACAGGTGAGAACACGGCCACACTCAGTATAACATTCCCGAGTTCCAAACTGCCAGCTTCTAAGACATCAGGGCAATAGCAGGGGGAGTTGAAACAGGATGGGAGCAGGAGGTGAGATGCTGGGTCTCAGTGTCAGCTCGGCCCCGCTCTCGCTGCGTGGCCTGGGTCAGCACCTGCGCCTCCTCGAGAGCATGGCCATCTCGTCTGTAGCAGGAGGACCCTCCGCGGCTGGACCCTCTACTGCTCCTTTCGGCTCTCACAGCCCCTGGTTGCATTCAACTTTTTTAGATTTAGAAGGAACTGGGGAGTAGGAAATATATGTTCCGTGAGATCATCACAGAGAATACATGGGAAACCCCACCAAGAAAAGACAAATCATTTACTGGATCTTGATAAGGGGCGGGGGAAGAGGCTGGGCAGAGGGCACAGCTGTCAGCGGAGGGGTCAAGGGGGTGATTTTAAGGCTTATCACAGCCCCTTTTGTGAGACTTCCAGTAATGTTCACTCGGGTCCAAAAACATTTTAAAAAACCTGGCCCCAGGGGAATGCCCTTGTTACGTTAAAAAATAATGATAATAAAGAGAAGACAAAGGCGACGTTTCCCTAGGAGACAACAGTGTGCAGGGAAGTTTCTTTTTTCCCACCCATCCTACTCCTTATGAATAGACAGTTATGAACAAAGGTGACATTCATTTGAGGGTGCCAGAGCTTGCGGTTTAGAGGGGTCCAAACAGGAACAGGGCAGGGGGCGGGGGTTGCTGCAATATTCTCTCCCAGGGAGGTAGTCACAGCCCAGAGTGTCAAATGCCCCTGGATTCCCTGACACTGGGACTTTCTATTAATATCCAGGCTTTCTATTTCATTTATGAAAGGGTGTGCGAAGTGCATTCCACTTGTTTGTAGACGTCTCTAATGGCTGCAGGTGAAGTTCTGCCGACCTGGCTGTCTCCACCACTGGAGAGAATGGCCAAGGTTTACCTGGGATGTCTTTTTTCTAACTGGCCAGTCTCACAGAAAGGCTTTTACTGCTCACGCAGACTGCTGCTCCTGGCTGGGCCTCGCACCAGCGACTGCGGCGCGGTGTTGACCTGTGTGTCTCACCTGCTACGTGGTGAGCTCCAGGAGAGCCGTGATGGGACTGACTCAGAGGGAACACTCAGTAAATACTTACGGAGAGAAGAAAAGAAGAACAGAAGGAAAGAAGGAAAGGAAAGGAGGCAGGAGGAAGGAAAGGAGGGAGGGAGGATTAAGCCTGACATTAAAGTTTTCCATGAGACGAATTACCCTTTCTCTGCTCATGGTCTGGATCCCGGACATACTGAACGGCCCCTCTGCATGGGCTGGCCTGGCTGGCTGTGCACTGAACAGTCTCCGTTTGCTCATCCCGATCCACTCCCCAGCCCTTCCCACCCTGCTCTGTGCCTCGGGAGGCTGGCCCTAGGCTGCACCAACAGGTTCCTTTGCCTTGGGACTTCCAGTTCAGTGCCCCCAAGGGGAAGCACCTGCAGGAGGCTGGAAGGCAGAGAGAGTGACAATGTGTCATTTACTCTCCTGGTTCCCTTCTGTTCAGGTGACTGCAGCCTGGCTGCCTCCCTGTGCTGGGAGCGACAGCTGCTGCCAGGAAACCCTCTCCACACAGCCGCTGTCTCTGGGCTCCCTCGCCTCTCCCTCGTCTTGCCCCTACAGGCCAAGGGTGGAAATGGCTCCCCATGGTTTGCTGGTCCCCTGCCCTGGAGTATAGCGCTAGGCCTTGCTGGTTGTCCTGAGTGCTGACTACAGCATTGTAAATAGCCTCTCCTTCAAAATACCCCCTCCTCCAGCTCCCCTTGATTATTCTGTTTGAACGTGCCATCTGTTCCCTGCTAGGACCCTGACTGAGGCGGTCTGCATCTCTGCCTCTCAACGGGCTGCCTATTCCTGCTTGCCTGCTCACGCCATGCCTCCTCCAGCTGAGCTGCCTTGTTTCCCCTAGCCGGAATAAATCTCTGCTTTTCATGTCTCCTGTCCCATTGTGTGCTCTAAACTTACAGATCAGATTTGCTTATGTTCGCATAGGCTTTCCCCACTAAAGTGGAAGCCCCTCCATGGTGAGGAACATGCCCAACTCATTGCAACACCCCCAGTGAACAGCAGAGAAGCTGGTAAGGCTAAATATGCCCAATAAATGTCGGGTAAATAGAAGAGAAACAGTCACTGTTTGGTTTCCTATAATAATATGGAATAAAATACCAGCCACAAAATTGGACTGTGCAGTGCTCAAGGCCAATACCATGAAGGCCACCTTGTCTGCCAGTACCGTAATCTTGGCCATGGTGTGTCAGTGCTGATTTGCATGCCTCTGGTGATGGGGAGCTCACTCACCTACACGCAAAGCTGTCCCCTAGAAGGACCATTCTGACTGGAGATGACATCCTCTACGACTCAGCCCAAGGCAGCCTCCTGTAACTGCAGCACTCTGCTCCCAGCCATGGCTTGGAAGCCACATAGAATAATCCTACCACCTCCCCTGCAGGGCAGGCCTTCAGAGACCTGAAGTGTGTGTGTCGTGACCTTGTGATCTTGGCCCTGTGAGAATTTTCTCCTCCAGGCTAAACACGTTGCAATGGTTATATGACAGGGCTCCCAGCCCCTTCTTCGACATCCTCAGTTAGCTGTCCTTATCACTGCCACTCAATAAGGAAAGCCCACTGCCATTGCAGCTCTGACAGTTCTGAAGTGGCTCATGGAGACCCAAAGCCGTTATCCAATTCCCTTCCAAACTCACTCACTCGGTACTTGACAGTCCCAAGCTCTCAGGAGAGTTGGGAAGAAGACAGCAAGGACAGGACGTGAGGTGGCAGGTGTCTGTGCCGACAAGCATGTCAGGACAGTGCTGGGAAACTGACTCACCGCACATGGCCAGGGGTCGGAAATCTGGAGCCCCTCCCTCACTCAGGATTCACCACTAAAGAACTGGGCGAGCTTTGGCCTCAGTTTCCCTCTACGGGCGTTAAGGAGGCTGGACTCACAGTCTCCGAGGATGTTTCCAAATCTGACAATTGATACCATTTTGATGTCTTCTGAAACCTTTCTGCTGGAACTGGGTGCTGTCTTGTAACCCATGCATTCCTGAGAACGTGGACCAATGGGCCCAATGACTGTTAGATAAAAAATGAGAATTTAAATGCATTGAAAAGAAATCGTACTTCTTTGTTAGAGTTTGCCAATCTGCCCAGATGCATTACTGGTGGATCTCACTTTACTCAAGGGAACTGCTACAGAAATTGTCAGAATGATGAATTTTAATCAGTGCTACTCCAAGTAGGCAGTCCGCAAACTACTTCCCACTAACTTATGGTGCGATGAGAGAGAAACGGTGAGGCAGCACTCGGAAACTTGTAGAGGGCCCTCCGTGTCACTGCTGCACCGTTCTTGAGGTATTTTGTTTCTAGGTCAACTCATTTTTGTTGTCTGTTACGAAGGTATTGTTTTATAACACACAGGAAGAAACAAAACTGGCCTTCACAGTAGATTGGGAAGTGGTGATTTTGCAACTGTTAAGAAAGAAAGAGGTAGAGATAGAGGCAGAAATAGAGATGAAAGATGAGAAAGAGAGAGAGAGTGAGAGAGAACTGGATGAGAATTTAGTTCAGTTTTTTATTAAAAATCACCTAAATAATGTCAATCAAATTTTCACTGCTTCTGATACAGCTTGCTTCCTTCCTTCCCTCCTTTTCTCCATCCCTCCCTCCCCTTCTTTCTCTTTCTCCCTTCCTCCCTGTTTTGTTTACAGTCACAAAGCAAATATTTCTCTGCAACCTTCCACAGGTTTCTGTGCACACAGGAGAGCGGATTCTGCCAGAGCCCAGTAACCTCCAGCCTCATCAGGAGATGACACATGGCCTGGTGGGGCTCAGCGAGGGCACACAGATTTCCCAGCCAGCAAACAAACAAGCCCTGGTCACAGCGGTCACAGCTGGCACATGGCCGCTCACAGACATTCTGGGCATGCAGTCCCGTGACTTAGAAAATAGGAGGCCTTTGCAGCCTGCCAGGGCTGTCTGCTGATTGTGAGGTGTCTGGAACCTGGGGCCCCCCAGCCCCTACACACCAGCACGGCTCTCTGCAGGGGCCAGCTGCTCTTGGTCCTGCCCGGTCATAGTCATCAGCTTTCTCCCAAGGCTTTTATAAAGCCACCCTGCCTGTCAACCCCTTCCTAGAATCTGCCCCGTACTGTTCCTCGGATTTAAACATATCCCCTTTCAGTGGGAGCTTTGGAACAAGTCGCCCTGGTTTCAAATCCAAGCTACTGATTTATTAGTGGGGTGACCTTAAGTAAGTCTCTTCATCTTTCTGAATCCTGGATTTCCTTCAGCAAAATAGGGGTAAGGGCACCCACCTTCCTGGCACCTGGCAGGTGCTGAATAAACTGTTGCATAAATGCATGAAAGAGTAAATGAATGGATGTACAAATGAATGGATGATTTTGACTTCCAGCTATGCCCATTGTCCCCCACACCCACTCTGCCTGGGCACAGAGGTACCTCCTGGGAGTCTAGCTCAGTGGGGAACACACTACCCCGATCATGGAAGACTTGCATTTGTGATTTAGCCTAATAACGTTTTTGACCTGTGAACTTGGCTAAGGTGCTTCACTTTCTAAGTTTCCTCTATTTCCCCATCAGTCAAATGCAAATGTTAACCCCTGCCTTGCCTCCATTGCGAAGTTCTGGCAAGGCCCAAATGAGAGCAAAGATGACAGTGCTCTGTCACCTGGAAGGGACTGGCCACACACACCACGGCTTCTTCTCACATGGGCTATTCAAGTGTCAGAGCCAAGGTGAGAGTCCAGGGCCCCTCCCGGTGCCAGGAAGCTGAGCTGACGTGCTTTCTGACTCGCCGCCAGGCAGGACGTTCTCCTGCCAGCATCGTCATTCCTTTGCACATAGGTATTCTGTCTGTGCACGGGAGGCCCTTGCTCTTTTGAGAGGGGCATAAAGAGAAGAGTCAGCAGAAAACATGCAGAGGTTGGCAAATGTGCTCGAGCCATCAGCAAGTCCAGGGTCCTGTGTGTTGGACAGAACAGGAAAGTTCAGCGTGAATCCGGGAAAAACAAGAAAGTTGATATTGACTATCTCTCTGGCTGGAAACTAGTTATTCCAGGTCCCACATCGAATACAGGTCACCCTTGGGTTCACCTTTGGCTTCCAGTTTGGGATTACTGGTTCTAGGTGATAACCCATGGCAGAGGCTGAGGCATCAGACCACATTTCTGCCTTCTTTGCAGCAATATATGAGAATAAAGTCCCTCTGCTTGTTGTATGCTCCCTTCTCTTCCAAACCAATCTTTGATATGCACATTATACCTAATTTTAAGTAAATTTTAGTTACTGTGTGTAGTTAAGGCATACAACATGATGGGATATGGGATACACATAGATAGCAAAAAGGTTACTATAGTGAAATATATTAACATACCACCATCTCACAATTACCTCCTTCTTTTTTGTTTTTGTAGCAAGTGCAGCTAAAATCTACTCATTTAGCATGAATCTCAAATACAGCACAATTTTCTTTTTACCCGTGGTCCTCAAGTTGACATTATATCTCTGCACTTTGTTATACCTCTTTTATTGACCTTGTTCATTAGCTTTCTAGACTTGTTCTAGTCTACCTCAAATTATACCTGTTCTTGAAGATCTTGGTCACATGCCACCTCTCTCAGAAAAGGTTTCCCTAATACAGTCAAGCTGCAAGTCAACTTTTTCTCTCTAATCTCCCAGGGCAGTCTCTGAACACAACACAGTCTTTCCTTATACAAGTCATGACCAACAGACTTATTGAGAATTAGTTATGTGCTAGCCACAGTAAGAGAGAATGCATTTCATATGCCCTCTCTCAATTCATCCTCAGAGCAATTTGACAAAATAGCTACTGTAATTTTTGTCCTATTTCACATGAAGCAACAGCATGCAAGAGGTCATGAAGGGAGAAAGTGGCAGAGCTGAGATCTGAACCCAGGCTGTCTGGCCCCAGCAGACCCCAGCTCCACCGAGCTGTCCAGCAGAACTTTCTGTGATGACGGAAGTGCTTTATACCGTTCTGTCTACAATGGTAGACACTACCCTATGCAAATACAGAGTACTTGAAATGCAGTTAGTGTAACCCTGGAACTGGATTTTAAATTGTGTTTAATTTTAACAGATTTAAATTTAAACAGTCACATGTGGCTAGGGACTACCTTACGGGACAGCACACCTCTCACCCACTCTGCCACGCACAGTATGACAGCATCTGTCTGTACTCAGCACGTCACCCAATTTAAACTCTGAGCACCTCGAGAAGCTCTGTCTTCCTTCAGAGCCCATGGTAGGCACTCAATATATATTTTTTGTACTGAACTCTGTTTGCCTGTGGTCCCCACGAGACTTGAGTAAGAGACTCGCCTCGCTCACGAAGCTGCTGGGTGAATCAGAAAACTCCTGTAACACTCAGGCGCCTTAGCTATAAAACGGGGGACATGAAATGCAGCTCTCAACGGGGCATATTCTGCCCAGGAAGGTCTTACCTGTGTGGAGAGTCGGGATCAAAGCACGTCTTAGTGACATCGGTGATCTCGGGGTCACAGCACTCTCCGCCATCAAAGTTGAACCGTTCGTAGTTGCAGTCCATGTCGCACACCCCGTTCTGCTGCTTCTTCATGAAGGCAGGGTGGCGCAGGTGGCGGCAATCCCCGCCATCGTGGCCCGTCAGCGTGTGATTGCACTCGGGGTCACAGTTCTCGTCCCCGATCTTGCTGATGTCACAGTTGGCCAGGATGAGGCGGTGGCGCAGGGAGGAGTTGTTCACCTCCAGCACCTCCAGTTCCCAGGAGATGTTGTAGTGCTTGAAGGCCTCAGCCAGCTGCCGGTGCTGGAAGTCGACCTGCTGGCGGCTCACCGTGGGGTTCTCGTGGCCATCGTCGTAGAGGTTGATCACGCGGTAGCGTACCACCTTGGGCCTGCGGAAACTCGGGAGCTGGTTGTAGCTGGCAATGACCTCTGTGTTGTCACACAACGTCTGCCCACACAGAGGGGGCTCCAAACTCGTGTCCAGCAGAAAGCCATGGGCGTTGCTGTGTTCTACTTGGGGGCTGTTGCCGTCCTTCATGGGGGACCAGGTACGCTTCACATTGTCCCAGTTCTCCTGGAGGAGGAGCTGAGGTAGAGGAGTGTGGAGGCCGTGGGTTTCCATGTCTGACAGTATCTCGCGCTGAGTCCTGGCCACCTTCCACAGGCGGAAGTGCTCGATGTAGCCCCGGTAGTTGTGATTCAGAGCACTGCCCCCCAACATGAGCACTTTACACTTCTGGGTTAGTGGGCTGAAGATGCCACCCACTTGCTCCCCAGAGGTTGCCACCTGGGCACCATTCACATAGAGCTTCATTAGGTGCCCGTCGTAGGTGGCAGCTAGGTATACCCACTGGCCTGGGAGGTAGCTGCGGTGGGCATTGATGGTGGTCACTTGCCGGGCCCGGTCTGTCTTCAAGGAGAAAAAGTAGCGTGGGTCTCTGTTGCCTTGGTCACCGACGGTGTGAATGCCCACGACCCATCCTCGGTCACGCGAGGTATAAGAACATTTGTCATATAGCCCTAAGTGGCCCCAAAAGAGAAAGATGAATAAATAAAGGATGGAAGAAGAGGAGGACACATTATTTCTCTCTGATAACAGTTATATCAGGATGTCTTAGACTAGTGGTTTGCAAAGTGCTCTGTGAGATCCTGGCAGTCACTAATGGTGCCTCTGGGACCACCCCAAGGGCAAGGCGAGGGTTGGAGTAGCTGAGAGGATGAGTAGGTTGGGTCCGGGGCATTCTCACCACAACTTTAACCCATGCCATTCCACTTTTATTGGTTTTGAATATGAAGCATACAAGAAAGACTTTTGTTTGACGAATGGGTACTTCACCTAAGGAAAATGACACAACTATACCAACAATAATAAAAATCTGAAAACCATGGTTTTGCAAAGCTGTGGGATGGGGAAGAGGACTTCCTAATGCAGAGGGAATTTTCAGTGTAGTATGATGTATGAGGTGAGAGGAGAAACAGAGGGAAATGATAATGGGTAGAAGATGCTCCTTTACAAGGGCGTCCCTGCTAGACAGTGCTCATATGCCTTTAGCTGTCATCAAATGATCCGTGGTGCTGCACTGTTGGGAAAGTTGGCCTAAAATGTAAGGGACAAGAGCTGAAATGCCAAAGCGTCTATCTCTAATAGGAGTCTTGGCTAGCCTTGTCCTCGAAGAAAGGAAACACATTTAATAGCCAAGCAGGAAAGACTTTTATAGATTACGTCCTCCAACCCCTTTGCGTAATAGGTGGGGGAGTTAGGACCCACAGAATGGGAGGAGGCATTTGTCTGGTTACACTGAGTCATTGACAAACTTCCTGAGACCCAATTCAGCTTGCTTCTCCCTAACACTAATGCCTGTATATATAAAACGAGTGCTCTCTTAACATAAAAAGATGTTGGGGACACCTACGTAACAGTTAATAATAATGAACGAAAACTCCCTAGCCTCTATGGCAAGCCAGGCATTGTGCTAAGGTCCACACATGTACTAGCTAATTTAATCCATGTAACACTCCTACAGTGGTGACACTAAGTTTCTCATTTAACTAACAAGGATATGGGAATTAAAGGAGGCGAAGAGGCAGGTTCAAGGCCAGCTGGGTGGTAAGTGGATCCTAGATCCATCAGATCCCAGGATTCACTGTCTTGTGCACTAATTCTAGGGCACCTCCCCCACCTCACTAATGTCCCCAGGGATCTGAGCCACACCCTCTACCTGGGGCATGTCACAAGTTTTAGTTCAATATTTGGGGGAAGTTCCAAGCCAGGCATCTCCAGACTTACTCCGGGAATCCCAGGAAGTAGCTTAGTGGATTCTCTCTGGATCTAAGTATTTTTATAGTCACCAACCCCAGCTTTTCTGGAATATACCCAGTGTCCTTGGCACAGATGAAGCTGTTGAATGGGGAAGCGGACTTTCTAATTAAGAGTGCATTTTGAGTTTCAGCTGATGTATGAGGCCAGGTGCGAGGAGAAAGAGAGGGAGATGCGAGTGAATGAAAGATGCTCATTTAGAGGGACGGTGCCTACTCTCAGCTGGAGAATCGTCGCGGTCAACATAACACTGAGTGTGCACCTGCCATGAACACTCAGCAAATGAGCACGAAGAGATTCCAGCAAAACCAATAGAGGAGGCCCGCACAGTCTTCACTCCTGCGTGGGCACCGGGACCTCGGAATTCGTGTAAAGCTCTCTGTTAACAGCTGACACGGCCAGCAGTCTTGGCCGAGCCTCTAGGCCCACCTACGCTTCTCCTCCCACTCCCCACCCCAAAGTCTCTCAGATAATGGGCAGAGTCTCCTTACAGAGTCATCCTGCTCTTACAGTCAGGGCAACCTTGACGAAGCACCAAGTACCTCTTCTGGATCTTGGTTCTTCATCTGGCAAAGAAGGGGATGGAATGAAGTTCCCTGTCACACACGAGGTCAGCCTGATTTTCTTTAATCCAGATTTCCCAATGACTAACACACAAGGCACCTCTTCCAAGAAGCTCTCCCTGATTGCCCTGTGAGTAGTCATCATTCTCTCCTCTGCACTCACTTGACTTTTAGGAAACTCGGCAGTCATTCTCTGGTTTCGGAGTTGCCCGCATCCTCACCGTTACCTCCTCTCTGCTAGACCGTTTGCTTCTTGAGAGCAGTGACTGTGTCTGGGTCATCTCAGTAACCTGCCCCGCATCTTGCCATAGCAGGCACAGGAATGATTCTAAATAGAGCAGGAGATGTGAAAAGGCAGGGATTTTAAGAACAGAATCAAAGGCACTAATTAATGTCTCTGTGGCTAAGGGACAGAGAAACTCAGAGGACGGAATGTGTTCTTGACAGAGTGGAAAGCAGGATCTCTAGACTCAGGGTAATCTGCTTTGGATCCTGACGATGGCAATTACTAGCTGTACGTCTGGGGCAAAATGACTTAATTCGCTCATCTGTATCTGTCTTTAAATATGTTGTCATACTAAAAAGACATAGCGGATAAAGCACCCTCAGCATACCATGGCTGTCCAAATGAGGGTTCATGTTTACGATGCTGGAGAGTTCAGGGGAGATGTCGGAGATGAAAAGTAGGAAATGACTGGAAACAAAAGTCAGAAAGGCCCCAAAGAGGGACAGAGGGGCACCCTGACGGCATCTTGCCTGATTATCAAGGGCTAGCAGGATGAAGGCTCAAAAAAGCCCACGTCCTCCCTTAACCCACTGGCAAACCCTACTTAGAAATCATAGATCCCTGTCAGCTTAGGTGATATCAGGAGACTATATACCAAAAGCTGCCTTGTTATTGACTCCTTCCAGAGCCCAAGATTTGACTCCGAATTTGGAGTGAGTCGCCCCAGATCCACGTGTTGCTGTCTGCTACGGAACCAACTAGAATTACAGTTCCTGAAGCCACCACATTCATGCCTCCCCTACTTCTCAGCTCACCTCTTCTCCCTCCTCCAGCTTAGCCCCTTCACCTCTTGTATTCTCCCGGATAGAGCTGGAACACATTCTACTGAGTGAAGTATCCCAAGAATGGAAAGACAAGCACCACATGTAGTCACCATCAAATTGGTATTAACTGATCAACACATAAGTGCACATATAAGAATAACATCTATTGGATGTCGGGCAGGGGGGAGGGGGGAGGAGGGAGGAGGGGACGGGTATGTGCATACACAAAGAGTGCAATGCGCACCACCCAAAGGATGGACATATTTGAAACTTGGACTTAGGGGGGAGGGGGGAGGGCAAGGGCAACATACGTAACCTAAACATCTGTACCCCTATAATATGCTGAAATTAAAAAAAAAAACAAAAACAAACAAACAAACAAAAAAAAAAACAAAAAAAGAAAATGAAGGGTCTTCTAATGAGAGAATTAAAATCTGAAACAGGATCCTTTTTCCCTCTCTCTTTTTTTCTCTCTCTCCCTGCAGGTTTTTATTTTGCCAGCGGCTCCCAGTCCCTGGTTTTCCTGTTGCCTTTGGAAGGCGGCTAGCCTGGTTAGCAAGGTAAAATGTTTACACATCTGTAGGGTGCCCTCAGTTCAGAACCTTCTCAGGGCTTGGGACCCAATCTCAGGCCACCTCTGTTTGCAATTGAGAGAGAAGGGGGAAGAAGTGAGAAAAGGCAGATTCTAAGGAATGAGGGGTGGCTTAGCCCCAGGAAGCAGAGAGGAAGGGCAAAAAGAGGGTTTTCAGTGGAACCAAGAGGAAACACACTAAGGGAAATGAGAACCTTGAAGCAGTGGCTTTAGAAGTTCAGAGGGAAATATTTACCTGGAGTATAAGTGGTGAAAGAAAATCACTGAGCTTCAGTAGGGATGGGGGTGTAGAGTGGTGACGGGGAGGGGAGTTATTTCTGCATGAAAATAGCTCACTCAACAGCAGTCACATTTCAGGGGGCTGGGAGGGAAGCACCCCTGTACTACCAGCCCAGAACCAGGGCTTGGGTGCCAGAGCTCTGGGTTTGCTTACCTGTCCCAGGTAACCTTGCCTGGGACAAGTCATACCATCCTCTTCATGCTGAGGAGCCTCATGATCTTCCTCTGTAAAAGGAGGAGTCTGACTAAAATGATCCCCTGCTAGAATTTAAGAGCTCTTTTGTTCACTGTTAGAATGCTTCCTTGTAAGTAGAAGGTGCCCCAAAATAGGTGTTGATTTGAATTGGATGCCTTACGGCATTCCCAATGCGTGCATGCTTAGGTTCCCTCTCCTCCACGTATCTCCATGCAGGACACAGAATAGTATTCTCTGGAGGACACAAAAGTACCCTGCATCTCCCCACACATCCCCTCCCCACACTTCTCCAGGAAAATAGAGACGTAGTGGAAAATACAGCGCAAGTCAGTCTGAAGTCAGCACCATCTGGGTGGAACGAGAGGATGCTCCCAGAGGATATATCCCCATGTGGCAAGACGGAAGGTCACACACAATTCTGCATGCAATCTACATATAATTAGCATATACCTGCCTCAGTGATATAAGCACATAGAACCAGACAATGAAAATGTGCAAGAGCCCTTTTTAAGACAAGACTGGGTGCATTCAGAGTGGTATGGCTGCAGACAAGAGCCTTTTTTCAGACCTATAATATGTCTGGGCACATTGCACGGAGGGAGAGATCAAAGCCCAGACCAGGAAAGGGACTTGTCATGGGCTTCCTGGGTCTCTCAAACCCAGGTCACCTGGCCTCTCTAATGCACCCCTATCCTCCTGCAGCTATACTCGATGTGAACAGGGGTTTCTATGCTCCCAGAAGCTTGTTGTTTATTTATTTTTATTGCCTCTTTTTCTTCTTATCTACCCATTCAACCTCACCCCAGAGAGCAAGACCATCTACGAAGGAGAAAAGCCCCAAAGCAGAAAGCATGCAGGGGGGTTGCCAGAACCTGGACCAGGAATGTACAGAGCATGGGAGAATACTTTGGGCTTTGAGAGCATCCTCTAACGGTTTCTAGCTTAGACACTAACCAGGGCGGTTTTGTCTGACCACCCCGGGCACCAAAAAATCTTCCTCCCATGTATTCATCCTATTCTGTCCTATCCTGAAGCTCATCACTAAAGTACTTACTCAACGTCTCTGTCTCCCAGTGTCTCTTTGCTTCATGTATACATGCCCAACATCCAACACAGAACTTGGTATGCTGTAGGTGCTCCATAGAGTTTGTCATTGGAAGTGAAAAATAAGGGGAGACAGAAAGGGAAGGGGCATACCTCCTTATTTCTGCCTTCTCTGCAAGAGTATGTTACCCTTTATCCAGAACTCACCAAGTACCAAGTGCTCTACATTAATTCTCTCACTTAATCTTCAAAACAAAGCTATCAGCACCATCCACCTTTCAGTATAAACTGAGGCTTGGGAAAGGGAAGTGATTGTCCAAGTCACCCAGTTTGGAATCCCAGGCCTATGGGATTCCCAGACCCAGGTTCTTAAGTGCAAAGTGCCAAACATTTTACCGTGGGCTGTTTTAAGGTATGACCCCTGCCAGACATACTTCTATAAACTCCACAGCATCAACACAAGCAAGTTGGATTGCACTGCAAGCCAGGAGGTTTCTGTCCATGTCATTCTTCTGCCTAGGCCTGAAAAATTAAGAATCAATGGTTCTTTATTACCAGTGAGAAAGCTGCTCTACAGGGCTCGTCCCACTTCACTGGGATGTGAGACTTGCCTGGGCCCGGTTGTCTATCTGGAATTTGGGGTGCCTTCCTGAGCTGGTCCTTCAGCCTCAGGACTTTCGTTTCTAGCCTCCTCGCCTGTTGGTTTCTGACCCAGGTTTCTTCCAACTTCCAGTGTCTGTACTGAACTTTTCTCCCATGGTTGCTATCACACTCTTGGCTGCCTCCATGTTCCTTTTCATCTGTTATGGGCTGCATTGTGTCTCCTCCTCTCCCCCCAAATTCTGATGTTGAAGTCATGACCCCCAGTACCTTGGACTAGGACTGTATTTGGAGATAGATAATATAAACTGGATATAAAGAGGTAATTAAATTAAATTGAGATGGTTAGGTGGGTCTTAACCCATTACGACTGGTATCCTTATAAGAAGAAGAACTTAGGATGCAAGTACGTACAGAGAGATCATGGGAAATACAGGGAAAAGAGCCATACACAAACCAAGGAGACAGGCCTCAGAAGAAACCAACCCCACTGATACTTTGATCTCAGACTTCTAGCCCCCAGAATTGTAAGAAAATAAATGTCTGTTGTTTAAGCAACCTAGGCTGTGGTCCTTTGTTATGACAGCCCTAGCAAACTATTACATCCCCATGCAACAAGTTTTCTAAGCTCTCCCACTGAAATTTTTCTGTGATCTATTCTATCTTCCTCTGCCTAATCCCAGTTCAGAATCTTTCTCTAGTTAGGACACAATGCCTCGATTTGCTCAATTCCTATTTTGAGTAGAGCAAGATCTATTAGGAAGATCCAAAAGCTGGTGGTATGGTCATTACACACAGGAAACTTTCCTCACCGGGGAGGGGCACTTCAGTGTTTCTGCGTGAATGTGCATTTCTGGAGCACCTGCCGTGTGTTGAACGTGTAGGTAGCTGCTTCCAGGCCAGAGTGTCTCAAATAATCTTCACAACAACCTTGTATGATAGGCACTATTTGCAAATGAGAAAACCTGAGACTCAGAGAGGTGAGGTCCCCTGCCCAAGGTCACAGAGCACTAAGTGGTAGAAAGGACTGAAATTCGAGTTTCCTGATTTCAAGTTCGAAAGTTCCTCCACAGCTGAGGGGGATCCCAGCTATGCCTCCATCCTGTGGTTTTTCCTAGAATGTTTTCCCAGGATGGTTTAACTCAGTGAGAAATGAACTCTGATAACATCTGACTTTCTTTCATCACTGCCTAGGGAGGATAATTAGCAAGAAATGACAATTTATATCTAGTTTGTATTAGCGTTTATTTTCTCTCATTGGAAGAGTAGATGTAGGAGGGGAAAAAAAAACCTCTACCCAGGGCATTTCTGCCAGTGAAAAAGTAGCATTTTCAAATAAATAATAGTAACCACGAGTTTCTGAAAGCCTCTGTGTAGTACTCTCTCTATTAAGCACAGACAACCCTGTGAAGTGAGGTTTATTAATATTCCTTTGACAGATGAGGAAACTGAGGCATAGAGAGGCTAAGTGATTTCCCCATCAAGGATCTAGCTGAGAACCACAATTCTGGCTCCTATCTGTCTGACTCCAGAGCCAAAACCCCAACCTGTGGTGCTTTCCTTCAGTGGGAATGACCCTCAATGGACAGTCAAGGTCCTTGTGCCTGGCTCTGCCACGGCTGTGCTGTGGGTCACTAAATAAGTAGCTTCCCTCTCTGGGCTTCCTCACTTTCCCTCCCTATGAGATGGGAGGGTTACACCAGATGGTGGCAGAGGTCCCGCCATCTCGGATTCTGTGACTCTGAGATCCCAGTGGCTTCAGATACCCCAGCCTTGGTACCCGCTGTGGGAGATGTAAGGTCGCTGGGAGGCAGGGAGGCAGGCAGTTTCAGGTCCTTCAATTTGAGGATGCCCACTAGCTGTGGGACCTCTGCCAGGAGAATACAAGCAGAGGTGAGAGGATGAGGGGATGAAAGGGGGAATTTAGGTCAACAATCTGGTTTCTTTCATGAGGCTAAAAAAATTAAAAGCTAAAGGTTGGAGCTGGTCCCTTTTTTGTTTTGTTTTGTTTTGCTTCCATGATTTAATCGCTGGTATCAAAGCCACAGAGGAATGCTTGAGAGAGCAATCCTATGGAAAGCTTTTATCTGTCCAGAGAAGAGTGATTAAAACAGACAGATTTGGGTTAAGTATACCCATGGTCCCTGCACTTGGTTCAGTCGGGGGGAGACCCACCAAAATGACCTGGGGGACTTGGCACCATCAGGCATTCAGAGGAGGGCTGGGATGTCACTGAGGACACCTGAGGGACTATTCCTCAGCATCCTCATCCCTCTGGGTCCATCCTGACTCAAAGGATTTCCCCTGGGCTCAGTGGAAGGAGGAGGCTTAAAGTGAACCATACAAGACTGGAGGATTATACAGAGTTATACTGGGTGCTGGGTATCTCTGTCTCCTGGTATGAGGACCGCATGTGAATGAGCATCCAGGATAGTATCTGCACCTGCTCTCCTGCCTGCCTTCTTTTCCCTTGCTGGGAACTATTAGCTGAAAGCCCCCTGACTAGATGGGTCTGTTCACCTTTTTACCACCTGTGTAATCTTTGATGAGTTAATTCCCCTCTCTGAGCCACAGTTTTCCCACATGTACTCCAGGGATGAAGAGTCTTATCCTGTACACTTCACAGATCTCTTTTGAGGGAGAAAGGAGATATTTTCTTGTAAACTATTTAAGGCTATACAGGTGTGAGGCAACTTTGAGAAGAATATGCCTAAGGGTTCCTAAAACCCCTAAGTTTGAACAATGTACAATAATATACAGACTTATGCAGTGCATTTGGGATGGTGAAGTGCTCCTGAGGGATCAGGGTGCACCTGTAATTCCCTCTGGCTCTTGTCCCTCCAGCCGCCTCCTTTGCTCATATGTGAGCAGTCTGCACAGACACAGGAAGGTCAGGGTCTTCCAGACCAACAGATCTGAGTTCAAATACTGGTTCCACCATTTACTAGCTATGTGACTTGGGAAAGTCAGGACATCTCTCCTAGTATTAGTCTTCCTGTCTGTAAAATGGAAATGACACGTTTTCCTCTGACATTTGTAGTGGGGAAATAATGAGATAATGAACATATCAGGACTTGGCTCCTGGCCACTGGCAACATAACAAGTGTTAAAACACACGGACTGTGGAGTCAGACTGATCTGTCTGTATCCCAGCGCTGCTGCTTGTTAGCTGTGTAGCCTTGGGCAAAATCTCTTCACCTCCTAGACAGTTTCCTCATATGTTACTGATATATAAACTGATAATAACAAGTGCTTAATGCATAGTGCCATTTTGAGGATTTAGTGAGAGAATACAAATCTCATTTGCATAGCAAGCAATAAATATAGCCACACTTTTCATTGATATTAATAATAAGTGTATGTCTGTCCTTCTTGCTCAGAATTGGGACCATTTGTGTTTTTTCTTCTTCTGTGCTGTTAAACTCTATCCCTTCTGACACAACTCTCTGAAATAGAGATGCATGTTCGTTGCTCTCTTTTTCACACATTGTCAATGAAATTGGTGCGTATCAAGTTAAGAAAGGAGGTGGAGGAGGAGAAGGAAAAAAGACAAAGAAGAAAGAAGAGGAACGGGAGGCGGGGGGCGGGGGCGTGGAGGGAGAAGTGCATTCTGGTTCTGTTCATCCTTAAAGGCTGCGTGGCACAAACAAGATCCTGGTGGCTGAGTGGTGCTGAGGTTGGGGCTACCCTGGCACAGAGACCTTATCTTTGGTCATTTTGATGACTTGAGGACCTTCAAGCCCTTTCCTCACTCACTCATCAAACCCTGGAGACGATGATACCACTTCTCAGAAAACCGTCAAAGGTGGGTGCATCCTGCTGTCCACATCCTACCCTTCACCATTCATGGAATCAGTCAGAGTCAGGGCTGGGGGTTCCCTCACTGGCCATGTAATCATCCCCTTTAACACCCAACCTGATGCCTGAATCACACTGTTCCTATTTCCAGAATCAGAGAACTCCCTCCTTCCTGAAGATGGCCTTTGCTCCTCTCAGCATGTCTCAGTGTTCTGTTAGACTGAGCCCAAATCGCCTCCCTTTCCATTCCACCCAGTGATCCAAGATCTGGTCTCCAGGAACCCTCAATGTTATTGTGCCCTTTACCACCAGACAGACGTGGAGATGCGTGAGGTTTTGACTGTGTTCTCCCTGGGCTCTTCCATTCCCCAAATTATCATCCTCAAGTCCTGCCTGGTTGATGCATTTACCCATTCACTGTTCACTTAACACATATTCATGGGGCATCCACTGTATCAGGCCCTGGCTAGACATTTGGGGTATGGAGTATGACCAGGCAGAGGCTGTACCCTCTGGCTAGAGATCTGATGTTCTCTAATGTAAGTGCCAGATCTTCTGTTGGTGTAATATAGATACAATAGGAGTTGACACTACGCAATTAGGAAGCCCTATTATCACCATAGCCGCCTCCTTACACTATCCCCAGAATTGCTACTCTGATTCATTCCATTCAAAGGCACATGAACCTATTGAGAAATAAACACAGCACCATTTATGATGTGCCATGCACAAGGCCAAGAACCTTACATGTAGTATCTCATTAAATTATTACAACTACTCTATAAGTTCTCTTGGTCCCATTGTACAGGTGAGGAAATTGAGACTCAGAGAGTTGTTGTGACTTGGCAAAAGTCATTTGATTTGTAATAACATGGGCAGGATTAAATCTAGCTCTCTGACTCTAAATCCAGGGCTTAACCAATGAACTGTTTCCTACTGAAAATATAAGCAAAGATTCTTTTAAAAGAAGTTGAATATTTATTTCCTCATATAGTCAATTTTTTAATCTCCCTCACATTGATTATATATTCTATCATTATAACAACACAGAAGGATCTTAAGTTTCCTTGAAATTTTAAAGTGTATAAAACACCTTAATTATTTCATTTTTTTCTTCCAACACTCTCTAAAGGGTGCAAAATAGAAATGATGATTCTGTTCGTACAAAAGGGGAAAGTGAGACTCCAAGAGGACCAGTGGCTTGGTCAATGTCACACAGCCTGTGAGAGGGCATGGCCATGACCTGAGCCCTGTCTCTACCCAGCACACGTTGATGTTCTCTGTTTGTACCTCCTGTGCAATAATCTCACCACCTTCACCCACACTGCTAACCAGGTTTGTACAGTGACTTTATACTAATGTAAGGGAAGAGAATTTGAAGTTGAAGAACAATGTATGTGTATTCCAGACCAAACAGAATCAACACCTTCCATCTTATCTACATAAGAAGCCACTTTAGAAAGAAAAGGGAGTTTCTGTTCCTGGGGTTCCTACGCTGGTTCAAGTAAGATAACTGCTGTGTAAAAGCCATCAACATAGGCAAGGGAGGTTCCAAAAGTCAAGGAACATTCTTGGTATCCTTAGGGCAAACACATTGATTAGCAAGAAGAAAGCTCCAATTAATGTTGATGAAATGCTTATATGTATGCATGCCTTTAAGAAAAAATAAAGGAGTGCGTGTGAGGGTGTTTGCATGAACAAACGCACGGCGGAAAGTCTGGTGGTTAAGAGCACAATTTGGGAGCAAACACAGCTGTGTTAAGTCCTGGCTATGTCATGACCTCAGGGTAGCTCTGGTTGGGAGGATGTAATAAGACACTGTTCATAGGACGCTTAGCAAAGTACATCGTGTACGACAAGCACCCAAGAAATGGGCCTTGTTATGCATGTATGTGAGGACACGAACGACCAATGGCACGTGGGAAGTACCACAGACAGGAGGCAGAACTGAAGGAGAAGGAGGAGGGAGATGTGGCTAATAAACCCAGAAGCATATTTCACATGTCCTTGCAAAGACACACAAACATGTCAATTTAATGCCGCCAACAAAAATATCAGGGATCTTCCCTCTCAGTACTCCAGAAATCAACACAGTGATAGTCATTCATACTGTTGGAGAAGTAAAGGAAGCTTCCCTCACATGGTAACTTTCCCCTAGTGTTACTATAATCAGATTTTGGTTCCTCTTCACAACTTCATTTTTATCCCCATGTGTAACTCTGTGTGTGTGTGTGTGTACATATGCATGTTTGTACTTAAAGTTTGAAAGTATATATTCCATATTGCCTAGCATAATGGTGGCACTTAGTAGGTGCTCAACAGATTCTTACTGAAGAAATAATCTACATGTGGTTATGCGGATACTACGGCATTCTATCCGCAAGTTCACAGGCTCATAAAAGAGAGGGGCATTTATTTTTTCAAGCTGAGGGATGAGCTGTGATTTCAAATCTCGGCTCTGCTACCATATAACACGAGATTTGAGCAAGTCATCACCTTTGAGCTTTTCCTTCTTACTTGGTAAAATGAGCATGCTATTATCTACCATAAAGAGTTAGTAACATCATCTACTGAAAAGCGTATAGTTCATGCTGAATACATCATCATCACCATTATTGGAAAAGTCTTCTAACTGGTCCATGTTCCAGCAGTTTCATTCCTCCCTGATACAACCTGTAAAGCATCACTAGATTCATCTTCCTAAAATCCTATTGTTCACTATTCCTCCAACAGACAAACTAACCTTTCTCTGAATCCCTCAGGGTACAGACCAACCTCAACTTTGCATTTCAGACAGTGGCCTCAACCTGTCTCTGAATGTGCAGAGACACTCTGGGTAGGTCTTCTCACTTTGGCCCACACTGTTTTCTCCAGGAGGAAATGCTACCCTACTGCGCTATCCTCTCTTTTTACTGATCTTCAAGACCAGTGCCAGTATCATGTCTTCCGATAGACCTTTAGTGTTCATGAGTCTGCACTGTCAGTACATTAACACGGATGAGCACCTCTCATCCGCCATCCTCAGACAGATGGAGTCAGTCTTTGACCCAGGCATCTTTCAGCACCAGCCACAGGATGCTTGGGTCTTGACAGTGCACACAGGTAGTTATGGGGGGGCCTGGCATCTCTCTTCTCCTGAGTCTTTATCCAGTCCTGACACTGTTCTTGGTTGTTTGGTTGCAGATCTGGTTTTTCCTTCCTGGTGATTCTCCCTGTTGACCTCATTTCTGAGGCGACCCTCCCATGGCTGTCTCCCCACTACACTGTCAGCTTCACGTGAGTAAAGAGCACATGTCTGTCCCCACTCTGCACATACAGCTTCCATAAAGTGCCTAGGACATAAGTCCTCAATAAACAGTTATTGAACGGATGGATGAATGAATGAAAGACTTATGTTCCTAAGACTTCTGAGGAAACCAGATTTGAGCAAATTTTGAAGTTTCAAACAATCTTCACAGTACTGGAGCAAGAGCCCTGACTTGAAGGCAGGAGTGGGTGCCCTGGTAGTACTGCATAAGCCTCTTCTACTTCCTGGCCCTCAATTTTTCCATCTATATAATGGGAGGTTGGCAACAGTGGTTGTTAGGTTTGGTTGTGTAAAACAGCAAAAAGAGTAACAGGAAGTCAGGAAAACATAGTTGTGTGCTGGCACAACTAAGCTGTGTGATCTTAGGCAAGTCACACCCTCTCTCTGGTGTCCATTTTCTCAGTTATGAAAGAAGAAGACAATGGTAAAATAAATTCTAGGGATTTTCTTAAAAATTCCGGGAAAAATTTCTACACTAGGAGTAAAAGACATGAATGTATGCCCTAATTTGCCACTAATATACTATTATTGTTAATCTTGGGCAAATCCTTTTTCATCCATTTTCATATCATGACTTTCATGGGCCATAGGCTCTTTTGCCTTCAGGGGCCCTTTCTTCCCTAAATAAATGAATTAAATATACATATATAATATATATATATGTATGTGTATATATACACACACACACATATATATTGATATAATTATACTTTATAATTGCATTGTTACAAAGACAAATGTAATTGAGAAGCTGGATTCACTATTATACATGTATTATTATTATATTAATTTCTTCTGATTTTAAAAGAAATCAAACCATTTTCCTATGGAGCTCAGGCCTTGTGCCAAGGGTGCCTAATGGACGTATGGTCAGCCTTGTTTCCATCTCTGCACCTGGGTTCCTCAGCTGCCGAACAGCAATGGGAGGGGGACCAAGCACCTGTAGCCAATCTAGGAGCCAAGGGGAAAGAGGAAGATTCCCACATGGGCAAGTCGAATGATGTGAATTTCATACCTGAGCAGGCCCATAACAGCAAGTTATGTAAAAACACACCCCAGACAGTGTGGGCTGAGCTTTGAAGACAAAAGCTCCTCTCCCGGGTGAGCCTGCCATCACATCTCATCTTGGCCCACACAGCCCAGGGTGAGCCTTTCAGGGAGAGAGATGGCAAAGGGCGATAAGAGAGGAACGAGGCCAGACAGGCAGCTCTCCTCTTTGCAGGACTGGTGCCACCTGGAATGGCTCTATAGGGCAGGGAGAGCAATGATAGCTGATGCCCACTGAGTGATTACAATGTGCCTGGCATTGTGCTAAACTCTTTGCATAGATTAAATCAGGAAACCTTCGTAATAGTCCAAACAGGGAGATATTATCGTTTGCGTTTTACAGATGAGAAAACTGAGACTCAGAGAGCCCAAATAACTCGCCCAATCCTGAGTAACTTGTTGGCAGGTGACAGAGGTGGGGTTCAACCCCAGGCAATCAGACCTTAGTTCATGTTCTTAACTTCTAAATTATGCTGCCCAGCCAGGGGGAAACAAGGGACTGTTTTAAATTACATACAAATAAAGCATAAAGAAGCAAGTTCTAGAACAGAAGTGCAAGCAAACAGAGCTCGGCAGAAGGAATGCTTGATTCTGACAAGAAGGCTCGGGCAAGTTTTCCTGGATGAGCCTCAGAAGAGCTGAGGCTCACACGAGGTGCAGGACTTGGGTGGGGAGACCTTGAGCAAAGACTTTCTAGCAGAAGGTGAAGCATGAGCAATGGCAAGAGCTATGAAGTCCCTTGAAGGTGACTCTGCAGATGAGGAAGACACCTGCTTTGGATGGGATTGAGAGTGCACACAGCAACATAGGGGAATGAAGTAGCAATGGCTATCTGAGGCTAGATTGCAAGGGGCTGTCAATGACATGCCAAGACATCTGAAGTTTCTTCCACAGACAAGAGGGAATCTTTGGTGGTTTTTGAGGAAGGAAGTCCTTGGGGGTGGGGATCATTTCCTAGGGATTATATGGTGTTCTTCTTGACAGAGTCACAGAGCCAGGAGAGCCAGGCGTGATGTCTCAGGACGCCCTGCCCAGTGCTCACTTGGAGTCATTCAGCCGTAAGAGTTATTAATGAAGGGGGTGGAATGTGACCAGAATTTTGAAGAGAGGGGGCTGACAGACTGTTAATTTTCTATCGTTTTGACATCTGCTAGAAAATCATGAATCATATCTTAACTCAAAAGAGCTCTTTAAGGCTCTAGACAGATAAATAGTATTTAGATGCTCATTGGGACTTCAGAATTTAAATTGTGTTTCACTAGGGGGAGGATAAATTAGCTCAGCCTTGATCCTGTCTCTAGATGACCTTGATCAGATATCATCTACCTTCTGTTTCTTGGTTTCCCCATCTAGTCATCTGAAGGTTTCCCCATCTAGGATGGGGAGTTGATCTCTAAGTCCCTTTCCAGCCCTGATAGTCTATCACATAAAGTCTTTGAAGGGCAGGGATTGTATCTCCTTTGACTTCATACCCCCAGTGCTCAGCTTGGAACCTGACACATGGTAGACCCTATAAAATGTGGTAGAATTCATGGAACAAACTGAGTTTTAAACCCAAGACCCTGTGGAATCCTTAGGGATTTTAAATCAAAAGTTTGGAAGTGTTGACCATTTTTTAAACAAACAAAAAAGCATGAAAACAAGGAGATCAGTAACCTCGACAGGTCAGTATTTCTTCTCTGGCTGTAAAAGATGCTGGAGCACTGAAAGACTATCAAATAGGAAAGACTGATGGAGAGGCAGCCAAGGACACCTCTAGGACAAGGGGGATACCGAATATGAAAAAAACATGGAAGTGGGAATACATGTTCTAGGAACATGGGGTAATTCTGTTTAATCAAAAAAATCCATGCAAGGCAGCAGTTCTCAACCAGTGAAGCTTTTGGCCCTAGGGGACATTTGGCAATGTCTACAGACATTTCTGATCATCACAAGTGGGGAGGGGAGGTTTGTTAATGCATCTAGTGGGTAGAGGCCAGAGATGCTGCTAAACATCCTGCAATACACAGGACAAACCCGTGACAAGGAATTATCCATTCCAAAATGCCAATAGTACTGAGGTTGAGAAACTCTGATGTAAGGAAGTAGGAAAAGTTATGGTGGGAAACAATGTTTGGGGAGGAAGTTAAACTGAGTCCCCAGAGTTCAGACCTGACCCAGAGAGGTCTGTGGTGGAGTTATTAGAATGTAGACTCTGCAGGCTGATTCTACCACTTACTTGCTGTGGATCTTGGCAAACTCACTTAATATACCCTATCTCTCATCTGGAAAACTGGGATAATAATAGTACCTACTTCAGAGGGTCGTCGAGAGGATTAAAGAATTACTATATGCAAAATACTTATGACAGTGCCTGGCACACATTATGCATTAAATGTATTAGCTATTTTCATTTCTACATGTAGGGAATAGGGTCCTACAGTAGACTCAAGTTCAAGAGAGTGGAAAAAGTAGCCCCTCAGCCACTGATAATCCTAGAAAAATGGTCTAGAGCTGCATGATTATCATGTGACTATTATATCCGCCCAATTAATAATCCTTCAATCAGCTTCTGCTTCAGATGACACTGCTGGCAGATGTGTCTGGGTCTGCCCTGCTGTTTGCAAGCAAGTCCCCATCTGGGCTCTGTCTTCCAGACATCCATGAGGCCCAGGTCAACATGTGACAGCCTCTCCAGTCTAGGCTCCTTGTGGTTTTAATGAATAAGTGGAAGGAGATAGAGGAAACCAGACACTAGGACAGACGGAAAGATGGAAAGGCAAGAAACCTTCTGTGAGAGCTGCGGCCAGTGATACACTTTGTCCACAGAGGTTCCAAGTACAGAATCAGGGACATGTTTTGGAGGCTTGTTTGAGCTGCTGATACTGTTCTCTTGGAGCCCTTGTTTGTAAACAGATATTTCTGCTGACACTGAGCTTTGTAAGGGCGGACGGGGGAAGCGGTGGGGGAGTGGGAATGGGGGTGGGAGAAAAAGGCAGGTTGTGTCAGAGAACCTTAGACCATGTGTTTGTTGTTGAGAATACAAAGACCCCACTGTATTAAATGAAAATGCTTGTTTTACAAGGCGAGTGGGAATATGATAGGTACATGTCGAAAATGCTTTGGAAACTGAAACAACCCCATGCCACGAGGGCTTGCTGCTACCTCATACATCCAAGGGCACGCGGACCGTGAAGGCTCAGCATCACTACACAAGGACGTGGGGAGGCTGTGGGAAAAGAGAGTCCTAGGAGCTAAGTGAATGGCACTTCTCTCCTCTGTCCCCGCCTACGAAGCCTGCCCTTACCCAAAAAGCAGGGCTCCATTTCACATTCTCTATTGGTTTTCCACCACCTGCTAACCTAAGGGGAGAAACTGTTATTGATCTAAAACATTAGCATTGATAAAGGAGTCTAGATCCAGACTTGGAGCACTACAGAGAATACTTATATTAATGTAACTATTCAGGCAGAGCACTTTTAAGTTTTTCAAAATAGTTTTCAACTTCTAAAGTGAGTGGTTTTAAACTCTATTCTGTGGAAGTACAGGATTCAGTGGAGGTGTCTCAGGGGATTTTTTAAAAGAACTCACAGTGACATATAAATAAGAATTTGAGTCTCCTAACTCTTGCTCAAGTCCTAGGTCAAAGCCCAGTAAACAGAAAATTACATGGACAGAAGGGTGGGTGGGTGGATGGATGGAAGAAAAGAAGGGTGGGTGGATTCGGGAATGAATGAGGGGATGGACTGATGGAAGGGAAGATGACTGAAGGGGTGGAAAGGAGGAAGGGAAGATGCAAGGAAGGAAGGAAGGAAGGAAGGAAGGGAGGAAGGAAGGGTTGGGTGATAGGTGATGGATGGAAGGGTAGATTGATGGAAGGGTGGATGGACCGCTGGGTTCCTAGATTCATGGGTCAAAGTCCATAGTGAATAATGATGGGAAGGACCAGCTCAGGCCACATTTGAAGTGAATTTGCCTATTTAAAATCTCAGAGAAACTCAGATGCCAGAGTTTGAATAAACAAAGTTGAAGATTATATTTCTAAGGAATAAACTGATTCTTCCTCAGAGGAAAAAAGAAAAGTTCCAAATTCTATTTACTGCAACAAGGGTCCACACGAAGGAAAGAGGAATTCCTCAGTCTGATGACAACTCAACATCAACATTCTCACTTTCACAGCTCTTCTGCAGTGTTCAGATGTCAAAGCTGGGAACAGGCTTCAGGAATTGACCTGGTATGACCCCTGTTTTTCAGGATTTAAGTCACCATTTGGTGGCCATAGAGCCCTTTAAGAAACTGAGGAAAACTTTGGACTCCAGAAAAATAGGCACAACCTCAAATTTTCTCAGAAAATGTCTGAGGGTTCCCAAATCTCTCCAAGTTCTCCTGAACACAAGCACAAGAACTCCCCTCTCCTCTGTTAAAATGAATGCTATTCAGGTATTTTACTTGGTCATGATATTAGGAAGGAAGTATATGATGATGATATTAACCCAAATACTAAGTCATAAGTAAAATACAATATCAGCAATCAATTCACACTGTGATAATGCTATAATTGAGATGCCACTCTTGGCCTCATGCAATCCATTCTTCACACATTGTTCAGAGGGATCTTTGGAAAACATACACTAGATCCTGTGACTCTGTTGTTTGAAGCCCTCTGATAACTTCCTAGCACACTAGGTAAAAATCCAGATTCCGTGGTTGGGGCTGCTCCAGCCCCAGACGCACGTGTCTCCCAGTGGCTCTCACACCTGCCCCTTCCCTGTGCTGGACTGGCCCTGCCTCATGGTCTGTTTGCCAGATTCTCCGTCTCTGTCTGTCTTTCTCTCCAACCCTCATCTCCTGTCTTTTCACATGGCTTGTCTTTCTTATCTGTCATTCGAGCCTCAGCCTGACTACTCCAGTCATTCTATACAGCACTCTCCACAATTAACTGTGATTCCTTACAATCTAGTTTATTGTCTTCCTCTCCTCACAAGAATATAAAGTCCACAAGGGCAGGAACCCGCCCTGTCCTGTTCACCACCGCATCTGACAGTGCCAGGCACATACCATGTATTTGCTGACATATGGAGATGCACAGAGGTTTCTTTGGGAAGCCTCAGCACTGTTGCTACCTCACCGTGGAGCCCTGAACTAATCTCTTCCCCTCTTTGGACTTCAGACTTTCCTAATTTAAAAGGATAGTTTGGGTCCTATCCACCTAGAGAATTCAATGATCTAAAATCCTTGGGACTAAGTTCAAGAGAGCTGGGTTCAAATCCCAGGATGATACAGTGGAGAGAACAAGTGGTCAGGAAACCTGGGCCCGGCTCTTTTCTGTCCCTAACCTGGGGTGGAACTTGGGATGATTTCTTTCCCTTTCCTGCCTATCAGATTCTCCATCTGTGAATTGAGGAGGAGACTGGACTGGATATACTGTAAATTTACATCTTATATCCATCCAGACATCTGCCTACAAATATTTGTTGAACCTTCATTGTGCCAGGCCCTGGGAAGGTGTCCCTGAGCGTGGCAGATGTAATTCCCACATCCTCTTCCTCTTATATCCTCTGGTCACCAAAGCACAGGTGAGAATTGCAGGAAGAGGATGGCCACATTCTATTTGTGTGTGTGTGTGTGTTGTTATTTTGTTGTTGTTGCTGTTATTGTTGTCGCAAAGGATGGGCACATTCTATTTGTGGGTGTGTGGTGTTGTTATTTTGCTGCTGTTATTGTTGTCACAGAGGATGGGCACATTCTACACAATTACACCTGGCTCTTTGGCAGCTCTCTCTGGGGATGGTTGGTGAGGCTGAAGGAGAACCAGGGGAAAGGACTTAAAGCTGGCAGAGGTGATGTACTGGCTTGTTGAAAGAAAGGGAGGCAGAGTGATGGGAAAAGGTGGTAAGAATATATATTAATATTCCAACAATATAATCGCAATTCTAAAGGTAAGCGATTGGTCAGATCAGAGGGACCAGGGCTGTATCCAGCAGCCAATGCCATTGGAACGTGTTTGCCTTCACTATTTGGTCTCTCCAAGGCCGTGATATTGACTCTCAGAGCACCTTTCTTCACAGCACTCACTTCCAATCATCTTGTCTCCTCCTTCATTTGGAGCCATTGGCAATCTGTTCATTCATTTAACAAAGTTTATTCGGCACCTATGGACAGGGCTAGTACTGTGTTGAATGGCAGGAATAAGGCAGAGATGGAGACTGCAATGGTCCCTGTTCCTAAGGAGCTCAGAGGCAAATGGGAAGAGACAGACAAGTACCACGGCAACCACATTAGAGTGTGACAAATGCAATGAGGCGGTATGTAAGGAGTCGCAGGAACTTGATTCAGGTGATGATGGATTGAATCGTCCAATCACTTCCTAGTGCCATACTCCTAAAAGCCAACCTGGGTCAGTGTCCATAGCCGAGCCGTGAATCAAGAAGTGTTGATTCTTCTCATTGGATTTATAGCTATATGTTTAAAATGACACACATGACTACACCCACAGGCAAGGCAGGGCACACGCTATCCATACACATACCCGCCGCCCACTTCATGAACAAGGTCCCAATCCTTCCAAAGTAAAGGAGACCTCTAGAACCTTTGAAGTCTCAGAGCACTTTCCAGCCCCCGTGATAAACATGGGTGTTCCACAACACAGTGTTTCTGCCTCTGCGCTTCCCCGGGACTCTGTTAATTGCTTAGTTATAGCAGTTCCCATGATGTCATGTATCTGTTTACCAGGCTGCTTCCGCCTCTAGCACTGGGAGCTCCTCAAGGGATGGAACTGCACCTTGTTCTTCTTAATTCCCACATCTTAGTCCTAGCTCAACGTATATATGAAGGTTGCTCAGTAACCATACGTTAAATGGATGGACAGATGGATGGAGTGAAGGAAGGGAGGAAGATTTCTCTCTCCTAACAAACTTTCATTTCCTATTGAACCTTATGGAATGCCTACTACAGAGGTTTGGCTTATAAAAAGTTCTTAAAGTTACTGAATAGCGGAACAATGTTTTGTAACAAGCTCACTATCATGACCCCACAGCTATAACTACCACCCACACTGTAAAGGAAAACAAAGTAACCTAGCGGAAAGGGCACCGATTTGGAAGTGAAAAGACCTGAATTCTATTATAGTTTCAATTTTGCTGCCAATTTGCTGCTTAGCCTTACTCCACATAACTTAACCAGTTAACTTAACATCCCTAGACCTCAGTTTCTCCATCTGTAAACTGAGCAGATTTGATAGAGCAGATTCTAATGTCATTCCACCCTTAGGGTTTGGAAAAGGGAGAGTCAAGACGTTGTACTTGTTTGTAACAGATCTAATGAGTCTATTGGTGGCTGTTCTATAACTGAGTCACCCAGAGAGCTTAGCACTGGTTCTACCAAGCCTTAACTGGCTGCAATGATAGCCACATCACAAACCAGCCTTGTCACACCAGCCTTGTCACTCTTCTGCTCAGGACTCCATCACTCACTCAGCAGGATCACCCCCATACTTCCCATGCTTGGCTTGGAATACAGCAGGGCCCTTTTCAGAGGATGACAATGTGTCTCCATGGACCACATTTGGGGGAACATTCCCCTGGCTCTGATTCCCAAAGGAGGAATCCAAAAATGTTTTCAGCAAACAGAATATCTTTGAAATGAGTGTAAAATCAGCCCTCCTTATCTACAGGTTTTGCATCTGCTGATTCACCTGACCACAGATTGAAAATATGCGGGAAAAAAATAAAAATACAACAATAAAAAAATACACACAAAAAAACAACACAGTGTAACAACTATTTACATAGCATTTGTCCTGTATTGGGTTTTATAAATAATCTAGAGATGATTCAAAATACACAGGATCGTGTAAATTATATGCAAATACTATGGCATTTTATAGCAAGGACTTGAGCCTCCACAGGTTATGGCATAGAGGGGTCCCGAAACCAATCCCTCTCAAATACGGAGGGATGGCTGTGTATCCCCCAGTAGACCACTTAAAGGTGGGAAATGCTCTGGTGGATGTAAATGGTCTTTCTGTTCAAAAGTCATCCGCAAATAAAATACACTTTGCATATCAAAGAGATTTATAAGCCAACTTCTTTGAAATCTTATAATGTCCATTCAGATTTTTCCTTCGTTTTTCCTGTCCTTCCCCTACCCCTCCCTTCCTTCCCTTTTCATTCTAGGAACATTCTTTAAATGTTTGCATTAGCCACTGGGGGGCACTACCATTCATTCATCCTTCATTCATTCATATATTCAGCCTCTCATGGGACATTTACTGAAAAACTACTGTGTTCCAAGCAATGTGGCAGGCCTCGTGTATGGAGAGAGACAAAATTAAACTGGGCTGGATTAGAATTCCAGTTCCACCACCCATTAGCTATGGGTACTTCAGCAAGTCACGTAACTTTCTAACTCAATTTCAGAGGTTTCAAAGCATAGCACTCCGCGCAGTGCCAGCACATAGTAACTGCTCATTATAAGCTAGCTGCTTTTATTACTGTCATTACTGCTGAGAATGTGCCTTCTCTCCCAAGGGTATATAAACAGCAGATAGAGGATTCCAGATCCTGAGGTCGCCACAAGGTCTCACAAGATCAAGGGAAGCAGACGGAAAGCCCCCCTCTCAGGAAGGAGGGAAGCGGATGAAAACCCAAGCAACAGATATGACTGCCAGGACACTCGAGGCCCAGGAAGACTCTGATAAAGGGGAGGAGGGGTGGAGGGGAGCAGGGCAAAGCCTAGGATTACGTGCTGCAATGCACAGGCAAAACAAATGCTTTGCAAACAGGCTACCGGCTGAGAAGCAACGACCAAGGCCGAAATGTGGCTTGGATTAGAAAGGCCACAATGTGAGCTGAGGAGGCCCTTAAGTACACTACTCCCCTCTCTCTCCCCGTTTGAAAGGACAGATTTCTTTTCCCTTCTGACTTCTTTGCTCAAGAGGAAGTGGAATTAACCACTGTGTAATGTTTCTGACAGTGACGCACATGCTAGGTCATGTGCTTTGGTTACGTAATGCGACACGCCTGAGGTTCCTGGGCTCTTTCTCCCAGAATCATTAGATATTCAGCTGGTTCTCTTATCCAGCCATCCATTCATTACACAAAAATACATACAGTCTCTGTACAGGCCAGGCATTGTGCCAGTCCCTAGAGAAGTTGAGATGGATAAGATCCCAAATATGCACACGACTGAATATGATACAGAATTCCAGGTGCTTTGAGGTAAGTGTGCAGAAGGTATGGGGGTCATATAGATAAGGGAGGTGGGGAACACGTTATACTTCGGGAAGAGTCAGGGAAGCCTCCCCATAAGAGAGGAACTTTGAGCAGAATCCCGTAGAGGTGGGTGCACGTGACTGTAGGGGACAAGCCAAGTAAAGGAAATGATGTCTATCAAGTGAAAAGCCTGATGTATTTGGGAGAACTTCAAATAATTCAGATTCTATTGGAGAACCTTTAGCTAGAGGCGAAAGAGTCAGATTTGTATTTTAGAAAGATCTCACTGTCGGATGTTGAAGGGTAGGTTGAAGAGGGTGCAGGGGTTGAGGTTCAGAAAAGTGGGCATTATGATACCAGGGAAATACCATGGCAAGAAAGGAAGAGGACCTAAGCTAAGGAGAGGAGAGGAGAGGTTGGTTATAAACATTTTAAGGAAGCAGGGATTGATGGTGGATGATGTGTCTAGAGTGGGCGACATGAATCAAGATGAGGATGAAAGGAATTTTGGAGGAAAGAGGATTTGTTGAGTTTGTAGTTGCCATTTCTAGTGGACATCTGGATCTGTGAGTGTGGAGCCCAGTGTAGTCTGGAGGCAAATAATGGTCATCAGCAGAGAGATGGTAATTAATCCACAGCAAAGGCTATAAAGTCAGGAGACAGGTGGAACTAGCCCTGGTCTAAGACCTAGAAGACAGAGAGAGCCTTGCCCAGCTCGGTAACAGACTTAGACAAGCCACTTTTCTCACCAACCCTCAGTTGCCTCATCTATGAAATGAATGGCTTAGATAAGTCCTTCTGACTTTTATACCCCTTGGTTCTTTGGACTTACATGAATTTTACTTCACTGAACTGAGTACAGCATTTACGCATTGCTCATATTTTCTGTGTGCTGTGCATCTCTTAGAGCAAGGTTGTCTTATCCCTGATAGGCCTGCTAGCCTAGTCTTTTCTATTCTCTCATCATCCTTTATAGCTGAAAAATCTTCAGTCGTATTGGGAGAAATAATCCCCTCTATATAAATATATTTGTTCTTATTCTGCCCAGCCACCTTTCATTTTATAGAGCAATAGGAATTAAGGAAAGATGGATATGGGGCAGACATAGGAATGACTTCGAGACTGCAAGGGTGACAGGCACAGGTTAGACCACCAGCTCCCTAAAGGCAAAAGGCTAGACCAGGGCTCCATTTAGTCACATGCTGATCCTACTCATGTACTGAGATAGCCCAGGCTGGGACTGCCAGATTTTTTGTCTCTGTCTCCTCCAAATGGGCTGGAACCTGAGACCTTACCAGCTCCTCTCAAATCGAATGAGAGTTACCTCTTCTCCTCTTCCAGATTCTATGGACCCTGGGTTTGTCGCAAATAATACTGGAAAACAAATACATTTTCTTTCTCTTGTTTGGAGAAAAGTCCAAAGTTAATGTAGGTATGGGGAGTAGAAGGAGAGAGAGGAGGAAATGGCATGAGAGGAAGCAGAAAGCCCTTCGGGGATGACAGTGCTGGGGCATCCCTGAAGGAAAATAGACTGAAAAATGGCTACAGACTCCAGAGTCGTAGGATTTTAATCCATTACATTATCTGATTAAAATTATAAGCAAAACTAAATGGCCAATGGTCTACTCTGAGTTCCAGGAATTTGTCCAGGAATGGTCTTTATATAGTAAGAAATTATAAAATTTAAGTTCTTTAATATTAGACCACTAAGTGATCATGGGAAAAGTCACCCAGTGAGTTTTCTGGATATTTATGGCAATTATAATTAGCTACATTATTCGTGAGATGTCTTCCAGCTATCAGGAAGAACCAATATTCCCCAAATAATGTCTTCAGTCAGTCTTTGAAACTCTACCAGTGGTACTTTGCTCTGTGACTGAAAGGTTTTGGGTCGTCATGAAAGTCTACATACCAATAGAAGAGTAGCATTCTAAGTTGTTAATCGGTCAACAACACCTTAGCAAGAAGGAGTACCATGTCTTTTTTCCTGCCAGTATTGCTGCAGAGGAGAAAGCAGAAAGGGTGTGGGCACTTGGCCCCTGAGGGTGACAGGCACAGGCACCACCTAGTGGAGGAAAATATACCAAAAAAGGAAGAAAACTGGGACTATGGACAACTTCATAATTTTATCTGAGTACAGTCCTGATGAGGGTTACAGAATCCTAGGAGGTCTTTGCTAGAAGGGTTTCTAGGGCCCACGTTGATAAATTCTACACTGCCCTATTGTTCAGATGAGGAAAATTGGTCCTGAGAGGGAAAGAGACTTGTCCAAAGTCACACAGCAAGCTAATGACTGCACTGTTCTAGTGCACAGTGCCCTGTTCTTCCTTCTAAAATACACTCAGCCTTCTCTAGACAGCCTCAGGAGCCGATCTTGGGTCTCTTCCCCAGTGTCACCTCTCATGACAGCCTCCCCTCACAACCCTATTCAAATCTTACTCCTCCTGCATCCCTACCTCAACACAGGATTCCCTAGACTCCTTTCTCAACTTTGTTTTTCTTTATAAGTATTTATTTGACATTATGTGATATATATATATATATATATATATATGTATATATACACACACACGCATACACTTATTCATTTATAGTCTGTCTCTATCTCCTATCCCCAAGCCCTTGTTGCCCAGAATATAAACTCCCTGAGGGCAGAGCTATTTTTCTTTTCTTTCACTGCTCTGCACTCATAGCCTAAACTGTCCCTGGGACACAGCAGGAACTCGAAAAATATTTGTTGAATGCTTTGGCAGGGAATAGAGAAATTTTACTTTGTCTCTTGTTTTTATCTGCATTGCTTAGGTTTTTTACAACGAGCATGCATTGCTTTTGTAAAATGAAACAATAAAGTGTTTACTTGGTTTGTCTTTCATTTTCGTTTATTTATTTATATATTTGACTGTTAAGATGATAGTAATGAATCTTTTCTGAGTTGTAAGGAAGGGAAAGGCAACTCCTGGCTTTGTCAAAGGAGATAAAGTACGTCTAACTTCTAGAGTTACTGAGAGTATTAGAAATAACGTGTGGCAAGGTCCAGACACACGTAATACAGATACGAATTAACATTTGCTGGGTTACCCCATAGTCTAGATTCCATTACTAAGCAGTTTCCACATGGAGGCCCAGTTAATCTTCAAAATAACCCTATGAAGTAAGAGCCAGTATTATCTGCACTTTACAGATGGGAAAAGTGAAACTTGGAGATATTAAGTAACTTGCCCAAGGTCATGCAACTAGCAGGTGCGACAGTCAGGAAATCAAACCAAGGCAGTCCGACTCCTGAGTCCTACGGCCAACCACTGCAAAATTCTTCCTCAGTAAACACATGCTCCTGAAGGTCATCCCCCCATGGCTCTAGAAGGCTCTAGAATTGCTCCCTGGGCAACTGGGGATGGAGAGAAATAAACCAGGAATATGAGTAAATGTGTGTGAGTGTGTGTGTGTGTGTGTGTGTGTGTGTGTGTATTGTCACAATACTTCCTCGATTGTCACAATGACTAGCAGATCCCATGGAATTCTTATGCACAGGACCAAAGATGCTAAACATTTCACAATATGTGGGGCAGTCCCATACAGCAAAGACTTTTCTCACTCAAAAGCTTCTTACTGCCCAGCAAGTCTCTACTTGCCCCTTCAACATGCCCCTCCTAAGACTCCCCTCTTTACTTCTATTGCCCTGGAGGTCTCTAGGGGTAATCGTTTTCACCTGAGTTTGCAAGTATACAATGAGGAGGGGAGAGAGGGCTCCTCGGGTCTTAAGCCTGGACTGTGTCTTGACTTTCAATTAATCTTTGTGTGACCTTGGGAGAGTCCCTAATCCTCTCCAAGCTGTTGCCTCTGTATCTGCAAACTTACCAGCTCACAGAAAACACTCAGATCTGAGACTTCACCTCCTCCTGCGGCTCTCAAACGCTCTTAATATTTTAAACTTTCTATTAGGGAAATCTTCAACCACACACAAAAGCACGGACAAAAATGTATTGAAGTCCAAAGTTTTGATCACCTGGTTTCAACAATTGTTATCAATTTTCCAACCCTCTTTCACCTCCCATCACTCCTTGGAACACTCAATTTTTTTTTTCTGGAGGTTTTTAAACAAACAGACAAAGCAGACATAATTTTACCCATAAATACTTCGGTATGCATTTCTAAGAGATTAGGATCTTTAAAAAACATAATAACAATACCATTACACACCTACCAAAATTAACAATAATTCCTTAATGTCTGCCCATATCCATTCAAACTCTTGGTAATGGAGGAACATATTCCTTCAAATGGAATGTTGTAGAATCACACAATTTAAGCAGAATAAGGTGAAGGAAAGGTGGGGGGAGGCAAAGCCCTGCCCTTCCGCCTCTCCCCAGAGGCCCCCTAAGATTATGGGGCACAGTTTGAAAGTCCCTATTCTATCCCGGCCTTCCTTTTGCATCCTGAGAACACTGAGGCCCAGAGAGGAGCGGTAAATTGTCAAGGTCACATAGCAGCAAGTGGCAGGATGTGGCAGACTTGTGAAGTGCCAACATCAAAGGACTCCAGTGAGGTCACAGGCATGAAAAGGTTTGCTAACTCAATCACTATTTATCATCCTCAGTGTGAATGATGATAATAAAGGCACCTTTCCAGGAATGACCTTGACATTAATTGCATGGATTGCAACGGACCTCAGTCTGGTTCCTCCTAATCATGCTGCCACATATGCTGGGTTCTGATCTCAGCCAAGAGTTTCCCCTGCTACTGTCTCCCCTGGTTCCCATGACACCCTGTGAGATGGGGAACCACATCCAAAACCCTCTCCCCAGAGGCCCCAGTGGTTAGGTCAGAGACCACAGGTCAAACAGTAAAGAGGAAGCCAAACCTGAACTCTGACCTCCGGATTCCCAGTTTCAGGTCTTTGAACAAGCCACGGGGCAAAAACTTGCAAGTCAGTTCTCAGTTGCTGGCGTCAGAATCACAGCGGAGCATTTCCAGTCACTGCACCAGGGCAGGACGCAGAGCGCTCAGTGCAGTAAGAAGGAAGGTAGGGGAACAGCGAAAGAAAGGGAATTAGACTCCAGAAGGAGCAGCTGGAGAGGGGAGAAATAGGCACCTGCTGGATTCCTGAGCACTTTGCCATCAGTAGATGAGGCACCAGCTGCCCGTAGAGGGAGTCTTCCTAACTATGGTACCTGGGGAGTTTCTCTCTTCCTCATCTGAGACACCTGCAGCCAGTTCTGGTTTCAGAGTGATCTCAAGGAGAGCGGGTTTTGAAATAATAGGAAAACACATCTTCCACCTGGACTAGCCCAGAGCAAAGTGGTGAATGCCTCAGAGCTGGGCTTCCCTGTTTCATAGCCTTATTCTTGCTCAGAGAGGCTCCCCTCCCAAACACTGCGAGAGAGTCATTCGAAATCAGGGGCAAAGAACTCAATGTGTGACCCCCACTTCCCTTTACAGGAGAGTTCACATTATAAAGGAGGCACCAGAAGGAGAAAGCATGGCTTAGCACACAGGAAAGGCTCTGCAAAAATGGAATGTCAGGGACTATGGCACCCAGGGGTTTGGCGTGAGCAGGGGAATTCAGACTGGAAGATGGGTCCTTCAGAGTTGGGACTGCTGAATTTCTCTAAAGGCTCAGCCACCAACCAGCTCAGTAAGCAGGGAATGTCACTCCCCTTTGGGCCTCAGTTTCTCCACTTGCAGAACAGGGGGACATTAGACTGGATCAGTGATTCTTCCCACTAGTGGTCCTTCAGCCTTACCTGAGAAGGCTTTGAAAAATACAGGTTCCAGGCCAACCCCAAACCCATGACATCAGAATCCCTGGGATGTATGTAGCCTAGGCAGCAGGATGTTTTAAACGCTGGTGATTCCGAGTGCAGAAAGGAATGGGAACTCCTGGACCAACTGACCTCCCAGGCCCCTTCGTGAGGCAACAGTCTGTGACCATAGTTTAATTCTGTGTAACCCTGGTCCTCAGTTTCCCTGTTGTGCAGTGAGCTGCTTGACCCAGATGATGGCCAAGTCCATGCCCATGCTGACCATACACAACACACTCCTGCATCCCACACCTCTGAGGCTCAAGTTTCCCTTCCTCTGTGCAGAAGATAACGGGAAGCGTTCCCCTGGGTTGTGTAGCCTCTGCACCCCTGCTTGTCCACTGAATGGCAGCTCAGGGAAAAGCAAGTGTCTGAAGAGTGCCCAAGGAAGGAGAAGGAGGCATATGACAGTATATCTGTGACCTACGGTGTGGCTTCTGTTCCCAGGGGTGCGTGCTCTCCTTCGATGCTGACTGGTTTTCCTATTTACAGGTCCCAGGGGTTCTAAACCTAACTTTGGCTCTTACTACGAAGGGGTCATCCCAGCAGATCATGGAAGAGGAGATCAAAGTGAAAGGAAGGAATCTGAAGGAATCTAATTGTTCTCCAAGATACACTGTCTACTCTAGACAGACTCCCCCACAACTTAAGATGGGAAGCCCTAAAAATGTACAGACCCCACTTTCTGAAGGCCAACTTAGCAAACTGGAAGAGGAGGATGTGGCTGCTCACTAGGTCCAGCTACCCTGACTGAAACCCTAATATGAGTTGGCACTGTGTTAGGTACTTTCTGCATGTTTATTTCATTGAAACATCTTGATAGCAGTATGCCCATTTCACAGGTGAGGAAACCAAGGAATAGAAAGACGAAGGGACTTGACTCAAATCACACAGTATGTAATTGGTAAGAGAAATTCCATGGCCGGTCTGTCTGATAATTTGATGTGAAAGGAAGAACAGATCTGCCAGGTCAAACCCGTGGCCCCAGGTGAGATTAACACCCATTTCCCATTCTCTTCAGTCTGCAGGTCTATGGTTGGCACATAGAGAAGCAGAAAGGAATGAAAATGTTCTGCAGAAGGATTCAAGAAGAGAATGTGAGTCAGTCATCTCTTTTCTCTCCAGAAAGACTGCTGACGCAGGAAGCAGGCCCTTGGGACTTGAGTTCACATCTGGGCTCTGCCCACCTGAGAACTGTGGGACTTTGGACCAAGTCATCTCAACTCGCCGAGACTCAGATTCCCCTTTTGCAAAGTGGGGGCAGTGATGCCCACCTCCCAGGGTATTGGTGAGGACAGAATGCCCAGGCACAAGGCAAGTGTCAAGCACAGTGCCCAGCACCTCGGAGGCACCCAGAGAGAGTCGGTTTCCTTCCTGCCTTTAAGTGTCCTCAATTCAGAAAATCAAGACTGAGACCTTTGGAAATAGTGTCTAATAATGTGTGAAGTTTGTTGAGCACTTACTACTATAAACCAAGTCTAAGCACTTTCCATGTACAAGGTGAGTTGGCATTCACATCACCCTATGAGGAGTACTTGTGCCACCACATAACTTTGTACATGAGGAAGATGAAGCTCAGAGGAGTCAACTAGCTTGCCCAAGGTCACACAGCTCGTTAGCAGCAGAGGTAGGTTCACACTTATGACACCTGGCTTGTAAAACTGGGTTCTAACCACTGCAGTATTCTAGATTCCAGGTAGGGCTATGAATATTAGGGGAGAGCCATGTTAATATATCGACTCTTTATAAACTTAGCCTTGGCTGCGACAGCGATTCTGAAGGGGGGAAAGCGTGGGTACTCTTTTTCGAGAGTTGAGTGAGCAGTAGGAAGTGGGGGCTGCAGAAAGGAGAGAAAAAAAAGACTCTTGAGAGTAACCAAAAAACTCAATCCAGTCTAACGTTTAGAACAAAAGAAAAAGGGCTGGCAAGCGGAGGCGCTGGATGGGATTCAGGTAAACCCCTTTCTGCGTCTGAGCAGGAATTCCCAATCTCTACGGGAGGGGGTGGGGAGAGGGCAGGACTTGTGGGGTCCACATTTCACTTATCTAACAGGTCGGGAGAAACTTTAACAAGATTAACTGCTGCTCAGGGCCTCTGCTCCATGGAGCAAATTGAGTCCATTGTTTTCTTTTTCCTTCTTTCCAACTGGAGGGGTGTGTTGGGGGGGGCGGTGGTTGGGGATGAGGGGCAGGGGTCTGGATCCTGCCTGGGGTGGTACAAAAGCAAAGAGATGTGTCAGAAAGGAGCCCCCGCCCCCGACTTGAAAGGGAGCCCAGCTTGCCATGCATGAAAGCCGAAGGCTGTGCCTGGGTGGTGGGTCTGTGTGGGGTGAGAGGTGATGGTGTTTACGAGACACCTTCTCTCAGTGGTGTAGGGGGCAAGGCCTGGAAGTGGAGATGCCAGGGATTAAATCCTAGTTCCTGCCGCTGAGGAGCTGGGTCATCCACCACACACCCCTCCCCTCTCTGTGTCTCCTTCTCCTCATTGGGCCAAAAGGAGAACTGGTTTGGGTAACCTCTGAGAACCCTGCTTAGCGGGAGCCTCAAGGGATCCTTCCCTCCTAAAGACCATCCACCGTCGGTGGGCTCTCGGGAGAATCCTGCACACGGGCACCTTCTAACTTTGGCTTTGTTTTTGCTTGCATATGCCTTTCGTGTTTTATTTATTAATATAGTTTTTTCTCCTTCCCTTTCAGAAAAAATAAAAGGCGTGTTTTCTGAGCTTCAGAAGCAAACTGCTCCTTCGCTCCTTCCCCCTGTCTCTCTGAGAGCGTCTGTCTGAACTGGTGTCAGTGAAGTTTGAACCGGGGCAGAAATAGCATCCCCGGGCGGATAGCCCGCCTACCAGGAGCGGCAAGGCCTGCCTCTGCCAGACGACAGACCCGGTTAACAGCACCGTAAAATTAGACCTTTACGAAACCCAATTGAATCCTGCAGCAAAGAGTGATGTAAGGCAGCCTGGCCTGACAGCGAGGCAGCAGCCCTCTGCCTGAAATAGCAGCGCGGTCCCTGCTGAGCGATGACTGCTCTCTCAAGATAGGTGACCAGGGATTCCTAGGAAAGTGGCGACGCCCAGCCAGGGAAAGCCAGCGGAGGTCACACAGCAAACTGGGCACCTGAGGTCGCGGCGGGACGATGAGTTTTGGCACCCGAGCCCCGCTGCCCACCTCGGGATCCTTCCTCTCCCAGCCCAAACTTACATGAAGGAAGGAGCTGAAAAAGTACTTCTGCAAAGAACCTCTGTTTGTTTGCTTTTTAATTCAAGGAGAAGCAGGTTCTTTTCAGTCCAACGGTCTGTACCGTGTGGAGGATACCAGAATGAGTCTTTTCTGGCTCGGAGCCAGGTGTTTACACACCGCCGAATCTGGCTGCGACTCAACTAGGGGAGGGAAAAAAATCCGCCAGAATCCTCAGGGGGAAAGCTCCTGGCTTTCTGGTGCTACACGACAGCAGTGCCTTTTCTTTCTTTCTCTCTTTTTTTTTTTTTTTCGTTTTGAGAGGAATGTTATTTCCACACATAAAATGGACCAGGCATTTTATACAAGCAATAATAACCTAACGTCCCCCATCCAATTAAAGTATTTTACTGCAACAATCTTTGTGTGAGAGAGTGAATGAGTGCTCAAGAGAATGCGTGTGAAGAGAGGCTCCTTGACTGAATTATAGACACTTATAAAGCAGTCTCCTGTGGAATCCCAGGTGTTTTATACATATATATATATATATATATATTAAATGCATTTACTACCTTTTCATTGAAGATACCTGTATAACCCTGGGCTCTCCTCTCTGGCAGGGAAGCCTTCCAAATCACTGGTAAGACAGGTAAAGACCAGGATAAACCAGACCCACGCTTTTTTTTTTTTTTTTTTATCACCTCCTAGCAGCAGGCTCCGTGTTCTTCATATGTTCGGAAAAAGAAGTAAACACGACACAGCCCCAAATTATCACCACCATCGTTATGATTACGAATAACACCTCCTGTGCTCCACATTAGACCCTCCTCTGGCTGACTAGGGCTTGGGAGTTAAAAGTGAATGAGCTCGGTTTCCCTCTCCTTCCCGGAGGGGGGGAAAAAAAAAAGGAAAAACAGCATGCGATGACGTCAGTTGTGGGGTGGGGGGGGAGTCATTCTATTGCTCTCCTTTGGTAGCTGGAAAGTGGAGGATTTGGGGGGCATGTTCTTGGTACAGCGGAAGAGTTTGGGTCTCCTGAGGGGGACTTCATGTAAACAGGACAGTCAGCGCATCATTTGCGAAAGTCTAAGCCAAAGAAAGATAGAACGCAGCAGAACTTCCCTTCCCGAAAAGCTCAGAGCTTTCCCTTCTAAGAAAGTGTGTGTTTAAGGGGGTGGGATCGCAAGCCGCCTCCACACGTTTCCTGGCTGCCGCGAAGGGGGAACCCCTACTCTCACTTTAAGACGTCCCAGGTCATGGCAAGATTGTTTGTGCAGGAAGGGAATCTCCCAGACAGAGGAGGCAAAACTTTCCTCCTCTCCTCCAGCGCTGCCCCCCCGCCCGGCTCCCCAGTTTTATTAAAGGCATTTCCACAGATTCATTTGGAGGGGGAAAAATGGATGTTGGAGCATTTCTAAGGTTTGCAACCCTCGCAAAGTGTCCGGTTTCACTATGGGCTTTGCGAAGGGGAGAGAGAGGGAGGGTGAGGAGGGAGAACTCAAATTCATTGCGGGCTCATAAAAGTCCCAAATGAGAAAAGCGCCCCGTTTCGCGGCCGAGTCTGGGGAAAGCCGGCGGGGTGTGCGTTAGGAAGGTCTCGCCCCTGCCCCGAGTGACGGGCAATAGGCTGAGGACATAGGATGGCAGCGTGTGTGGCTGGGGGCCGGGGGAAGGGGTGAATCCCAGAGGCAAGCTTCAAGCAGAGAGCAACTTTGGGGCACTTTGAGGACTTCTAAGTCCTGGCGATCACAACAACCTTGTCCTTGCCCGCTTTCAGTGTAACGGGGCCTAATGAAGGCCCCCCCCCCCTTAAAATGTCAAAGAAATCAAAGGTCCCCTAGCCTCCTTTCGCATGCATCCCAATTGGGTCATCCTCCCCTTCATCCCAAACGGAGACAGAGTACCTCTGACCATCCCGAGCATGGGTTGCGTGCGCTAAGCTCCCCGGGGATGAGCCCTCACTGACTGAGGGTCTCGGGGCCGCCAAGAGTGCTCCTCACGTTCCTCCCGGGGGCCAGGCAGCGAAGCCTTCTGAGTGCGCCCATTCTACCGATGGGGCAAAGTGAGGCTCGCAGCTCGCCTGGGTGTCTCCGCGCCGCTCGCAGGGCGGCTCCGGTACAGACACACCCGCAAGCCCCCCGCCCGCCATCCACCCACCCGCGCCCAGGCACCCGCGCGCCCCTAGGGCCGCGGGGACAGCGCAGCGCCCGCCGGGGCGCCCTCGCCTACCTGTGATCACCGCCGGAGACCTCTGGCCCCCCTCCGCTCGCAGCCACACTTGCAGCGTGAACGCGTCCCGGGGCAGCTCCAGGTCGGCCCGGAGGCGCAGCTGCTCGCCTCGCCCGCTGAAATAGAGCGCCCGGCTCGGCGGGCTCGGCTCCTCGGCGGCGCCCCTCGCCTCCCGCTGCTGCCGCCGCCGGGGGACGCGCACGGCTTCCCAGGCACCGCCCGGCGGCGGCGGCGGCGGCGGCGGCGGCGAGGCGCGGCGGCCGCGGGCCGCCCGGGTGGCGCAGGTGGCCGGGCCGGCGGCGGGGCGCGGGGGGCGGCCGGCCCGCGGGTCTCTCCGGGCCCGGCGGGGGCGCTCGGCCAGCCCGCAGCCCAGCGCGGCGCTCAGCAGCCCCAGGCGCAGCACCCAACTCCAGAGCCGCATGTCCGACGGTCCCCCCCGCCCCCCCTTCGCCCCTGCACCGCCGCCCGGAGCTGCCAGCTTTGGGAGCCTCGGCGCCTCGACTTTCTTCGCTTCTTCACCCTTCTTGGGCGAGCCCCCCCTCCACTTGCTTTTTTCTTTTCTTTCTCGCTTTCCTCCTCAAGGTGTGTGCTCCACTCCCCCCACCTTTGAAAAATACGGTCCAACTCCTCCTGGTTGGCAATTAATTTCTCTCCCCTCTCCTTTATCTGCCTTATTTCCCCCCTCTCACAGCTGGTTGCCTTCCTCCTTGTTTTATTTCATTTTATTTTATATGATTTCTCGCTCTTAAAAAAAAAAAAGCTCCTCTAAGACACCGATCCACTGAATTCCCTCCCCCCAAAAGATGCTCTAATTTATTTATTTTTTGCGTCCTTTATAACACAAGCCACAGCCCCCTTCTCCCCCCCCAGTCCCCCCTCCCCTCCCTCCTTCTTCACAAAATGAAAGGAAAGAGGGGGGAAAAATCCCTCAGAAGATGAGTAAACAAGCGTATGCTAATCTGCTCCCGAGCCTCCACCTTCTCAATTGAATGAGTCCCTGTTAAAACTGCGGGGATCATGACTAATCAATCAGTTTGGAGAGGCCGAGCTGCCCAGCCTTCCTCCACTTTGCCGTTTGCCTCCTTTCCTTCGCTGCCGCTTCTCCACCCCCTCCTTTTTTTTTTTTTTAAGAAGACAATCTTAAAGTAACAATTTAATGAAATTCTGTACACACCCCCTTATGGTCCTCCCAGCTCTCCTCATTCCTGCTCTAAACGCACATTCCTGTTTTTGTTTTGTTTTGCTTGCTTTTTCCCCCCTCCCTCCCTACCCCCCCCCCCTTATTTTTTTCTTCCTCCTGGCGGGAGAAAAATCTATGTCTTTTCTCAGGATCCCCTTTGCACTTTGCTGGTAAACCTCATCCTTTTCTATAGCACGTAAAGAGTCTTGAAACTTGATTCTCAGATTTTTAAAAATGCTCTCTCTTTCTCTCTGTCTCTTTTTTCTCTCTCCCCTCTCTCCCTTCCTCCCTCCGTTTCCCTCTTTCTTTTTCTCTCACTCTCCTCTTTCTCCTCTCCTCCCTCCTCCTCCCTTCCTCTCTTCCTCTTTCCCTCCTTTCCCTTCTCTCTTGCCTTCCCTGCCCTTTTTTCCTTTCTCCTTTTCCCTCTCAGAATTCCCTTGAAGTTACGCAATGAAGAGCCTTCCCCCCTCTTCCCGAGTCCCCAGTGCTGCCCCTCAACTAACCCAAATGTTGTTTCTCAAAGTCCTCATGGAATCAGAAGAAAACAGAAGAAAGGCATTTTCCAGGGCATTTGCCTTTCGGAAGCTGTAGACCAGCACAACTGGGTCTCTAAATTCCCCCGAATACTCTTAAAAATATTCCATTAGTTGCTAGAAATTATTTTAATTTTATGCGAAAAAAAAAATAAGAGAAAAATATTCATTTGCCTAATTCTTTTTCAGCCTAAGCAATTCAGGTCCTCTGACATTGTTCATGTCATTGGTAAGGATCTGACCATTTGCTGCTTTGTAGATCTGTTTTTGAACTGGGACATACATGTAATATTTTTTTAATTCTTTTTTCCCCCTCTTTATGGAACTCAAAAGCTCCCCCTTATGGCAAAACAGTTCTTCTTCTTCTTTTTTTTTTTTTCCTCCAAGGGTTTAATAAGTCAAAATGCGTTAGCGCTGGTAGATTACAAATTATTAGTTACCAATCTGTTCAAATAATGTAGTGACAAAAATATGCTGTGTGAAGTTTATGTGTGGGTAGCTTGCGGGAAGCCAGAGATGAAGTTAGCTCCACTAATTTGCGATTTTCTTCCCCATGTGCTCCTGTCCTCAGGGCTGCTCGAGATCCTTCCTGAGAGCTGGGAACATTGTTACCTGCTTCAGGGAGAGAGAAAACCAGTGGAGAATATGTGTTGGTGAAAGTCTGAAGATTTGTAGGATGAGCAGATGACTCAGACATCCCTACTATGTAAAAGCCGGAATGTAGTAAATGCAAGAATTACGGCACCATTCTGAAAACAGGAGATCCCAGATTCAGATCTTCCTGGTTTAGAAAGAACTTGCCATATAGTCTTAGGCCAAGAATGTTTGAACTCAGTTTCTCTAGTTATAAAATGAAAATTGCACTACACGCTAAATGTGCTTCCAGAAACCGGCTGGAAGAAAGATCTTAGGTGCATAGTGCTATGGATAAGGAATTTGCCTAAGCAAATCTTTCACTTTCTGCAACTCCAGGTCATCTGTAAGAGTCATGAGGTTGCCATTCAATAAAAAAAGAGCTATATTGAATGACATAAATTATGTCATTTAAAATCTCCCTCACTCCCCAATAGAGGTTGGAGCATGACTACTGATTTACTTCATTTGCGGCAATTAGGCATTTGGAAACCGTGTATCTTGGGGGTGGTGGGTGGGGCTTTTGAATCATTGTATACAATAGATTTGAATATTCCTAGGCATTTCAGATTTTATCAGTTATCAGACCAGGAGTGGGAACGTGGGGTTTTTAGTTCTAGTTCTCATTCCCTCCAACACTTATCAGCGTTCTCCCTTGTTGTGAGTCACTTCACTTCTCTACCTTCTACTTCCTTACCTCTAAAATGGGAATATCTACTTTTCAAATTTATTTTGAGGATAAAATATAATATGATCTGGGCTATAATATTTTATAAACTATAAAAATGATATATGTTCTACTGCTGTTGTCAAAGTGCTCCTTAAGTTTTTAAAGACAAAAATCGAGGAGTCCAAGTTATTTCCCTCCTGTACCAGGCAGGAAAAGCAAAGCACAAAGATGTTCATGTCTTATGCAGTTCCTTGAGCTCCTTGGCCTCTGTCCCTGAATGTGTTGGGAGCATTTGGCAAAGCCTTTCACTCATCTATTCCTTGAACATGCATTTCCTGTTTTGTCCCACCTCTCTTGGAAGCCATCCTCATTCTTTATGCATGCATGTATGTATGTATTTGCTTGTTTTTAATTGAGTACATGAAATTAGATGAGTTGTAACTCTTGGCTTGTGACCCACCCTAATCACTGATCTCTTCATGACCTTATTCATTTAATATATAATATAACATATCATATGCTGCAATCCCTTTTTTTACTCCATCGCTTGATCTTTGATGGATGTGTTCCCTCTCTTTTCATCATCTGCAGTGGAAGAGCAATCATTTGAGAGTCAGGTGAGATGACTGGTGATCTCCTGCCCTGTGTGGGATCTTTAGATCTCATTTCGTTCTTATGTAAAATGAGAAAACAGGAGTTGAAGCTTCCTAAGGTGGCTTCCAAATCCGAACTATAACAGAGCCCACCGTTACGGGAGTATGGCAAACAATTCCCATCTAGTCATCCTGTATGCAGTCAGTTTCTTTCCCCCACCCTCACTCCCCAGGCACCCCCTTATATTTTGGAGATTTTTGTCCTAAAAACTACTTTTAATCTGTTCCTTCACTCTTAGGATATACTTCTTCAGCATTTATTTTGTCTGTTAATAACTAAAAGCAAAGCGTTTTGCCAGGAAGGATATAAGATCCTACTGGAAGTTAGGAGAGCAACATAAAAGGAGAGCCCTGGAGTCGGAAGCATTTGAATGGGTGAGGGTGGTTCAAAGCACACGTTTCAGAGTCACCCTGACCTGGGTTCCTGTGACCCTCAGCCAGTTGCTCAATTTTTCTGAGTCTCAATGACCTTACTATGGAGTTGCCATGAGGATTAGATAAGCTTGCTGCATGACATAGTAGCTGCTCAATAAATAAGCACCCCCTTTTCCTTTCCAGGAATCTAAACTTTATGGCCCTCTGGAATTTTTTTTTGTCAGCTTTCCTCTGGAGCCAGAGTTTTATCTACTTCTTACTCTGAGCCAGATGGATTATTCTCATCTTAGAATTCCCAAGGCAAGCATTGTCTGCCTCACAGAGTCTGGAACTCTGTGAGATAGAATCTTCCATTGTTCTTGGTCCCCTGTTTGTGTCTTTCCTCAAAGATTAGAACTCATCTTCAAGGGCTGGTTCTGTCACCTGCTCAGAGAACCTTCCACTAACTGCACCCATTTCCCCCACCAGCCTGAAGGGCTCCCTCCTCTGGGCTCTCATAGAATTGCCTCTGCATTTCTATCAGCACATCCCCAAAGCAAACTATCACACTTAATTACGTATCCGTTGGTCTTTCCTTTCTTTTGGGTCAGAGACTGTTACATTCACATTTGTTCTTCCCCCACTGCCTAGCCCAGCACTATGCATGTAGCTGTTTGTCCACAACCACTTTTGAATTTAAAAACATATATATCATATAGCTTCTTTAGTTTCTCTTGTGGAGCCAATCACAGTGCTATGAATATATTAGGTTCTTAATAAATATGTAATTTAGTGTTTTTGTTTTCTCTGCCTCAGCTTTCCCAGATGATGCATCTGTGGATACCGTGACAGATATAGTTCATCAGCTGTTCAAGTCAAGGTCACTAGACAGAGTGTGGACTTTGGAGTAGAATAAATTGGATTCAGATTCTTAATTCTATCTTTGCTAAATTAACATCTTTTTTTTTTCTTTTATTTGCCCAAGATAGAGTGCAGTGGCATCATCATAGCTCGCTGCAACCTCAAACTCAGCGTCCCAAGTAGCTGAGACTACAGGCTTGTGCCACCGCACCTGACTATGTTTTCTATTTTTTGTAGAGATGGAGTCTTGCTATGCTGCCCAGGCTGTTCTTGAACTCCTGGCCTCAAGTGATCTCCCTGCCTTGGCCTCCAGAGTGCTAGGATTACAGGCGTGAGCCATCGTGCCTGGCCTCTTTGCTAAATAACAATTCTAATAACAGCTAATATTTACTGAGTATGCACTATGTTCCAAGTAATATTTAAGTGCTTTTTGTTGGAACAATCCCATCTCATCCTTATAACAAGCTTATAGAGGAGGTCTAATAATCATCCCATTTTATAGGAGGAAAAAAAAACTGAATTGGAGAGACTAAACAAACAGTGGTGGACTCAGCCAATCCTGATCTAGCACTCTGTGTCTTACCTCCAGGGTCTAGGAAAATCACTTAATCTTTTGAATCTTGTTTTTCATTTTTATAGATTTCATGGGGTTATCAGGAAGATTAAATGAGACATGGATATCATGTGGCACGGGACGAGTGCATGTCTCAGTGGGTGTTGGACAAACATTGACTTCTTTACTTCCTCCCCAAGAGTAGTTTAACTGTATTCGTTTAACATATACACTAGAGCTGACAATTGTAATAATCATGCCCACAGTTGTAATGATCCCCCGCCGAATTGAGTACCCACTAAAAGCCAAAAGTTTTTAGCTTTTCTCTTGTAAGACCAGGGGCGAGTTTGAACTCAGTTTACTTGATTTGCTCAGCAGTTTTCTAACTATCTTTCTAGCTTCTTAAATCATATTAAAAATAAATTTATTCCCAGCCCAGAGTAGTTTTGCGCATCTCCAAGATCCCTTTGAAACAAAAATTAATTTGGTGATTTAGTAATTGCTGTTCTGAGTCAGAGCCCAAAGAAAGGGAGCTAGTGATCATGTTGTTTGTCTGAGGTGGTGGTAGAGGGCTGGGGGCAGGGACCACCGTGGCTGGGGTGGAGACAGCAAGCTCACGGTGTTTTCCTCTGCATGTTTCGAATCTTTTGTGCCCAGTAATGGGTAGCTCTAGGAATCAACTAGAGTCCTCTCTTAATCTTTTCATAAGTTTAAGACTAGGAAGCTAAAACAGAAACTCCTAGATTACAACCCTACAACCCTGGTCCTTTGACTTATGCCAAGGAACCACATTTTGTTCATCTCAGGTGCCCAAGGCATTTCTAAAGCTTAGAATGTTAGCTGAAAGTGAAAACAATGCTTGACACTGCATGCTCTTTAAAAAAAAAAAATGTAGGAAATATATCATTTTATAGCATAAATTTTATTCTTTTACTTTTTTACTCTCTTTAGTAATAATAATTAGCTATAATTTATTATGATAGACACTATCCCAATTGGTTACATATACTATTTAATTTAATCCTCATAACATAATCTGTGGTTTTTCTTATTATTCCCATTTTGCGGATTTTAAAAAGATGAAGCTTAAAATAATGAGATTCAGAAAAAAACATCGGTTGGACTCTATGACACATTCAAACCCAAGTGTGTCTCATTCCAAAGTCCACATTCTTAACTACTTGGCTGGCCTGCTTCTAATCCACCTTTAATCTTTCTATTGTTTTAAGTCGGAATCAAGAAAATATCTCCGTAATCTCCTGGAAGAGGAAGCTTTGTGAGAAATCAGAAATGGGCAATGGCGGGCGTTCTCTTCATTCGCACATTTCGCTGTGTTTTGTTTGGTGGAAAATAAACCCTTAATAATCCCTTCTGCTTAATTCTAGGACAAATGTATCTTGCGGTTTATTTGAGAGGGGACCTTGAGTGACATGAAGGACAATGCTTTCAACTTTGTTTCTCTTTTTTTCCAGAAATTGCAGAGTCTCTGTCTAATTGGCCACTTTTTATATCAACTAAGATTTAAAGTATGCAGTTAACTGTTTTTCAGTGAAGACCTTTCCATAGGAAACTAATTCAGCAATGCTTTGTGATAAACTCAATCTATAGCAACTAAGAATACCACGATTTGTGGGGCGCCTTCTGTATGCCATGCATGGACCTAACCTGTATTCTCGCAGCAACTCAATAAGTTGGTTTTGCTCTGTTTGAAAAGATGAGGAAACTCAGATTCATACAGGGGGAGCAATTTACCCCACATCACCTGGCTAGAAGATACATGTTTAAACCAGAACTCTAACCTGTGTGCTTCTGCTTCAATCTAGTGCAAATGTCACTGTCTCCATAACATTGTTCTTGATTAAACATTCAAACAAATCATTCCTAGAGGATTACTTAGCTTTTTTTTTTCTCCACTATATTGTTGGATTTATGTCTCTGTCTTCCTTTCTATGCTAGGTTTTAGGTTTTAAGCATCCTGAAGATGAGACCTGAGTCTTTTGCCTTTTGTGGCACCCTCTCCCGTGGTGGGGTTTATCCTCCGTGTTTCATGCCAAATAGGAGCTCAGCGAACATTTGGTGAACTCCGTGGGACTTCCATAACCCTTAGCTCTGTGTGACTTCCAGAATAATGCCATACTTCTGCCATTTCCCCTTAGCTCGGGTCCTTTGAATTTTTAAAACCCTGTTGAAAAAAAGCCCTGGCTCTTTCAGGAAGCCTTCCTTATGCCCTTCACCAAATGGAATTAATCTCCCCTTCCTCTGGAACTCTCTCATACCTAATCCCCAGCCATCCAGCCAGCACTATCATGCATAGCCTCATGTTGCTACTTATCTTGCCGTGTGGACATAACCCTAGCTAGGTGGCATATGGGGATGGTGTTAGCATGTGACATGCCAGCCCTTTGAAGATTCCTTTTCCTTTTCTTTTTCTGTTTTAATAGAAAGTGCTTTACAACCCCCTAAATCCACACTCTCTCTTTATGAATAAAGATCCACAGAGGGGAAAGGATTCTCTCAAAGTCATACACTCAAACCATTCCAAAGCGAGAATGCCCTGGTTTTCTGGTTCCCAAACCAATATGCTTCCTGCTGAAATGCTGCATCTGTTATTGGTAGACAATGGTAATTAATCTATTCAGTCAGTAATTAATCAATTATCAATTACGTGACCAATACTGTGCTAAGATCTGGCTGGCTGCCTAGCATGATTTTTCACTCCTAAATTATTATTATTACTATTATGGTTAACTAAAAGTTGACATTTATTGTTTGCTTTTATGGGGCGAGTGTTTATATGTTACATTATTTAATCTTTATAACAACCCTAAAAGGCAGGTAATCTCATCATTTCCATTTTACGGGGGAGGAAAATAGCTTTAGAACATTGTGCGAATTTGTAACAACCAAAACCCAGGAGTGACTGTCTCCAAAACCTATATTCTCAACCTTTAAGATAAACTATAGCAGTGGGAAATTTGAAAGTTCCTTCAAGATAACTGGAGATTTAGTTTGCAGGGCCCCAGGCCAGTCCTTAAACTCACCAACATAGAGAACCAGCAGGGACCAGCCTCCCACGGTGAGGTCAAGGGCAATGCTATTGAAATGGACATTGACAGAAAAAACATAATCCTGGGAGGATGCAGACCCTGGACTGACTTGGATTGCATATAAAAGCACCAATTATAAACAATAATAATAATAACCTTAGGCAATGGATCCAGGATATGGTGAGCATATTGCGTTTCTCAGAAGACAGGGACATTTAAACTTATTGCGCAGTGTCATGTTGAGAAATGGCCAGCTCGCACGTGGGTCTGCTCCCGGCTATGTTCAGTGAGGGCCAGGGGAGAGACCAGACTGACTGAGGAGCTCTAGCAGGAGCCAAGAGTCCAGGCTCTGTTCTTTCTTCTGCCACTAAATGCCTGTGTTGCCTTTGACAAGTTCTTTATCTTCTCCTTTGAGAATCTGTCCAAACGTTGGAGGTAGAAAACTACCTCACTCCTGGTCTGATACCAGGAGATAAGCCCGAGTGTAGCTGTCCTCTGGGGCCACTGTCCTTTCTGTTCTGTAGGACCAATGTCCTTTCAGATTGGTTGGTGTCTGTGACCTACAAGCTGTTAAGTGACTCTGAACGTTACCCCTCGTTTATACACAATTTCACATCTTATTTTACAGAGTCAATAATCCTCATTCTGGTTCCAATGGGAATCCAGGTTAAGTCCCCCAATGATGTGCCCTCAAGAATCCTTCCCATGCAGTTCTTCCCTGCTTCCCGTCAGCACTCTAGAGTCATTCCGTGTAACCGTTTAACACAGTGCAGATGGTGGCCTAGCTCTTGAAGTCAAATGGGCTCTCCGGTTAGAAGTGGTTCTCTGGGCAACAGCCTCACTCAGCCAGCCAGGCTTTAACCCACCAAGGAGTCTCAACACTGTGCTCACACTGTCTGGCCCACCCCATGCATATGTTCTCAAAGGCAGTATTAACTAATTTTCATGGCCTGCGTCATGATATTCACCAGTAAGAGGGGAGAGAATAAGGACTGTAAGCTCAGAAAGGTAAGTGGAAAGACCAGGGGGTGGTTGTTACTGGCCCAAGTTACACAGCATCTTCATGCAAAGCCAGTTAGCAAACTCTTACAGATAGAGAAGCAGAGTTGGGGAGAAAGGAAAGTGCCCATGCAGGGCACACACTGGCTAGGTTTGAATCCTTGCTATATGACCATTTGCAGGAAACTTACCCTGACCTTGACTCGTTCAGGTCACTACTGGTAAACTGAGGGCAGTAATAACAAGATCTATTGTTTAGGGTTTCTGTGAGGATGAAATGAGTCCATACGCACCAAGTATTTGGGGTTTGTCCGGTACAGAGTAAATCCTCCAGTAGTGTGAGATATTTTCATTTTGATAGCTTTTCTACTAAGCTTTCCCCACTCCTTAGCAGCATCTTCAGATAAAAATGAATACAGTGTTCCTTTACTAATTTTAGAAATGTTTATCAGTCACCGACTGGATACCTGGCACTAAGCTAAGCACCAAGGATTCAAGTATGACCCATGTCTTCATGAACTCACCTGTCCCATAATAATACTATTAAATGTGTATTGAGAATCACTAAGTATTGGGTGCTGCATTAGCCTATTCAATCCTCACAACGAAGTCCTGAGTTAGTGTCCTCGTTTTACAGAAGAGAAAATCAACCTAGAGAGGAAAAGCGACTTACCCACCTTGTTAAAATATGATAGAAGCACAACTGAAACTCAGGCAGTTTGGGTCCTGAACCCAGCCCTTGACTACTCTGCCATATATTTCACTGGAAAAGCAGAAAATAAATAACAATAACAACAGCAAACCAAGTATAATAGAAACAGGGTTGGGATGGTACACATTGGGTGACCTGTGGGGAAGAGACTGGGAGAGCCCAGGGCGAGCAAACAAGAATGAACAGAGGGAACTTTTACGTTGTCTGTATTGCTTGTCTTTAATTTTCATGGTGGAAGTATATTTATGCATGAATTTTAGTTATTAAAAAAGAGGAAAATACTGAAAAATGAATTAGCAACACAGACCCTTCATATACTCCGTCTACTTCAGAGTTTGCAAATTAAGAGTTTCTTTCTCTTTTATTATCTCATCTGAAAATCAGGCCCTCCCTGCAAGGGTGCGAAACAGCAGAAATCTTTACTAGCTCCACTTCAGAGATGAGGATCTTGAAGCTGCTGGGGGTCCAATGACTGCCTTAGAGTAAGACAGAAAAGAACTGGTAAAGTGGGGATTTCTCCTGTGCACCTTGGTTCCCGAGTCTACTCCGTCTTGGCTGGCTAATGCAGGCTCCCATCACTGCTAGACAATAAAACTGATGATGATGATGATGACGACACCGATGACACTGATGATGTAATAACTAAAATTTCTACAGTGCTTGCTAAGGCAATACACACTGCTAAGCTTTAAAGCACAAAATCAATTCTTAGCCGTACTTTCCAGATGGGGAGTCTGAGGCTTGCCGGCAGAAGCTAACGGACTCTCTGGAAGTTATATGAAAATTTCAGCCAAAGCCATGGGACTACTCTCACTAACGCCTCTCTTTGTCAGTCATCAGAAAGGGGAAAACAGACCCACACTGCCTCAACCTCAAGGCCAACACCTGAGGAACACTTCCTTGAACACCTGAGCAGCTGCCCTGCCGTCATCCTCTTGCCAAGCACTCCATCCATTCACATCTCCGTTTTACCACCTGAGAAATGAAAATAACCACACCTCCTTCACTTCCCAGAGTATGGTTTCAAAAATGATATGATCCAATATACTCGAAGTGCCTGCACAAAGGAGTAACCCTGCAGAAGCAGCTCCCCAGCTCTGCAGTCTTATGTAAACATCCTCTCTGGCCAACTGGGATGTGAGGACCTGGAGAAGAAGTTTTTGTGTCTTAGAAACAGGCTTGGGAGTAAAACAAGTGTGGGTTTGAAGCCTGGCTCTGTCCCTTACAAGATGCATGCCCCTGGGCAAATTACCTCAGCTCTCTCGTGGTCACCACCATTTCCTCATCTGTAAATAGGCTCAAAATTACTTTTCAATGTTATTGTGCGACACAAATGGGACAGTGCACTAAAGCCCCTGGCACAGCACCTGGCACAGAGTACGTGCCGAGGGGTGGGGCTGTCTGCATTAGGTGTCTGTATCTCACACGGCACCCAGCCCACTGCCAACGCTCGAAACCCACTGAATGATAGACAGAGAGTTACACAACTTTTACCGGAGCAATTCCAACCACAGATAGCTGTTCCAAGGGATTCCATTCTATCCAAATGGACTCATTCATCCTCAGTCTATATTTTATGAGGGAAAAAGAAATGACATTCTTTATTTTCATGAGACTTTTCTTTTTTTTCTTTTTCTTTTCTTTCCATTTCTCTTATTTTGTTTTATTTTCTTTCTTTCCCCTTCTCCTCTCCTCTTCTCTCCATTCCCTCCCTTTCTCCTTCCCTTCCTCCCTCTCTCTCTTTCTCCCTCTCTTCCCCCCCCCTTTTTTTTTTGTTGTTTCCTTATTTTTAAATTTCACATTCTTTAGAAACTAAAGAAGCTAACCTGAGCATGAGTGTGTCATTTCTGGATTTCTGGCTGCCATTTTCTCTGTGCCACACTGTGTGTGTCTGCCACAGCAAGCAAACAAATGAGACTGAGACACCCCCTTAGCCAGTACTTGAGTTGTCCACTGATGTGACTCCCAAATGCCCTGACACAAGGTCTGCCATATTCTCTTCTATAAACACAGGTTTGCCTTTTTCTCCCCTGTCACCAGGGAGGCTAAATATTAGTTTGATGATGGCAATAGAATCTTAGCAATCTGAATGCGAACATTCAGATGAGATCAGGTGCATTCAGGGTGGTATGGCCATAGACTGAATGCTAACATTTAGAACTGAAGAATAAAATATTGCTTAGTTGGAATGACAGGAAAGAAGGTCAGTGATGGGAGACCTACTGGACTCAAAGATTTTCCTTCCTGCCTTCTCTCCCTTCCTTCTTTCTTGCCTTCTCTCTTTCCTTCCTTCCTTCCTTCCTTCCTTCCTTCCTTCCTTCCTTCCTTCCTTCCTTCCTTCCTTCCTTCCTTCCTTCCTTCCTTCCTTCCTTCCTTCCCAACATACTATTACAGAAACAAAACATAGGCTCAGAAACAGGAGATCTGGGTTCCAAAGCAGATCTGGTAAATGTACCACTTGGAATATGGATCTAACTATTTCTCTTGTTTTCTCCCTCACGGGACTCATTCAAATGACAACAATTAACCCTAAGTTTACCAAGCACTCAGTTTATGCCAGAAATCATGCTATAAGCTTTATAACTATTATGTCTTGAAGTCACACAACTATTAATAGTATGTGTAAGATGAGAACTCAATCCTGAGTAACTTGCTTTCTTTACCCACTGAGAAATACTACGTAATATATAATAATTTCTGTATAGCGATATAGAAACACTAAAATATATATTTTATATATAAAGCTACATAGAATTTATTATTATATTATTATTAATTGTCAATACTAACAATCTGAATACTGACCCAGGTTATAATGGCAACTGGTCCTTTTTAGTACAATTAGTGTATTTGATGTGATACCTGGTCACAGTAGTTGTGTAATGAATGTTTTCTGCAGCCTGCCTGACATGGCTGTCATTATATTGGGGAACATTACCACTTCTTTAATGAACATCACACCTTGTTAAGGTTGATTATAGGGCCTTCCTTATAAGTGTCACAGAAGTCAGAGCTGTGTGTCCCTGATCTCAATCACTATGGCAATTTTGATGTTCTAATGAACTTTTTCCGATGCTTTCCTTATAATATTCTATTATAGTGTTATTGTTGAGAGAGATGCAGTGGAACTGATAAAACCTATGGAAATATGAATGCCACGAAAGGCAGAACTAGAAAAAACTTATTTTATCCAGTAGCTCCTATCCCCATCATAGAGACGGGAAATGGAGAAACAGGGGGATATCCACTAACACTGGGCTTTGCTGTGATAATATCCCAGGTTTCCTGAGTCCAATGCAAGTCCCAATCTACTCTATCACAATATCTGTGGATAGCATTTGTTGAGCTAAATCTTTTTGGAGAAGTATCCTAATGAAACACTTTTAAGGTCTAGAAATTTTCTTAGGACATTGAAGAAGCCCCACAATAATAATGGCATGATTAAGGATCCTATGACTATTGCCAATGATGTTCCCCTCTTTGGGTGGGTCCCATCCAAGGAATTGTGCATCTCCACGATGCAGAAGAAAGGCTGCAGCAAAGGTGAACATGGAGTTTTAAAGGTACTCATTGCTATTGGCATACCATGACCTTGAAGAGTGACTCTCACGCCCTTCACATTTTCCCAACGAATTGCCACATTCCGTGGAAAGTTATGTACGAATGCTCCAACTCCTACACCTCCCAGGTAAATTCTTGAGGTCACTATATACTTTTGTTGTTTTTTTTTTCTGTATTAATAAGCTCCAAACAACACCTTTATTACCTGGGGGAAAGAAATGTGACAACTCCAGATGGTGGCCCATCAAAGGCTGAATATGCTCCTTGGATCCTGCTCTTCATGGTCACAGGGTCCCTGGTAGAACAGACGGCCACTGGTGAGCAGCTTCCACAGCGGAGAACGGAAGTGCTGTCCACTGCCCTGCGTCCACCGTCTGAGCCTCGGTGGGGAGATGTGAGATTGTGCTAAGGTTCGACAGCTCATCCTTAGTCTGGGCCTTTGTCCCACGGAAACATAAATGGGACTATCTCTTGCTTGAATCAGTGTTTTGTTCATGATATGATGTCAGGTAGTTATGTTTTCCATGTCCCCAGATGGCACAGGAAAATGAAAAATCTCACCTCACTTGATTATTCTTCAGATCTCCATGATGACACTAATTATATAGTCTAATTAGCAGGCTTCTGTCCGGAGATTGTGAGCTACTTGAAGAAATGGAATAAATCTTGAAATTTGCTTGATTTTATCTTTGGCTCAATGCTCAGTGCTTGGAACTTCTTATAGTATGAAAGAGTCTAAGAATGAATGTATAAATTGGCTGATCTTTTTTTTTTTTAAACACTAAGTGGTAGCTTGAGCAGTTTTAATTTCTTACGTTAACAAATACTGTATATCAGGAAATGGGATGTGGTCTTTACCCTCAAATACTTCACAGTCTGGAGGGGAAGACGATCTTGTAAAGAAATGAGTGCAAGGAGGCATCAACACTGCTCTGACAGAGGTGCACTGTAGTGCTGTGGGGCCTCATGTATAGACAGTTAATTCTAGCTTAGATGACAAGTGGAGAGGGCAAAGGTTAGGGAAGATTTCAAAGAGGAAGAAAGCACAAGTTCATTTCATTGAGAGAGGGATAACATTTTCAGGCAGAGGGAGCAGCATGTGCGAAGGCCCTGTGGAAGAATGATCTGGACAGACAATTGGAGAAGGGCTGTTGCTTTGGCTGACCAGAGCATACTGTGCACATTGATCAAATAGCTTGGACTTGATCCTGAGGCCAGTGGGATGTAATGAATGGCTTTCTGTAAAGGGGTGATATTATGCAATTTTCACTTTTAAAGGATCACTCTGGCTATTGTTTAAAGCAGGGACTATGCTGGTGCTGGAGGTAAGGAGACAGGATGAGAGGCTAGAAAACAGATGGTGAAGCCTGAACAAAGAAAATACCAGGGAATGAATAAAAATATGTTTAGGAAGTAGAGTCAACAGGATTTGGCGATGGCAAAGGGATAAAACAGAAGCAAGGGCTGCAAAATGTTGAGACAAGAAATTATGGAACTAGATCAAGGGTCACTGTCAAATGGGAAGGGGAGTCACCCCTCATGCTTGCAAGTGGTCTAAATTGAGATTTTCTTCATCAGGAAACCAAGATCAGGATGGAGGTGGGGTGGCCATCCCAATTCCATGGGTAGGGTTGAATTTTTCTTTAGTGTGGGATGCCTGCATCCTTCCTAAGTTTGACACATTCTCTATGTCCCAGAACAAGAGTCAAATTCACCAGTCTTATTTAAAACAAGGCACTGCAAATAAGAGGTTCTCAGTATATGTAAGCTTCTCCCCAGTGCAGGAATTTCTCTTTAAACATACCTTATCCAGGAAGCTACTTAGCCTCCTTGAATACTTTCAAAGGCCAGAAACTCATTAACTTATAAGACAGTCCTGTGCAAATTTAGAAAAGTTTAATAGTGGGCATGAACGTCAATAGTCACCTTTCAGTTTACAAAATGATGTTGCCTATATTAAATCCTTTTAGGTTCAGTACCGTCCTGTGTCGTAAGTTAAGAGACTTGCTGAAGATCACCTCACCAGTAAGCGGCAATATCAGATTCGAAAACAAGAAATGCCTCTCTGCTCCCACAGGTTTATATGTGTCATTGCACTTAAAGATTGCATGATCATGATTTTCTAGTTATGTGTTGGTTTCCCCCATTTGATTGCAAACTTCTTGAGGGCAAGAACTCAGTTTGATAACTTGTTCACAGAATGGCACAGATACATAGGTACTAATATTTTATAAATCTATGTTGAAAAACAATAAGAAAGGGAATATCTTCTGAGTTGGTCCTTTTTGTTGAAAGGATAAAGTCTAAAATGCTCTTCCCCGAAACTTCTAATTGTGGTTTCCACCTCTAAAGTCATAAAAAAGAAATCTCCATCTTTCACCTGAAAAATCCTTCAATCATGGCTTGTTAATCCAACATTCATTGCCTGCAGCTTTTACACATGGCTTCCAATTTTCCCTCCCAGTCATAAACTTTCTTCTTCTTGTTCTGCTTTCTAAAATGTTACTAATTAATAGTGGGTGCAACAAATGGATCCCCCACCACAACCAGCTGTTCCCTGATTAAAAAAGCCTTACCCATGTATACAAGCCCTTGATGGTTTCAAGAAACCAAAGAAAAACTGTCACGGCATCAGGGATTCGGTGCCTGACCTTCAGGCAGGGCCTAAATAGTGCCAAGCCATGTGGATGAAAAGAAAACCAAGATGAGTCAGTTGCCCAGATGTTTTGTTGTCAGGTCACCAAGGATCTTGATGATTGGAGGCCGAGATGCCAGGGTTTGTGTGGCCATGTGTAGCCACGGCTTCAAAGCGAACACAAGCCTAATAAAGCAAGAATGATTCCAGAACGAAAGCATAGGGTTGGAAGCAGAAACGGGAGAGAGGGAGGAAAATTTGGGCAGAAGAAGGGGGCCTCGTGGGGGGAATTGGGAAGGTCTCAGGAAACCAGGGGTGGGGGGCCGTGCTGGATCTATCAGAGGTTGGTTTTGAGGAGCTCTCAGGTCCTGGGTTGCCATTCCTAGAAGGAAAGCACTGCACCAAACGTTTATTGAGTGCTGACTCCATAGCAGAGACTGCAATGCGCTGGGAGTAAGTGGTGAGCAAGATAGCCATGGCTGGTACCTGTGCATAGCTCAGAGTTTAGTGGAAACACGGACATTAGAATGCCTTACAATACGTGTTTCAACAGGAAAGTACAGAAAACTGAGGAGTCTGAGAGGAGGGTCCTCTAATTCAGATGTGTGTGTGTGTGTGTGTGTGTGTGTGTGTGTGTGTATCCCAGAGGACTTCCTGGAAGAAGTGAAATCTGAGCTGAGGTTTGAAGAACGAATAGATGAATAAGGCTGTGTCCAGAGAAGCCTGTTCCCATCAAAGAAAGAGTACTGTGAAAGTCTGGAGGTGACGTAACGAGGGGTTCGAGATTCTGCAATGAGTGGGAGAGTGGCAAGAAATGGTACGCTAGGCTGATGACGAAAGAACTGTGAGCCATGTCAATGCTAGATGAGCAGTGGAGTGACGTCCACTTTGCATTGTCTAAAGCCCCCTGCTGGGCAATGAGGAGAATTCGTTAGAAGAAACAAAGTAAGAGGCAGAGAGATCAGTGAGGAGCCTATTGCAAGAATTCAAGTAAAAGAGGACAGAGGCTGGGGCACATCCCAGGTGGAGTCGATTAGCCCTTCTCTATGCCATCCTGATCCCTCCCAATTTCCTTTCAGGCTAGCATTTTCACTACACTGCAATCCTTCTTGTATCTCAGCATCCACGACAACTCTAGGCACACAGGAGATGCTCAGACAATGGCTGTCGAATAAATGAACAGACTGGCTCTAATCTTTCAAATCGGAAGTTCTCTCCCACTCTCTGTCTCTTTTCTCTCTTCATGGGGACAATTCCTAACTTCTCCAGAGGAATGGGAGCTCATTGAAAGCAGGAATGGTACTGTCTGCTAATTCTCATATATCCACCAAGTGGTGACTATTCACTAGATTTGTGTTTTTTTTTTTTTTATTTCAGCTTATTACAGGGGTACAAATGCTTAGGTTGCATATATTGCTTTTGCCCCACCCAGGTCAGAGCTTCAAGTGTGTCCATCCCCAGACGGTGCGCACTGCACCCATTAGGTGTGAGTATACCCAACTAGAGTTGGTTTTGACTCAATATCATCTTCCTATACCCCTATCCCCGTTGCAAGTGTATGTACCATCAGACCTCCTGATTTAATTATCTGCCTGTGGAACCATATAATCCCAGCATTGGAAGGGATTTTAAAGATCACAGAGCCCAACATCCCTTATAGTTACAACAGTGAGTATATTAAATAGTTGGTACCAGGCCCCTTTCCAAGCAATTTTTGTGATTTTACAGTTTAATCCTCACAACAAACACACAGTAATTAGGTGCTAATATGATTCCCATTGTATAAGTAGAAAACTAAAGCACAGAGAAGATAAGTAACTTATTCAAGAACACACAGCTAGTAAGTGGTAGAGCCGGGAATCACATACCAAGCATTTGTTTGTCACTAGAGTCCATGCTCTGAAAATACTGTCAACCAGGAAGGCTGGAAATAAACCAAGAAGGAATATCTCTTCCTAAAACACAGAGCTTGAATTTCGCACATATGACTAACTGTAAATCAACAGGCACATGTTCCGGCGCCGATGGTGGCAGCAGTGCCTAAGTCGGGGGTCCACCATAAATCTCAGTTTGCCTATTTTTAAAATAACAAAATCAGTGTCCATTGCTATTATTTTTTACTTATAGAGTATTATGTATGGATAGTTTTAAAACTGTAAGAGTCTAAACATAAAACTCAACTCAATGTGTCTTTATTAAAATGCCACCCACTGGGACAGTTGGGATATAATCTTGCTCTTTCACCTTGGGATTGTGTGGTTTAGGGAAAGCTGTGCTCTTTGTCATTCATAAGATCACCGCTCTCTTTTGTAACTCCCTCCCTCAGGCTCGGAAGGCTATTTGTGACCACGAGGCACTGGACAGGTTTAGGTTCCCTAGCTCTGTGCTTTCACGAACACAGAGCTTTCCCATCCAGCTCTTATCACATCATGCACACTGCCTCAGCACTTAACTTTCTTTCCCTTTAGAGAGTGGTGTCCACAAAGGCCGAGACTTTTCCTGCTTTGTGACCACGCGGAGCCCCTGTGCTTCATACAGCATCAGCAGATTGTATTTGTTCAGGAAAAAATGTGCTGAGTTGTTGAAGTTTTGAGAAAGGTATCACATTTTCCATCACAGGGATTATCCCTGTTTTTACTTCCTCCCTCTAAGTGCCTTTTATCTTCTTCTTTCCAAACGGGAAGAAGGATTCATGGAGACCATGCAATTGGAGGTAAGGTGGAAAGACTGGATCAGCCTCGGAACTGAGTCCTCCTTCCAGTTCTGCCAGGACTGTTTGATGTGAATCTGGGAATGCATGTTTGGACACAATGTCCTGGAACTCTATAAAATGAGGGGTTTGGACAAAATACAAAATTTGCCAACCAGTGGCTATGGGCTTTGCAGAAATGCTATGTTCAGTCTACACAATATCTTCCAAACACTTGCATTTGGTGCTAACATTAATACAGTTTTTAAAAAACTGATTGCAAACACATAAAAACGTGGATGCGTTAGAGCATTCCTACAGTCATGGAGGGCATCAATCTCAAGACCTCGGCAGCAGCTTTGCCTTTAGATGAAGCCTGGCTTCTCCAGTTCACTCTCCTGTCTGACATCATTCATTTATCTTCCCTGCTTGTCCTTGGTGGACATTTAAGCTTACCACCTTGGGACCAAATATTCTCGAAGGTCCTCTCCACATTTAAAATCCTGGGAGGCCAGTCTTTGTTTATGCAACCAAACAAGGAGCAGATACCATCTACTGATGCTTTTCCCCCAATATAACAAACACTTTTCAAATGTACATTTTAAATTTATCCTGTGAAGATAAGACTTTAAAAAATCTTCAAGGTGGAGTTGGAATCATGTGGCAAAATTAAATTACTCTTTGGTCTGACTGCTAAGGCCCTGACCATCTCCCCACTCCATATGTTCACTCACCAGATAATTGAGAGCAGTGGGTAGCATGAAAACCAAAATGCAAGCCCATTTAGGCACAAGTAAGGAAAAGAAGAACACCAGGAGACCTGAAAGCCTCATTTGGTGTCGCTTAGCCCTAGCCAGGTTTTCAACAGTAATTCTTCCCCCAGGTGTGGTCTGAAACCTGCAAGACAAGATGGACTTGAAAGAAGGCTAATTTAGAAGGAAGTCCCCAAAGCAATTCAAGCATCAGAATGAGATCTGAGATGTCCAATCAGAATGATTGCACATGATCTTTTTTTGAATTCATTTAATTCCACTCTGACCTTCATTATTTCTTTTCTTCTGCTGGCTTTGGGTTTGGTTTGTTCTTCCTTTTTTCATTCCTCGAGGTGTGACATTAGGTTGGTAATTTGTGATCTTTCTGTCTTTTTCATATAGGCATTTAAGGCTATGAATTTTCCCCTGAGGAAAGCTTTTGCTGTCTTCCGTAGATTTAGATAGCCTGTGTCTCTTTTGTCATTCAGTTCAAATAATTTTTTAATTTCATTCTTGACCCAATAATCATTCAGCAGCAGGTTGTTTAATTTCCATGACTTTGTGTAGGTTGAGTGTTTCCCTTGTGATTGATTTCCAGTTGTATTCCACTGTGGTCTGAGAAGATACATGGTATGATTTTGATTTTTTGGATTTGTCGAGACCTGTTTTGCAGCCTAAAATATGATCAGTCTTGGAGAATGTCCCATGTGCTGCTGACAAGAATATGTATTCTGTAGTTTTTGGGTGGAATATTCTATACATGTTTGTTAGGTCCATTTGATTTAGAGTTTGGTTTAAGTCCATTATTTTTTCATTTATTTTCTGCTTTGATAATTTGTCAAGCTCTGACAGGGGGGTGTTGAAGTCCCCAGCAATTACCATGGTGCTATTTATTTCTTTGCTTATCTCTGGTAGAATTTACTCTATGTGTCTTGAAACTCCTATGTTGCATGCATGTATATTTAGGGTTGTTATGTTTACTTGTTGAATTGCTCTCTTTACCGTTACATAATCACCCTCTTTGTCTTTCTTTACCTTTGTTGGCTTAAAGTCAATTTCATCTGATATGAGAATGGCTATACTGCTCTCTTTTGATTTCCATTTGCGTGGACTGTTTTTCCCATCCTTTCACATTGAGTCTGTGTGTCCTCGCAGTTTAGATGTGTTTCCTGTCGACAGCAGATACTAGGTTTGTATTTTGTCACCCATTCAACCAGGCTTTGTCTTTTCAGAGGAGCAGTCAGTCCATTAATGTCAATTAATAGTATTGATATGTGGGATGTTGGTCTGTTCATCCTGTTGGATAGTCCCTTATTTTTTGTTTTACCTCTTGTTCTATTGCTTTATAAGAGTTGTGAATTTTGGAGGGTTTTTAGGTGAATTTATACGGTGGGTATCTGTTGTGTTGATTTGTGTGTAGTGCTATTCTGAGTATTTCACATAGGACAGGTCCGGTCATGGCAAATTGACTTAATTTGTCTGTCAATTGTGAAACTTAGTTTTGCAGTATACAAAATTCTAGGCTGGCAGGTATTCTGTTTAAGTCAGTTGATGATGGGGTCTCAATCCCTTCTGGCTTGTAAGGTTTCCACCAAGAAGTCTGCAGTTAGTCTGAAGGGTTTCCCTTTGTAGGTAATTTGATGCTTTCATCTTGCTGCTTGCAGAATTTTCTCCTTCATTTGGACTTTGGCCAGGGTGATTACTATGTGTCTTGGGGATGACCTATTTGCTATGAATCTTCCTGGTGTTTGATGTTTGTCTTCTATCTGTGTGTCTGAATTTCTGGTGATACAAGGGAAGGTTTCCTCAATAATTTCCTCAAATAGGTTTTCCATGCTTTTAGCTCTTTCTTCTTCTCTCTCAGAGATACCTATAATTCAAATGTTAGTTTGCTTCGCAAGTCTCATATGTCTCTCAGAGACTTTTTAGTACTCTTCTCTCCCTCCTTGAATGACTGGGTTATATCAAGAACTTTGTCTTGAAGCTCTGAGATTCTTTCTTCTCCTTGGTTTAGCCTGCTATTATAGCTTTCTGCTATGTTTTGAAATTCCCTAAATGACTCCTTCATTTTTTAAGTTCTGTTATATCCTTTTTTATTCTGTCTAGCTCTCTAGTGACTTTTTCATTGATTTCCTGAATTTTTTTTTGGCTTCTTTTTGTTGGTTTACAATTTTCTCTTCAATTCCATTCATCTTATTTGCCATTGATATTCTGAATTCCATTTCCGTCTTTTTGGCAATTTCCTTGTGGGTGGAGTCCATTACTGTAGCTTCATTGTGTTCCTTTGGGGGTGTAAAACTATTTTGAATTTTCAATTTACCAGGGTTCTTTTGGTTGTTTCTTTTCATCTGGCTCCTCCTCTCTTGGCTCTGGGTTATTAGGATTGCAGGGCACCTGTTCTCCTTTGCTGGTGACTCCCTCAAACCAAGTCCAGGAGTGATGGTTGCTCAGGTCTGGGGGTTTCAGAGTGAAGTGTTCAACCTTGGGGAGATTCTGCTGGTCCAGTGGTAGTGGTGGGGACTCAGTAGTGGGGTCTCGGGGTCCAGGAACAGCTCTGGAGTCTCAGGGCTGGACTTGAAGGCCTAGTGGGGACACTGGAGCTATAGGGGAAGAGCCTCAGATTTGGGCACCATAAGAGCTTCACAGGTGGCTCTTGGAAATTTGGGGACCCACCTATATGGGGGGCTGTTAAACCAGTGTGAGGACTACTGATGCCCAGTCATGCAGGCAGGGATTTGTTTCAGCAGCCCAGGGTCTGCGTAGGTGGGCTGGACCTGCTGTTCAGCCAGTTTTCCACTCATGTCTAGGGCCCACTGAGGCAGTCAGCCCAGGCTTCCCATGTGGTGCCTGTGGTGTCTGGGGCTTCTCCTCTGTTCAGCTTCCACACTGGGGAGGAGGCATGCTTGGCCCCAAGTCATAGGACATGACATGGGGGTGCATCTTTTCCCTCCCTGGCCCAGTGGGGGTGATGCAAAGGTTAGTGTGGGAAGGCTGGGTGCTGAGCACACCTGGCTTCATGTGCCAGAGTGATCAGGATAGCATCAGTTGCAGAAGCCTGGGATTTGCAGGCACCAGATCTCTGCTGCACCTGCTCTCTAGAGGAATGTCTCTGCACAGACTCTGAACAGCTCCCTGATCAGCCCAGAGGTCTGTAGTGGAGGAGGGAGACTCCACACAGATCAAACCTCCTGTAACTTTTCTCTCTTAAAAAGCAGTGTCCCCTTGGGTTGCTTCTATTCTGTGTCTTCACCTCTCCCCAGCAGCATGATTTTTATTGGGACTCCCAGCTTAATCTCTGAGATGATGGGTGATGCTCGTGAGTAAGAATCAGCCATGCCCTGTTTGAGTGAGTTTGTAGATGCTGTAATGAGCTATAGAGTTGTTCTCCCTGTCAGTGGTTGATGCTTGCAAGAAAGAGCCTGTGAGAAGCTCTTGTCCCCCAAGTGGAGCACTTGAATGCCCTAGGCTTTGGGAGGGGCCCCATAGCTCCCAGGGGTTTGCTTGATCTCCATCTCAGCAGAGTGGGTGGAGGAGTGAGGCTGGGCATGGTTAGGTTGTGTAAGACTGGAAGGCTTTGCAAACACTTGGCAGGGCTCAGAGGTCATTTTCCCAGCCACTAGGGGGAGACTCTGGGAGGAGGGTCAAGGCAGGCTCTCCAGACAGGGAAGGCTCCTAATGAGGGAGGGGCCACAATTCCCCAGCTGCCTGTTGGGAGTGAACTCTGCCCCTCTTGTATTAACCCTGCCCTCTGGTGTCTGGTTGCAAATGGACATGCCTGAACACACTGCACTTGGTTGCTATGGCACCACAGGCTGGGATCTTCCCTGCTGTAGGACCCATCCTAGTCTGACTGCATGGCTTTCCTGTGGGGGGGATGGGTGCTTCCTCAGATCACTGTATCTTCCACCACCACAGTATTCTCTCATCAGTTCTAACCACATGGGCTCCCTCGCCTCCCGAGTCCAACTCCCAAATCCTCCTGAGTTCCCCAGCAACCCATGCGATCCAAGGGGTATAGGATTTGGCCCACATGTCTGACCTGCTGGCATGCATCTCCAGGAAATTTTGGCAGGCAGGGGGCTTCCAGATTGGGCACCTCATGTCCACTGTAGTTTCTCAAGAGGAAAGGCATGAGCCCCACTCTCTGTGGAAACCTCAGACTGGAGGACACACCAGCTGGGGAGAGGTGGCCACTCACTAAGTTCTTGGCTCAAAATGCTCTCCCGGTTTCAGTGGGTGGAGGAGGGGCACTGAAGGACAAGAATCTGAATGGAAGAAAGCCAGCTTTTTGGACTTTTGGGTCACTCTCCTTGGAGGGGAGCCCCACATGAAATGTCCAAGCTCTGGGATCATGCAAGATCTCTCCACAGTTCTGTGCTCACTGTAGTGCTTGGGCTTGTGGGGATGGAAGAGCTTCCAAGTAACTTGGTAGGTTGTTGATCACTGAAGGATTACGGGAGGGAGGAAAGGATCCTCTTTACCCCTTCACCAGGCTCTGAGCCTCTCTGGGTTTGATCCTCACCACTATCTTCATTTCCTTTGTCCTTTTCCTTCTCTGCTTCACAGTTTTCCTCTGTGAGATCCTAGCAGGCTCCAGCACTTCTCTGTCTGACCTATGCCTGAGCCGTATCCCTTCTCCCCTCTCCTTTATCTGAAAGTCTTCTGTCCCTCTGGGATGGTCCAGGAAGCCATGTCTCTAATCAGCCATCCTTCCCCTCTCCTCCATTTTCTGGCTTCTGGGGTGTCCCAGCCTCCTCCCGATGGCTCCAGAGGCTGTGGCAGAGACACTTGGGGCCTTTTGGGGAAGGCCAGACAGGACCCCAAATGCAGAGAGAGCGTGTGGTGTCATGGACACCGTTTGTGGAGCGCCCATTACATTTGTTGCTGACAGCATCTCCCATTTTTCAGGCGGTTTGTCTTCTAGTGCCATCTCAGCAGGCCCTGGGTTCCTGCGGTTCTACTCTACAGCAAGCATCCTTTCTGGTTTCTGATTCAGAGTGGTTAACTCAGGCCTCTGGGCTGGCTCTGTTTGCAGGTGTTCCATCTCCATATTTTTGAAAATAACTGGGCTCCTGGTCTCGTGCCAAATATGAGGGAGAAGTCAAGAGACAAAGAGAATTCTGGCAGGTTGTTCCTCTACCTGAGGCCCTATTAGCATGACCACACACTATAAGAGAAATGGAATTTTCCTGATTCAGCAGAACAAAATGGACAAGTGTTGGCCCAGGTTTGTCTCTCGGTACAAATAAAGATGTGAGATGTATGAAATGATCTCACAAACTCCCTTGTCATTTTAGTTTTGCTGAGCAGTGGAATAGTCTGTTTTATATGGGCCAGAAGTAGACAAGTCTATTACATTTTAAGTGGAGAAATGCAGCTGGGAAGGAATCCAGAGGAGGAGGGAATGAAGACAGTGGCCACATACATGTAATCACTGGCAAGCTGGATTGTATGGAGTATTACCCCAGGACTCAGATAGAACTGGATTTAAAGCTTGCCTCTTGTTTGTAATACACACACACACACACACACATACACACACACGTATGTGTGTGCATGTGTGTGTGTATAATATATAGTATATATGTATACAGTGGTAAAATGTACACAGCCTAGAAGTTACCATTTTAACCATTTTTAAGTGTATTGTTCTCTGGCATTAAGTACATTGTCATTGTTGTACAACCAGCACCACTATCCATCTTCCTCTTTTTCATCTTCCTCAACTGAAACTTTATACCCATTAATCACTAGCTCCCCATTCCCCCCTCCCTCATCCCTTGACAACCACCATTCTACTTTCTGTCTCTATGAGTTTAACTATTCTAGGTATCTCACATTAATGGAATCATACAGCATTTGTCTTAAGACTGGCTTGTTTCACTGAGCATAATGTCTTCAAAGTTCATCAATGTTGTAGCATGGGTCAGAATTGCCTTCCTCTGAATAATAAAACTCTGAATAATATTCCACTGTATGTATATACCACATTTTGTTTATCCATTCATCCACTGATGGACACTTAGGTTGATTTGATCTATTGGCTACTGTGAATAATGCTGTAACAAACATGGCAGTGCAGATGTCTCTTCAATATACTGATTTCATTTCCTTTTGATATATATTGAGAAGTAGGATTGCTGGATCATATGGTAGTTCTCATTTAATTTTTTGAGGACATTCCCCCATCTGTTTTTCGTAATGGTTATACTAATTTGCATTCCCAGCAACAGTGTGTAAGGGGCCCCTTTTCTCCACTTCCTCTCCAACAAGTCTTATCTTTCATTTTCTTTATAGTAGCCATTCTAACACATGTGGGGTTGATATCTCACTGTGATTTTAATTTGCATTTCCCTGATGATTAGTAATATTGAGCATTTTTTTAATATACTGGTTGAGCACTTGTATGTCTTCATTTGAAAAATATCTATTCAAATGTTTAACCTATTATTTAATTGGGATATTTATTCATTTTCTTACTATTGAGTTGCTTGAGTTCCTTATATATTTTTGGATATTAACCCCTTATCAGATGTGTGGTATGCAAATCTTTTCTCCCACTCCATATGTTGTCTCTTCACTCTGTTGATAGTTTCCTTGGCTGTGCAGAACCTTTTTAGTTTGATATATCCCCTTTATTTATTTTTCCTTTTGTTGTCTGTGCTTGTGGGTTTTTGTATAAAAAAAGTCATTGCCCAGTCCAATGTCCTGGAGCTTTTCTGCAGTGTTTTCTTCTGGTAGTTTTACAGTTTCAGGTCTTATATTTAAGTCTTTAATCCATTTTGAAATGATTTTTATATATGGTATGAGATAAGAATAATTTCATTCTTCTGGATGTGAATATCTAGTTATCCTAACATTATTCACTGAAGAAACTGTCCTTTCCCCATTGTGTATTCTTGGCACCTTTATTGAATATCAATTGACCTTAAATGTGTAGATTTATTTCTGAGTGCTCTATTCTGTTCAATTGTTCTATGTGTCTCTTTTCATGCCAATACCATTCTGTTTTGACTACTATAGCTTTGTAGCATATTTTGAAGTCAGGTGGGGTGTTGCCTCCAGCTCTGTTATTTTTACTCAAGATTGCTTTATTTATTCAGGATCTTTTATGATTCCATGTGAATTTTAGTATTATTTTTTCTATTTTTGTGAAAAATGGCATTGATACTTGACAGGAATTACATTGAATCTGTAGATTCCTTTGGGTAGCATGACTATTTTAACAAATTAATCTTCAAATCCATAAATGTGAAAAGTATTTTCATTGATTTGTGTCTTCTTCATTCTCTTTCATCGATGCCTTATAGATTTTGATGTATAGGTCTTTCACTTCTTTGGCTAAATTCATTCCTAAATATTTGGTGTTTTTTTTTTTTTTTCTTTTTTGAGCTATTACATTTTTGGATAGTTAATTGTTAGTGTAGAGAAATACTATTGATTTTTGTATGTTAATTTTTTATCCTACAACTTTACTAAATTCATTTATTAATTCTAATAGGTTTATTTTAGTTTAGGGTATTCTGTATACAGGATCATGTTGTCTGTGAAAAGGGGCAGTTTGACATCTTTGTTTTCCAATTTGGATACCTTTATTTCTTTCTCTTGCCTTATTGTTTTGCCTTCCAGTATTATGTTGAATAGAAGTGGTGAGAGTGAGCATCCTTTTCATATTTCTGATTTTAAAGGAAAAGCTTTCAACTTTTTACCATTGAATGTGATGTTAGCTTTGGGTTTGTCTTATATGGTTTTGACTGTGTTTAGGTACTTTCCTTCTACACCTAATTTGTTGAGAGTTTTTATCATGAAAGAATATTAAGTTTCATTAAATGCTTTTTCATATATATTGAGACAATCATATGGTTTTTGTGCAGCAGGAATAATTTCAACAGAATTTCATACTACCTTTAAAGGTCATGTGACAAGCCTTGCTCTCTGGGTCTTGGTTCACTCATTGATAAAATGGAAATGTTAGACCAGAGATTCCGAAGTGCCCCAATTTCTGTCAGTTTGGTCCCGCTCTCCAAGTACAACATCCTAGATTTAAGTACTCCAAAAGGCAGTCCTGAACACCTTTTATGGTTAACATTTTGTTCCCTTGACAGTAAGCTGTCTAGAATACATACCCATTAGTTTAATTTCTCTTGTCTGGTACTAAAAGAACTCTGTTTCTTCATCCCCTGAGGCCCTGCAGACATTTGTCTCCCCTGAGCTCCCTTCTCTCTGTAGAATGGCTCCCAGTTCCTTGTATTTTATAATTTACAGGCTCTTCGCCATGTTGGGCATGCCCTACTCTGTCCTGACCATCTTTAGGTGTCTCACAAAGACTGGATCACAGGACTCCACGGGAATCAACCTGCTACACCTAGAGCCTGACTTTCATGTTTCTATGCACAATGTCAGGTCAGTAATGTCAACTGAGATTTCATCCAGAGTCAAGAGTCATTTGAATTTTAGGATTTGTGTTACTTAAAAATAGAATGAAGGGTTCTAAGACAGGAGAAGCAGTTAAAAGAGACGTAAAGAGATTTGAGATCTCTTTCTTCATGGAGTCTTTACAGATGAGCTGTCACTTGTTATGTTAGTTTTCTTTTGCTGCTGTAAAAATTTGCTACCCCATTAGTGGCTTTCAAAAACACAAATTTATTATCTTACAGTTGAAAGTCTAGTTTGGTTTGGCTGTGTCTCACACAAAGTCCAGTGGGTTCCTCTTAAGGTCTCACCATGCCAAGATCCAGGTGTCATCAGCTCTGTGTTTCTCATTGAGTCTCTTGGGTGACAATCTACTTCCCAGATCATTCAGGTTGCTAGAGAAATTTAATTACATGTGGTTTTAAGACAGATGTTCCTGTTTCCTTGCTGGCTACCAGCCTAGGAGAGTGGTGAGAGATGAGGTTGGTGATGTCAGATCCGTAAGGGCCAGTTTGAGCCTAGTTGTTTGAATTCTGTTGTAAGGTCAATGGGAAAAAATCGAAGTTCTGACATAAGGAAGGGACGTGATCTGATTTGTGTTTATAGACATCACTCTGTAACCTGTGTGGGGAATTAATTATAGTAATATAAGAACAGAAACAGGTGAACAAAACAGAAATCGATTGAAGTGGTCCCAGCCAAAGATCACAGTGTCTTCACCAGAAGCATAATGAGAGAGTCTGAGATCTAGGCCCTTCAAGCTGTACAACTTCAAGCTTTGTGACATAGTTTGAGAACCTCGGGATCGACTCATATAGTTTTTGAAGCTAGAGGGAGCACTAAATAAGATTTAGTACAGCTCTGCATTTCAAAGACAGTAAGGCAAAGATGGAACCTGAAGTAACTTGACCACATTCACGAAGTCAGTTGGAGACAGAGCTGTGATTAGACCCTGTGTCTCTTGACACCTGGTCTTGTGCTGCCTTTACTACACTCACATACTCATAGTTGGTCCTTGCCACATATTTTGAAAAAGACATACTGCTCACAAAATGCAGAGACTTTTATTTTAGCTAAGAGAGGAAGGAAGGTAGGCTTTTCTTAATGTTGAGGGGAAGAGCGTGGATCAAGGGACAAGAGGACCTGTTTGTAGGTTTCTGGAAGACAAACCTAAAAAGGAAATCTTCTTAGAAGTAAGGAAAGAACTGATTTACTCTGGTGCTAGCAGGATGGCCAGGCAAGGCTTGGGCTAGTGTCCTACCAAGTAAAAGGGATGGGCTTCCGGAAGGCCAAAGCTTCTCATATGTTTTTGGCAAAATCCATAAGGCAGGATGAAGGCACAAAAACATTGTCAATTCCTGCCCTGCTAATTTAGAATCTGCTACAACTAAGAAAGGATATGTGTAATGCTCGCGTATCATAGAAAACAAAATAAGTAATAACGTCTGCCTAGGGGTAACAGTGTATTATTACATAATGCAATCTTCTCTGACTTCACTCTTCACAATCTCCTGTACTTATTCATATTGATTTAATCTTACAGTGTCTGTGTAATTCATACAAGTGACATCTAAGTGTGTGGGAGGGTATGATATACTAGTGCACAGTCATCCCTCAGTATTCACTGGGGATCGGTTCCAGGACCCCCATAGATACAAACATCCAAGGTTGCTCAAGTCCCTTATAGAAAATGGTATAATATTTGCACATTACCTAAGCACATCCTTCCATATACTTTATATCACCTCTAGATTACTTATAATACCTAATACAATGTAAACACTGTGTAAATATATCATTATACTGCATTTTTTAAATTCGTTTTTTAATTTTTATTTTCTCGGATTGAATCTGAGGATGCAGAACTCCCGAATATGCAGGGCAGGCTGTATATTAATTATGTTTACTTATATATTTTTTTCTGTGGTAAGATCCTTGTTTAGTTTGAAGGGAATCCAGCCTTGTCTATGTATGACTAATGAAATGGCAGATTTGGTAGACCCATAAGCATCTATTTGCATGAATTAACTTATATGAGAGGCTTGTGTTTACTTTTTTCTCTTATTGAAGGGGGAGAAAACAGGTTGGTACCTTGATGGATGCAGGGAGAGGGGACTGGGAGAAGGGTTCCTTGAGGTCACAATCAGTGCTGTGCTCATCAGTGTGGACCCAGTATCTCCAGCATGTAGCAGAGGGCTTGATGAGTCAGTGCCTTTTGAATTGAGTTGTGTCATATCTTAGAAGTCTGGTTTTTCTTATCATAATTAACATAGACGCTCACAGAGAATAGCCGGTTAGTACAGTTTCGAAGAATAAATGACTGGGTGATCAAGAGAGAGAATGTAACAAGGAAAGGAGGAAAGAAGAAGGGAAGGAAGGAGAAATAAAAGGCAAGAGAGAGAGGGAGAGAAAAGGAAGAAGGAAGGAAGGAAGGGAGGGAGATGGAAAAGACAAGTCTCCTCTTTCAGTCTTTTCCACCAGAATTCTTGAATATTTGCTCTTGAGAAGTACATCTGCCTACCTCAGATGGAGATGTTTCTGCAGGAGTGACAGGCAACAGAACATAACTACAGCCCCAGGCAACCCAGGGCAGGGTGGGGGCAGGGAGATGGGGGAGGCCTTCTAATTCCCTAGTTCTCCAACTTTTTTGTGCAATGAGTTTGCTTTTTTATTTTCCTATTTTTTTTAACCCTCTGATTGACGGCCAGCCCCCTTCCCCCAGTGCTCGTGTGTGCTCATCTCAGATACCAGGCTCGCCCTGTCCTTTTCTCTCAACACTGAGCACAGGGGTAATTTATCTTCCCCTGGCTAAGCCCCTCCAGAGAGCCCCAACCTCCCACTCTCCTCACCCTCTGCTATATAGTAACCTCTCACCACCCAACCATTGCTGCTCTTCGGCCCCCAACAACTCGGTTGTCAGAATGTGAGGAAATTCATTGATTCAGGGGGCTGTAGTAAATCAAAACATTCCAGTCATACTGCCCTCTCTTTCAAGGAGAACAGGGAGTCTTTAAAAAAAAAAAAAAGAGGAGGAATTAGCACCAAGGGGGGTAGGGTTGAGGAAGGGGAGGAGATCTGAAAAATTGGATTTAGGGTTCCTGTATTAGAAATGTTGCTGCTTGAAATAAATACAGTCCTAAACTTTTGATGAAACTATTGCCATATGTTCAGGGCCTGGAACGCTGCCCATCCCTTCCCTGCACCCCTAAGTTCCCTCCTACCCTAGTCCTATTGATCCGCTTAAGGCTCTGGTTAAGTTTGGTGAAATCCATATCTTTGCTGTCACTTTCTTATATGTTACAGACTGACTGGAGAGGGGAGACTTGCTGCTAGCCAGTGGAGAAGGGTACCCTCCTTGCAGGGTACCAAAAGGCACAGGAATTCAAATGCTTGCAACAGTTCTTCCCTGATTGTGCATGAACACTGAAGAATCTCAACAAAGTCCCAAGGCTGCCTTCAAACAGTAAGGAGACAAAATCGCCCTTGCATTGAAGATTGGAAATTTCAGGGAGGTGTATTTTAGCAAAATGAGAGGGAAAAGCAGAAGTATTCAAAGCAATTAGAAATGTCCTAAAATAGAGCAGACTTACCCAGAAGGTAGAAGCTTTCTTCAACTGGGTGTGTTTAAGCATCCATGTCAAGATGCTGTTGAGGGACATTACAAATTGGATGAGGGCTTGATGTAAATCTATGGTTTACAAACTTTTATGGCTATGGAAAATTTTCTGTTTGTTTATGTTTAATCAAACTATACTTGAACCCCCATGATGTTTATAAGAAAAAAACCAGTAGTGTATTTTTTGGGAAATGATTTAATATTTTTATTTTCTTAATTAATACACAAACAAGAAATCTGGAGTCATGATATTATGACACAGTATTGATAAAGTCCTGATTGATATAAATATGTGACTGTGTATGACAACATTAAAAAAAAAAAACTTGCCTTGGAGACTTTGGATGCTTTTTGATGAACAAAAATGATCAGAGAAATTGTGAAAAGAATTCTGTACCAAAAGCCATGAACTTGGCAATTCAAGTTATCCTATTGAAATGTCTTACTATTTGGTATACAACCAATTTATTTCTCATATTGCACAAATTAAACGTGCAGTCTCTGAAACATTAGGAGTCCGTGGAACATAATTTTAAAACAACCACTCTAGAGATCTGTGAGCTCCCCCTTCTGAAGTTGTACAGTTTTAAGAATGTTGAGTGTATTAAAAATTGAGGGATTTCTTATTTATAGGATAGGCTGAATGAGTCCTGTGTTTCTTTAGGAGTGTGGGTTATGCTCATGGACTAACTGGGAAATTACCGACCCCATATTGCATGTGGGAACAAACCTTTTGTAAAACTGAGACTGAAAAGCAACTTAGTCTAACATAACTGATTAAGGTAGGTGTTGTCAATAGATCTTATAAAGGAGAAGAAATAATCTCAAATATGTGTCCTAGTTCAAGAGTCTCAGAAGCAGACCTTGAGGTAAGAGTTCTAGTGTAAGAAGTTTATTTAGGAGGTAATACAAGGAAACAGTAAGAGAATGGGGAATAAGGACAAGGAAGGGAAGGAAACCAATAAAGCAGGTTATCAAGCAAGTTAGCACAGTGTGCAACTAGAGCTCTCATCCTACTAGGGAAGTCTGGGAGCCAGTGTTGAACATGCACTTAAAATTATCCTATGGAACCCATCTCACCTCCGTTAGGATGATTACTATAAAAACAAGAGAGAGAGAGAGAAAAAACCAAAATAACAAATCTTGGCAAGGATGTGGAGAAATTAGAACGCTTGTACAGTGTTGGTGGTGACGTAAAAAGGGTGCAGCCACGATGGAAATCAGTGTGGCAGCTCCTCAGGCAATTAAAAATAGAATCGCCGTATGATCTATTAATTCTACTTCTAGGTATGTACCCCAAAAGAGTTGAAAGAAGGGACTCAAATTGATAATTGTACACCTATGTTCATAGTGGCATTATTTACAATAGCCAAAGGGTGGAAGCAACCTATGTATCCAGTGGCAGATCAATGGGAAAACAAAACATGGAATATAAACACAATGGAATATTATTCAGCCTTATAAAGGAAGGAAATTCTGCCACATGCTACAACATTGATGAACCTTGAAGACATTATGCTAAGTGAAACAAGCCAGTCACAAAAAGACAAACACTCTATGATTCCCCTTATAGGAGGTACTCAGAGTAATCAAATTTATATAGATAGAAAGTAGAATGGTGCTTGCCAAGGAATGGGAGGGGGGAAATGGGCCATTAGTGCTTAACTGGAATGAAGTTTCAGTTTTGTAAGGTGAAAAACTCTGGAGAATGGTTGCACAACATTGAATGTACTACACACTACTTGACTGTACACTTAAAAATGATTATGGTGGTAAATTTCATATTATGTGTATTTTATCACAATTAAAGAAAATAACCTATGGGAGCAGCAAGGGAGCTGGGTTATTTAAACACCAAAGACTGTCAGTCATTGCTTAAGGGATGCTCCCCAAGGTTAATTCTCCCACTGCCCTTCTGGTCTGACTCAGACATGAGCTGAGTGGGCTCTGGTGGCCCAAGAAAGCCCACACACAATGAGCTGGGGTCGGGATGCCGGCAGTTGGAAATCAGACCACTGTGCATCACGGAAATGGTAAGAGCAGGAGAATTAGTGTGGGGTAACAAGAGAATCTCCTACACTGTGCAAAGGAGGAGAATCTTAGAAGAACCACATCAGAGAGATAAACAGGAGCTTTGGCGTGAAAATTATAGTGGAAAAATCTTGGGCTTTGTGTTCAGACCCAGTTTCACAGTCTAGAATATAGAATCATTAAAACTAGCTATGTAACCTTTGGACTTTTTTTTTTTTTTTTTTTTTTACTTCTCTGAGACTTGAAGGCTACATCTGTAAAATTGGGATGATAGCAACTAGAGTAGGTAACTGTCATTTTGGTATACCATGGATATGGACTTGTTCCCAAGCTGGGAGACTTCTTCGCTGGCAGTCTTGGAGGGAAACAGGGAAGCAAACATGGGAATTGCATCTCTTTGTGTGTCCTGGGCTTAATGGCATAACCTGAAAGTGGCTGATTGGATGCTCCTGGCTTGGATTTTGTAGATCTAGTGGGTGCATCGGGTATAAAGGAATGAGGGAGAGGGATTTTCAGAGGGGCAGAGGTGTCTTGGTGTCTGTATCCCTGGTGGGTGGAGGCCTACAGAGGCTTCTGTGTCTGCTGCCCAGAAGTAGTCTGTTGCTTAAGAGAGGCAGAGGTGAATTCTGCTGTTGCTGACACAGTTCCCACCTCCTGGGGTTCTGTGGGCATTAAATTAAATTACATACATATGTAGGGCACTTTGTACAGGGAATGGTATGGTTCCTTGCCCTCCTTGACAAAGCAGAAGCTTTGCAACAGCACTGCAGACTCTTGCTTATGAATGCAGGCTGTTGGCTTTTCCTCTTTCTTATATCCATCCATCATGCCCTCTCCCTCATGTATACTTCATACATTCTTCCAGGAAAAACAAAAAGGTGAGCGTTCGTAGACATTTATTCCACGACTTAATTCTACCCAGAAGAAGGCCCAGAATGATGGATGTTTAAAGTTTGGTTGTAGTTCACTGACATCATCTATCATAGTGGTTTTTGGCCTCTTTGTGTTTTCTATTTCTTTTTCTCCCAGTGAAATTCTAGATAGAACCGCAATATGTGAATTAAAAGTTAAGTCATTAGTTTGTTTCCACTTTGCAATATATTCCTCTCCTTTGCCAAGAGTGACTTTCTGTTTTGGACAGCAGTACTTTGTGCTCTTATCCCACTTTTTTGGTTTTCCATTTGAGTGAACCCCTGTCCACTCTCAGCTTTCCTCCTACTATAACGTTATGTACATAATAGACATTCAGTGAACACTTACCAAAGGAAAGGATCCACTGCGGATAGGGTGCAGTCTTCTCACCTTCAGCTTAGCTACTAGTGAATTTCAGTTGTTAAAAACGTCTGTATAACAGCAAAGGTAGAGGAAAAATGCTGAGATCACAGGGATACAGCAGCAATGGTCTCATGGGAGCAGGGAAATAAGAAAAAAATCAGTAAGAGTCAAATGATAATGACTAAGATATTCAAGTTTATTTTGTTCTTGTATTTCGAGAGCTGCAAAAATAATACAGAAGCTTCTAATGTACCATTCACCTAGTTTCTCTCAATAATAACATTTTACATAGTCATAGTCTATTAAAAAAGTAGAAAGTTGACATTGGTATAATACTCCTAAACTACTGTGACCTTATTCACATTTTACCAGTTTTTACAAGCACTTTTTTTGGGGGGGGTATAATTCTATGAAATTTTAACATATATACAGATTTGTATAACCACTACCACAATCAAGATACAGAAATGTTCTATTACCCCCCAAAAGCTCATGAATGCTAACTTTTAGTAATCACAGCCTTCCCCAACTCTGACTCTGGCAATCATTGACCTGTTTTCTACCGTCAAACTTTTTTCATTTCAAGAATGTTACCTAAATGTAACCATACATTATGTAATCTTTTCAGATTAAAAAAGACTCTGCCTAATGTCTTTGAGATTCATCTAAATTGTTGGTTGTATCAATAGTTTGTTCCTTTTTTATTCCTGAGTAATATTCCCTTGTATGGATGTACTACAGTTTGTTTATCCATGTATCCATTTTGTTGTTTGTAATTTTTTGAAATTGCAAAGAAATGGTATGTCTTAGTTCAGCTACTATAACAAAGTACCATAGATGGGGTGGCTTAAAAAACAAAAATTTATTTCTCATGTTTCTAAAGGCTAAAAGTTCAAGATCAGGGTGGCAGCATGATCAGGTTCTGGTGAGGTCCCTCTTCCAACTTCTCCGTATACCCTCACGTGGCAGAAAGAAGAGAATAGCCTCATAATCCCCTAATAAGAGCCCTAGTCCTACCCATGAAGACTACACCCTCATGACTTAATTACCTCCCAAAGTTCCTACATCCTAATATCATTACATTAGGGGTTAGGATTTCAACATGTGAATTTTTTTGCGGGGGGGTGGGCATAAAGATCCAGTCTATAAAAAAGTGTCATAAACATTTGCTTAAAGCTTTCAGTGTCATATTATGACGTTTCTCTAGGGCAAATACCCAGAAGTGCCATTTCTGGGTCACATGTTAAGTGTATGTTTAACTACAGGAAACTGCTAAGCTGTTTTCCAGCATGACTGTGACATTTTACATTCTCTCCAGATAACCACTTGCTTTGCATCAGCACTTGGTATTGCTAGAATTTTTATTCTAGCTATTTTATTAAGTGTGCACTGGTATCTCATTGTGGCTTTAATTTGTACCACAATGGCAAATAATGTTGAACATCTTTTTATGTACTTATTTGCACTCTAATATATACTCTATGGTAAAGCAACATTTTCTAACAGTATTGATTGTTTTCTTGCTGGTAAGTTTAGAGCATTCTTTATATATTCCGGGTAGAAATCCTTTGTCAAATAAGTGATTTGCAAATATTTTCTCCTATTCTATGACTTGTCTTTTCATTCTCTTAACAATATCTTTAACGGAGCAAACATTTTTAATTTTTGTAAAGTCAATTTTAGCATTTTGTCTTTTACAGGTCATGATTTTGGTGTCAAATCTAAAAATTCTTTGCTTTACCTTAGATCACAAAGATTTTCTCCTATGTGTTCTTTAAAAGGTTTTATAGTCACAACTTTTACATTTATATCTATAACCCATTTTGAGTTAATTTTTGTGTAAAGTGTGATATTTAGTTCAACATACTTTTTTTTTTTTTTAAATCTGTCTATGGATGTCCAATTGTTCCAAAATCATTTCTTGAAAGGGCTATCTTTTCTCTATTGAATCACTTTGTACTTTTGTCCAAAATAAGTTGGGCATATTTGTGTGGGTCTGTTTCAGGGTTATTGATTCCATTCCATCGATATATGTGTCTATTCCTCCATCAGTGCCACTCTGTATAGTTTAACTATCTAGTAAGCTTTAAAATCGATGAGTGTAATTTCTCCAAGTTTATTATTCTTTTTACAAATTACTGTATCTATTCTAATTCTTTGGCCTTCCATGTAAATTTTAGAATCAGCTTGTTTATTTGTTTATATTTGAAAAAACTCCTGGTGAGATTTGATAGGAAGTGCATTAAACCTATAGGTCAATTTGGGGAGAGCTGACATTTTTACTTTATTGACTTTTCTAATCCATGAACATAGTACAGTCTCATCACCGAAGTATTTTTTAATTTATTTCACAAGCATTTCATAGTTTTCAGCTACCAACAGAGATCCTGTACATGTTTTGTTAGATTAATATCTAAGACATATACCTAAAACTTTAGGATTTTTGGAACTATTGTAAGTAGCAATTTGTTTTAACTCGGGTTTCTAATTGCTCATTTCTAGAATATAGAAATATTATTGATGTTCTTTTCTGTTTACTTTGTATCCTACAACCTTGCTAACTTCACCTAATAGTTCTAGGAGTACATTTGTAGAGTCATTGAGATTTCCTACATAGATTATTCTTTTGTTCTTTCCTTAATGTCCTCAGAAATTTACACTGAAAAGGAATGATGCTAGACATATACAAGTATCCAGGGTAAACAGGAAAATGAAAATTTTATTGCCTGTCTCTGAGAAGTGGGCTTGGGACTAAATTAAGAGACATTTCAGCCAACTTTTTGTTTTGTTTTATTTTACCATATTGCAGAAATAAGCAGAAGCACAAAGAAAACATTATTTGAGTGAATAACGTATGCTGCCAACAATCCTGTGAAGTAGATGTCTATCTTATCTTGAAGACAAGGCTCAAAGAGGTGATCGGACTTATTCGTGGTTGCACGACCAGTAAGCTGCAACCTTGGTACACAGTGCCAGGCTCCCCTGATTCCAAAGACTTGCTCTATCCCTTGCTTCATGTTGTCTCTTAAAGAATGAACAGCACCTGTCCAGATTTGGGTCCTGAGGAATAACTTAGCAATATTTCAAAAGAAATATATAAGCATCACAAGAATGGAGAAACAAGCACCACATGTACTCACCATCAAATTGGTATTAATTAATCAACGCTTATGTGCACATTTAGCAGTAACATTTATCGGGTGTTGGGCAGGTGGGAGGGGGGCTGGGGGATGGGTATATTCACACCTAATGGGTGCTGTGCGCACCGTCTGGGGGATGGACACGCTTGACGCTCTAACCCAGGCGGGGCAAAGGCAATATATGTAACCTAAACATTTGTACCCCTATAATATGCTAAAAAAAAAAAAAAAGAACTATATAATGAATACATCGTGCAGCATTATTGCTACTGACAAAGCCGATGAATCATTAATATCCCTAACCATTGTTAATGGTTAGGTGGTGTGACTGTTCCTGCCATAGTCGTCTTGTCCTTTTTCCATCCAGAGTTTTGGATTAAATATTCATTCACCATTAAAATATTAATGTGGCCCCACTGTTTCTGTAACAAATATTAATCTCTTATGGTATTTCCAGGCAATGTATAAGTTATACATTTTATATCCCACAGAAAAATACACATGCTCTGGCCACTTTTGTCCCCAGTCCTGTTCCCTGCTCTTGGGTGCAGGAGTCTGGAAGGGAGCAGGAGAGGAGAGACAATTTATTTGTAAACCGAGTCCCTGGTTAGTCATGGCTTTCCTGCCTCTTTGCTGCTGTATTGTTTCTGGTCCAGGGAATCCTTCAACCAGCAATTCAAGAAGCCTGTGGGATAAAGTCAAGGAAGACCATCGTGGTTAAAATCCACTGTATAAGTTAAAATTTTGGGAATCACTGAGCATCAAGATTTCAGGATAGATCATTTCATCCTTTATCATTCTAACCCCACTCACTTTTCTTCTCTCTAGTCATGGATGCATTCTTTTTTTCTTTTTTTTTTCAGCTTTGAAGTTTTTCAGCTATTTTCTTATTAAAAGGACACCATATTCACATTTTTGGGGAAAAGAGACAATTCATACAGAGAAAAGTCTCTTCTTATAGTCTCAGAAAGTTTTCATTGCAAAAATGATGCACAGAATTATCAGGTGGTACCTGTCAAAACGTAGATTGGTCCACCACAGACCCAACCAGAATCTGGAATGGCGGTGTGTGTTTAAGGCCTAGGAGATTATAATGCATCCAAAATCTGAGCAGCTTAAGGTATGTCTTGGTTTAACTAGGTTTTGTTTTCAGATGGATTTAGCTTTAAATTTTAGCACCACTCCATATTCACTGCGTGACTCTGGGCAGGTTGGCTTCATAGTTTCCCTGTTGATAAAATGTTAACAATAACAGTACTCCAAAATGTGATCATTATATATAAAATGCTTGACATAGTGCCATGTTACATAATAAATGTTTATAATAGTACTTATTACTAGTATTGATAATATCAAATTCATAGGTAAATAACTTGGCAAATGCCAACCTATACACAAGAAAATGATACCATCCAGTCCTGTGTGGCTCCTTCTCTATCAGGGCAGAGGTGTTTCTGGGATCTGAGGAGCTTGCAAGAAGCAGTGGGAAAATTTCAAAGGGAGACCAGATAATAGGCCAAAGCACTGGAGTTCAACATAGCCTGGTTGGGAGCCTCTAACACATCTATAAGGCTTCTGGTTTTCGGAGTTAATTCGTACAGGGGTTGCTGAGAGAGAATTTTTTGTTGACGAGCCTTGGAGGAGGCTGATTTACTCACAGTTACTCATGACTATTTCAGGTCTCTAAAAGTTGCTTCTTGCCTAACCTTCCCCTTTGGCATAGCTCAGAGGCAAAGCTCACTGGTCTTTGCTGTTCCATCCCAGCACCACCAAGATTCACCTAGAAGTTTTGAGGGAAAGGTCTTGGAATTCTGGAACTCTAGGGCTTTAATTAAGATCAAATATACTTAGGCAGAAAACTCAACCCCATGTCTTATCAGCTGGCAATAAATGGACGAGTCATTTAACCATTCAAATCCTTCGTTTCTGCACTTTTAATGTAGTTCATGTTATGAGGATTAAAAGAGAAAACGTATGCAACACATTAAGTCCTAACAGTTACATTTCCTTCTTACTCTCATTTGCAATTCTTTTCCTTTGGTCTAAACTTTCAAAATTTTTATCTTCCTTGCAAATTTTGACAAAATAATTGCTGTAATTCATCCTTTACTCTTCCCTCTCCCATCATCCACTTTAACTTATTGACTTCTGTGGGTACAGAGAGAGCTCTTTAAGCCGGGAGACCATAAGGTTAAATATTATTATGGGGTCAGAACAGTACTGAATAAAATTTTACAATCACCTATATGTCTGTTTTCTTCAAAAGCTGCTGCTGTCAATTCCTACCCCCCCCCTTTGAAATAATAGCTATTTAGGGGTTGAGTTATTTTTAAGTTCAGTTGAAGTCTCCAGTGTACTGTGGCTACTAAACCAGATGGTTGCAAACCAGGGTGTGTCGATAGAAATGGAATGTTTGGAGCGAAGGGGAATCTGGTTTTGTCCTGATCTGTGCTGGTCAACCCCCAGCTGGAATAAAGTGTCCAATTCTGGGCATTACACTTTGATACTAATGCAGACCAAGAGCAGCATGTTAAAGAGAGAATCGCTGTGACAGTGAGGTGAAGAGACAAACAAACCAGGTAAGAGCAGGTAAAAAACTCGAGCCATGAAATGTAGGGATAAGATGATGAGGAATGGACTAATACGCTGGCTTCAAAAATCTGAAGAGGAAAGCGGGATTCAATGTAGTCTATGAAACTGCAAATGGGTAGAATTAGAGCCAGTGATTAAAATTCACAGGGATATGTGGGTTTGACTATATGAGAAACACTTTTCTAACAATGGGAGAATCCCAGGATGGAATTTGCTAGTCTGTAAGACAGGAGGCTCCCATTTCTGCAAATGTTCTAGTAAAAGTTGGAGGGAGGGATGTTATCCATGTTAATCTTTTGGTGTAGTTGATTAAATGACCTTTAAAAACTCCTGAGATTCTATGGATGAGTCATAGAGATAAGGTACAATCAGGAAAGCATTTCTCAAAGTGTGTTCCTCAGAATAGGCATGCTTTAATAGAAGGGTTTCACAATCAGATCAGTTTGAGAAATGCTTATTTGGTTTGGTTAAACACCTTCCTAGAGCATTTATTTAGTTAATGAGTACTGTGAATCTCCAAAATTGTACAGGCTGTATAAAAAGTTTCCCAAAATTGTTCGGTCACAGAACCCTTTCATTTACTATGCAGTCTCTCCTAGCAGAGTATCTCATAATACCAGCGTATGGCAAACCCTTGTGTATTGTTGAAGCAGTAGAGTAGGCCTTAGAGTCACGAAGAAAGGGCTTAAATCATGGCTCTGCCGTTTACTAGCTGTCTATTTTTAGACACGTTACTTTTATTTCTCTGTGCTTCCTTTATCTCACGTGCAGAATTCACAAGGTCTGAATGGTACAGAGCACAGTACTTCATACACTGTAAGCCTGTGATAGATGTTAACTATTGTCATCATCATCATCATCATCCTCAATATTCTGGTGAAAACCCCATAGGAGTTCCACTTCTACAGTAGTCTTCAGAGTTATATGAGATTTAACAGAATGAAGTTTTCATGACATTTGTTTTTGGGAGGTGAGTTTGGCAGTATCAATTCAATTTTAGAATGTGCATGTGCTCTGACTTCTCCCATAGTTTTCAAGGAAGCTACCTGCAAAAATATTTGCACATATGCAGTAATATGCAAGTATACTAAAGCATTGTGTGTAATATCAAAAGACTGAAAACAACCTAAGTGTGTATCCCTAGGGGTTTTTTAACCTAAGCAAAAACAGAACAAAACAAAACAAAACTTTTCCCTGTGGAATCCAATGTAGTCATTAAAAGGAGTGATATAAATCTGTTGATGCTGACATATAAATCCCAGTGCCTGTAGCAGGGTGACTGGCTCATCGTGGACAATAACTAAATAATTTTGAAATAGTAAATAGTATTAATACCATGATATATTACTGAGTGAAAAAAGTAGGTTGCAAAATAATAGCATATATAGTTTGTGTGTATATGTACACATATTAGATGCACATGTACAAATATTTACACATACCCAGTATATCCAGCATACAGATACATGTGTATGTATATACATATATCAACAACTGGGGACCCTCAACATGTGAAGCATAATCATGGCCCAAAGTGAAATTCCAGGACTTACTATTGAAAAGCCTTCCCCATGATTTATTTTTCCCTCATGTTTGCCCCTATATTCATGTCTCTGTACATATTCATGCTGCTTACATGTCACCCCATGTGAACTTGAGATACAGAACTCAATCCTTTTACCTCTATCTCCAAGAGTCAATTAACCCCCAGATCTTTTCTTATTTTTGCTGGCATTGCTGAAGATTGGTGGGGTTATTACCGAGCATGTGGGGGTGGCATGGAAACAAGCATGGCCTTCTGCCATCACAGTGGCTTCAGTATCACTTCATTTCCCTTCCTCCAGCCCTCTCCTCGCCCATCCTCCACCTCCAGAGTAACAATCTAACTCTTATGTTTGTTTCCTCCCCAAATCTTGTAGCCATACTAGGGGCTCTTATTTTCTTACTTAGTAGCTCATTTTCATATAGATCCCCAAATGCATGCCCTTTATATGATAAATTCCATTGAATACTTTGTCCCATCTAATTACAGTTACAAATTTGCAGACAAAAGCATAGGAGGGTACATATTACACCATTAATAGTCACGACCTTTGTGCTGTGAGCTTGTAGAGAGCAGAGTATAGGATTGGCTAAGAGCTTTGACATTGTTATGGATGTATTTCTCTATTGCTTGAATTTTCTAAAAGGGTAGTTTATATTTGCCATCAAATCAATAGAGAAGAAACACATTCTTAGTTCACTAGTTCTACTTCTGAATAGAAAAAACATATGACAAGAGAGAAACAGCCCATTTGATGACAAAATAATGCAAAATGAGATGAGAGACTGACCAAAAGGGGGCTTGACTTTGTTCCCACTGATTGAACTTTGTATCTCAGTGTTTTGGGGAAGGACAGCATGGATCTTCTTGGGAGATCTCTTAGCAGGGACATAAGGGATGCTGAAAAACAGCATTTCTATATTAAGCAGCCATTGTGCCTTGAAAGTAAAAGCTCTTCAGTTTAGTCATGAGAAGAGCGTGTTGTTCAAATAAAGTCCCGGCTAATACTGCGGTTATATACCTGCAAGAGAAAACTCTGCTGGGAAGCTTGTCTCCAGCTATCCATTATGCTACATAGCCATGGAAGTGTGGACACCTGACTGCTGAGACAATAACACTGAGGGCATTTGAACATTTTAGGGCTGTGACTATCTTTTCTTTCTTCTCTTTTCTTATGCTTCTTCTCTTTCATTAGGGAAGTTGGTGTCCACAGAAAATGTTGCTAATTGGTGGCCCCGAGTACAGGAAGTATCTATTTTTTCTGGAGGCCCAAGAAGTCTATAAGGATGCTGCTTCACATTGCATTTTGCTTTAGCCTCAGAGGCTCATGGGGAAGCAGGAAAGGAATAAAAATAAGAATAAAGACGACACTAACAATGATGATAATGGCAGCTACAATTTGAGGGCTGTATGCTAAGCCCTGCACATAGAATTTTGCATGCAAGAGCTGATTCAGCCCCTATAATGGTCCATGAGATAAGGGTCATCTTTTTATGCTCATTTCACAGATGAAGAAACTGAGGTTCAATTAAGTTTATCTGCCCAAAGTGGATGATACAATTAGACTGTCTCACCCAAATGAGCCCAGACAAGAACTGTTCACTTTGCTAAGTGACTGAGAACTAAGAAATTTTGGAACTCAAAGTGTTCTCAGAGACAGATGTCCAGCCTTCTTGTTTTACAGATGGGCAGCTGTCTTTCAGAATGGTAATTGGCATCATAATATCAGAGATGTGAGGTAGCTGTAGAGAGGCCAGGAAACTGTCTATTTATTATATCTGTGCCGCCCTGGCAAATAACAATGGGTCCAAAAGGAGGGAAGTCTTCAAGATTCTTATTACCTTACTTAGCTTCACCAATATCCATGTAAATCAGCTCCCAGTATTTGCATCAAGAAAGTAACCTTTCTCCCAAGTAGAGGAGTCTCCACCTTCTAGGAAAAACCCTTATTTGTCCATAGACGGCCGCCCAAATGGATCAGACAAGAAGAATTCTGGCTCCGTGGCCATCTGGTTTGGGAATGGGAGCAGACTGCTGACATGTCCTGAAAAGCCCATTAACATCCACTGAATTATTCAGTTTCTTCCTTGCTCCTTCACAGAGTGATCTGTCTTCTACGGATCCATTCAGTTCTTTCCAATTCTGCAATCCTCAAGAAGAAATCCATGCTTTATAAGCTTTCCTACATAGCTGAGTGTGGAAGGAAATTTAATGATCATACCACCTTTTGTTCCATTTTATCTTATTCCAACACAGCCATTGGGGTTGAGAGATGGCTGGGTTGGGATGAAAAAGCACTGGTGTCATGGAACATGAATTCAAGTTCCAACTCTCCCATCATTAACGCCACAAACTTGGACACCCCACTTCACTCCCCTGAGTCTGATTTCTTCTCCTATTTTACAAATGAACTGTAATATTACTCTAACTAACTCACATGGATGTTGAGAGGACTAAGTAGAAAGAGATATCTACAAACCCGCTTGTAAACAAAGAAGCACGAAACAAATTTTATATAAATAGTACTTATGACAATATCGAAACATTGAGGGAAAGCTTTGTCGTTTGTCTAAATTTGTCTTTAACTTTTGTGAGTTCTGACACATCTAAACAAAATTTAAAAAGCTACAACACCTATAAAATTGACTTCAAAGAATTTTAGATTGCAAGGATGTGAACAGATTCTTCTCCTTAGCATCAGAGTTCAGGCTGTTTCCCATTCAAACTGAATCTTATATGAGTCCAGAGATAAATAACTCAATATTATGTCTCCCCAGACTTTTTTGGATATCGTTTTCCTAAGCCATTGTTCCCTCAAGCTCATAGTCACCTTTGCATAAGGGGAAAAAAGACACTTAATGGAATGAATATGTCACTTATCACTTATGTTTCAAAATATTCCTCTGAGCTAGAAGGGTCACCCTGGAATCTGGCACATAAGACAAAGAAAAAGTTTATATCTTTGGCAGAAAAATATGAAATGAGTAACAGGGACATAAATGTGATGAAGATTGAATAGGAGACGGTTGAGCAATTGACTAACATGACTCACTCTTACCTCATTCATATTTATTAACAATAATAATAGCCTGCAGAATGGCTCCAGTGTGTCAGAGCTTTATTTGCATCATCTCATTTAATCTTCCTAATAAACCTCTGGTGTGAAGGTTAATTCCCACTTCTAAGGAATGAGGAAACTGGAGATCAAGCGTATTATGCAATTCACCCGAGATCTCAAAATGAGCAAGGGGTAGAGACTTAACCAGGGGCCGAAAGACAAAGCACTTTTGTATACCACACACCAGTGTTTCTCCTCAGACAGGCAAGTTCACGTGCCTTTCATTTTGGAATGGTGCTAAGCATATAGTGGACGTCCACTAGATGTTTCTTGATTATGTTGGGCAAGAGTTGCTGCTCAACAGACTGAAAAGCTAGAGAAAAGTAGGGCACTTCAGAATAGATTGTGTTGAATGATAAGAAGGTAGAACCATTGCTGGCCTACAAATTATAAATCCCAAGTTTTCTTCTCATCTGGAACATTAATGCACTGTGTGACTTTGGGCAAGCCCCTAAACCTCTCCATGCCTCGATTTTGATGCCTGTAAACAAGAACCGTTGTACCTGCCTCGCTCATCCAGCAGGGTAGTTCCAGTAAGCAAACAAGATGTCAAGACAAGTCCTTGGCAATAGAAAGATGTTGCTATTACCAACCATTGTTCTTTATGACTAAGCATAGGGTTTGTGGTGTTTCTCTCTTTGAAAAATAACTATGATAAACTCACGTAAGCAAAGGGCTGGAAGGATTGTGAGCAAAGACACGAGTGGAGGGGAGTAGGTGGTGTGTGGGTGAGTAAGGTGAGTAACATGGGTACCGCAAGGCCCAAGAAGTATGACAAGAGTCCACGGGAGGCTGAATGCAATCCAGGATAACAAGTCTGCAGGGTGAACGGGAGGTGAGACAGGTGATGCACACAAGTGGGTTTTGGGAGAAGCCAAAGATGAGAATAACTGACTCACCGTTTCACTTCTGGCCCCATCTCCTGGAGCCACAAAGCAAATACCTTGGAGCAGGAAAAAAAAAAAGGTTCATTTAATAGATTTTTGCTGGATACCTACTAAGTGTATGGGAATGGGAAGACAGTCAAGAGGTGCAATTATAAAGAGAACAGTCAGAAGGACAAAATGCTGTATTAAAAAGCAATTAAAACAGAGCCTCAAATACATTCAGCATTTAATGAATAGTAGTGATGATAGTGATACTGTTCATTGGATCCTCAGAAATGTGAAAAGTAGAAATATGTAAAATGCAGTCCCTGACTTCCAGATGCTCACGATCCATAGAATGAGGACTAAACCAAAACAGGAAAGACTTGGGAGGGGAAGAAAGAAAGTGGAACTGCAGCAGATTGCTTAAAAAAATGGCTCCAATGTCCCACTCATTCCTGTATCCACATCCATTACAATGCTATTTAACAGCTTTCCCCATCAAGGGGTAGAGTTTATCTCTCCAATTCTCAAATCTGGGCTAGCTTTGGAGCTTGCTTTGCCAATAAAATGTGTTAGAAGTGACTTTGTGCTCATGTTGTACCCAGGTCCACGAGGTTTTGCATATTTTTTCTTTCTCTCCTACATCCTTGCCAGCTGCCACGATGAAAAGCCCAGGCTCACTAGATGATGAAAGGCACATGGTCACTCAAGCCACCAGTCTCCCAAGCTGACAGGTAGCCAATTGCCAAACAATGAGTGAGTCCGTCCTAGACTAACCAGCCTCAGCTGACCCATCAACAGATTACAAACATGTGAGCCCAGCTGAGATCATCTAAGCCTAGAAAGATCAGAACTTCCCAGCAGACCTGAAGACTTATGTGCAATAATAAGTTGTTCTGTTTTAAGCCGCTAAGTGTTTGGGTGACTTGGTGTACAGTCATAGACAACTGAGACAGGAACTGATGTTCAGTTCCTATGTCCCGTCTTCTTCTGTGATCATCACACCTGCTCTGCGAGGTTCCACATCACGGACCCCATTTGACAGATGAGGAAAGAAAGATTCAATGAGGTGAGAAGTAACTCATCTAAGGTCACAGGACTAGACATGGTGGAGTCAAGGCTTTACTCAGTCTGTCTGACTCCAAATCCTATGTTCTTTACACTATGTCACACTATCTTAAGCAAGGTGGAAAAAAGTGGTGTATGTGTTGATTAGCATGGTTGGCTTTGGGACAAGAGTCTGAGCAAGAGTGAAACCCTTAAAGGTCAAGTGGATGATTCTTGTCTGCCCTCCTCAAATCATGAAGGAAAGGAAAAGTTGATTACCAAGCAGAAACAGTTCAGGAAACAAGGAGGGATTTCAGGAAGAAAGAATGACCCAGGTGAGGGCTGGAGTCATGGTGAATCAACACGCCCATCCAGAAAAGATGTGACCTTAAGTGGGAAAGAGGAGAAATGGTTTAAAATTGGAATATCGGAGCCAAACGTAGGCCAGCACAGAAATTCCAGTGATCTCTGTCTCCCTCCCTCCCCTCACCGCCTCCAAAGAGAACAAAATTTGAAAGAGAAGTCGGAAAGACTGTTTCAATGATCAGAGCCCAGGAAAATCTGTGTCTTGAACCATACCCTGAAATCCTTCATTCACCTCTGTCATTGTACCTTTGTTCGAGGTTCTTTTTTCTGCTATGTAAGTAAAGGAATCCTGAGGATTTTCTCCTTGGGACTGATGTGACTGCTGCTCACCAAATAATTCTGATCACATGGTGGGATAAGCCTTCTGTGCACATAGCAGGACCACACTTTTTATCTCTTTTGTGGTCGAGTGGAAAATGAGACTAGTCCTGGCAAATGCGTTATAAAGATAAGTAATATATGTCTATTCCTTGACAGACAGTTTAAAGGAAAAGACCTACCAGAGTCCTTTATTCCTCTGGTGCAGAGACCAAAACATTCAAGACAGTGGTCATTCCATCAACCTGGCTCCCGGAATGACAGCAAATAGTAGAGTTTCCCTGTCAAGAGTGGTGACAGCAATAAAATTAAGCCTTTATTATTTTAAACCACTAAGAGTTGGAAGTTGGTTGTTACTGAAGCAAAACATAGCTTATTCTGATTCAGGATCAGTTTTCTCTTTGCCGGTCTAGATCAAAATTTCTTGAAGTGTGTTCTCTATAACACCGGTCCTGAGAGGTTATCTCCTAAAAGAATTCTGCTATCAATAAACTCAGGGCAACACTGCCTACCCTAGTCTCATCTTAGAAAATCCTAACAAGTGCTTTGGGGTACCTTGGAATACACTATTGTAGACTATACTTTTGGCAAACCCATCTATTCTTTAGGTTTCAAACACCACGTATGTGCACCTTACTTGTAAATATATAACTCCTAAATCTTGGATATCCCCACATAGAACGTTATTCTGACATTTCAAATCCAATATGTTAGATCCCAAATTCTTGATCTTCCAATAACTCAGTCTGCTCCTCCTATTTACCATCCTTCTCCTAAGACACTAATCCACCTTCTGTTTTCTGTATGTATATATAGTTAAAAATCTCTCTGAAGTCATGAAATTAATCTAGTCCGTCACTATGTATGTAGATGCTAATAATGTTTGTTAAATAACTGGCACCTGAGAAGCACCTTAGACAGTTGAAGGTGTTTATTCTGTCCTTTGAAATATGACACTTATGAAAAAAACATAGACTTTGGAGTCAGACAAAGTTAGGTATGAATTTCAGCCCCTCCCTCCATATCTTGAAAACTTGGCATGTTTATTCACCTGATTTTCTGTAAAATGGAGCTAAGACTATTACCACATAATATTGTAATGAATATTAAATAAAGTGTACTTTACAGCCTTACCACACATGTAAAAGGTACTCAAAAATTTAAGCTCTCCTCTCTTTCTTCCTGAACAAGTAATGATCATTGCCAACATTTAAGCAGTGTTCGTGAAATTTGAGTTGTTCCTTCTCTGGGAAGAAAGTACAAGCTCTATGAAGGCTATCTTCAACCTGTGTTTGAAAACATCCCTGTGATCAAGACTTGATTGCAATTCTATTGCCTTAATACCTTCTGGCTCTATCCACATTTTTCTCTCTCACCTCCATGTGTTTGCCTTCTTTCTGATCAACATTATCCGTCACTTATTATCATCCATTATTCTGACCATTCCTTAACTGCCTTTGGTCTTTGCACTGATCCATTGTCCATACTGCTCCCAGAGTGATCTTCCAAAATGACAGCCAACTCACCTCCTGGGAACCTTCCAGTGGTACTCCATTGCTCTTAGAGTAAAGACTAAGCTCCCTTCTTGGCTTTACTTACCAGAAAGGCACTTCAGAATGTGCCTCATCGTCCTACTTGAGCCTTGTCGTCTACCAGCCTTCCCTTCAAATTCACAGCTTCAACTACACTGAACTGGTTTGGTTATGCAAACGGGCTGCGCTCACTTGCCTGACCATGCCTTTGCCAGTGCTGGGTTCTCTGCCTGGGACACTATATCCTAGCCTTCCATCCAGTTGACTTCAATTCATCCTTCAAGGTTTGGGTGATGTGTTACCCTGTCTAAAAACCTTCCCTGGCCTCATTCCCTGGCATTCTGTGACACTCCTGTATACTCTCTGCTTCCCTGATCAGGATGTGCATCCACTTGCTAGTCTGCCTCTCCCACTAGGAATTCCATGAGGACAGGCACAGTTCCCGAACCGTAGTAGGAGCTCAGTAGAGACATGTGTTTTGAATGAATGAATGAATGAGTTTTAAGAGAAGTGGCGGTCATTAATTCTATTCATTGAATTGATTGTTCTCTCTCTCTTGATCATAGGGAAGAATGCACTTTCTTGCTGCCTTATAGGTGGGTGAGCCAAGTAGTTAGTGCTGGCCAATGAGATGTACGTGTCATTTGTGGGTTGAGCATCTAATTGCCACTGTGAGACCCTCCAGAACTCTTTATTCTTTGGCACACAGATGACTAACATTAAAGTTGGTGGCTGCTTCATGAGTTTATGTTCCATTACGCATACGGGAATGAGAAATAAATGTTTGTCATTTTAAACAATTGAGCTCTTAGCGTTATTTGTAACTAACTATAGCATAACCCATATGACTGACACAGGAGGGATGCAGAAAATGTGACCTCGTGCAGTGAAAAACGTGGAGAAGCAGGAGAAAGTGATGATGGTAATAAGGTTTCTCTTTTCTGTTGAGGCTAATAACTCTCCTTAGAGGTTAAGCAGTAGCTGCCTCTGGCTGAAAGTGAGCAGCACTTACGAGGGCCAAGATGAATGCAAGGGCTTGGCAGGTGTCCAGAGGCACCTTTAAAAGATGGCTTCCATTTGTGACCAACATGAGGTTGTGGCTGTGTAAAGAAGAGTTTTAAGGTCTTGATGTCACTGGAATAAAACTCCCTACATACTATATGAGTAATCTCTGTGGCTTCCCTTTTTGTGGACCCGTTTGGGGTAGATTTTTCATCCAGGGTTTTTATTTGAAAGTTTCCATGTCACCAGGAAGCAGAGCCAAGTCACTTTGACTATTGGTGAGTGTACCTACCACATATGCTTAATAACGCATACTCTTTTGGGTAGACTGCACTGCTGGAAAGTCTTTGTGGTATGTTTGGATGTTCTCTTGAGTTCATTCCTGTTGGTGGCATACAAACATTGCATGGGTCATTGCTTTCACAAGGGAAACATCAGTTGCGATCCTTTTTATCCAGAAAAAGTATGGAGTTCAGAATCTACCTAAATAATTTCAGAAAGAAAAAAGAAAAGATTAAAATCAGCATAATATTAAAAATAATCCTTGAAGAGTGCTGTCTCTGGGCTAGACGCAGTGCCACGTACGTCCCATGGATGTGTGATTTACTTCTCTCAATGACCCTCCAAGGTAGGTACCATTTTTACCCAGTTTTACACGTAAAAGAGCTAAGGCCCAGGGAGATTTAGTAACTTTCCAAAGGTCACACGGTAAATAAGTGGTGGAGTCGGAATAAAAATTGAGCAATCTGACTTTAGAGCTGTGATCTAGGCTATTCACTTCATTATTATCATCTCTCCAAGGAATAAGAATCTATTAATTCTCTCCTTTGTGTTAAACACAGAAGAGGTTGGTGTGTTTATTCATGGGAAAACTCACTTCTGGAGAGAGTAAGTAACTTGTTAAAAACTTACAGGTGGTGGAGGCTTCTCCTTGGGTTTTGTTCACTGGTCTGATTCCTACGCAGCCCCTAATCTTTTTTTTTTTTTTTTTTTTTTTTTAACAAATGGAATCAGATTTCCTGATTCTTGACCCCTGCCCATTTTATGATATCAAGATAGTTAATGCTATTACATTCATATGCCACTTAATAAGAGTTATAATAACCAATATTTTCATACCTAGTACAGTAACACCTTGTCATTAGTCCTCTTAGCCATTCATTCATTTGTTCATTCATTCATTCACTCATTGATGTATTCGAGCAACCAACATTCATGAAGGCCAATGTTCAGGCACTGCACTAATACCAAGTATTCTTGTTATTTCCATGTCATAGTCGAGGAATCTGACACTCTGAAAAGTTCCATGACTTCCTCTAATTTACTGAATAAGTTGGTCTTAGTGGGAAACAGAAGTAACTCAGGTGGTTAGTTCCAAGAAGGAACTTTTTCCAGAGGTGTGGACAGGATTAAAGGAAGGCAGAAGTGTCGAGGCACCCAGACATCGGTAACAGTGAGATGTTAAGGTCAGAGGGCAAGGGGAGGACATAATTTCCTGGAACCAGTGAGAAGTGGGGATGCAGCCCGTGGGAGCTGCAGGGACCGAGGTGCAGGGATAGTGCCAGAGGCCAAGTCTGGGGAGGAGAAGAAACCCTGACCTCGCCCCTTGTCTCTTTCCAGGTACTCCTTTTGTGCAGCCCCCTAATCTTTATCTTCCTCCTATTGATTTGGCAGGAAATTAGCCTCATCCTTCTCTTAGGGTCAGCTCCAGACCGTTTTTCCAAACTCAAAAAAATCACGCTTCTTTGGAAGTCCATCCATTATTCATTCACTTCACAAGCATATTGAGATTCTCCTACATATCAGGCCTTTGTTGGGGTCTCTGAAGGGGTGGTGGTGGAACTAGTTAGACAATGTCATGACAGAGATGAACCGAAACTAAAATGGCACTTTCTGAGGTCCCTCCAAAACTTACCATCACATACTTTACATTATACTGCACTAAACGTTATCTTATTTAATCTTCTATGCAACCCAATAAGGAAGGTGTCATTTTTCACATTTTACATATTAGATAAGCAAGGCTTAGGGAAACTGAATAAGAAGATTTGAAACTCAAGTTTTGCTGGCTCCAAAGTCAATTGGCGATCCAGCCCACTAGTTTGGAAGAGGATACTTTGTTTCTGAGGTGTCATAAGTAGATCAGTTCCAATATGGTAAGATCCCGGGCCCCTGATATTGTGTCAGAGTCATCTGGGATTTAGATTAACAGTTCAGTTTCTGGGCCCCACCACAGACCTGCTTATTTGGGGTAGCTGGGGCTGTGTCCCAGAGATGTGCATTAATGAGCTTTTTGGATGTTGCTTATGAATAGCATCACAAGCATCCAGTGATGCTTATGTTTTATGATCACTTCATGAAAGGAACAGTGAGTGGAGGGAGAGCTGGTGACCTCACGCTGTGAATGAAGAAGTAACCAAGACTGATGGTTGGGGCCAGAGGAGGAAGGCTGTGTACATACGTATGTAGATGCCTGTTTTCATGTGTGTGTGTGTGTGTGTGTGTGTGTGTGTGTGTGTGTGTGTGGTGTGGTGCTAAAGACCTTGGGGAGAGGAGAGAAGAGAGAATCCTACATCTCACTTGATTCAAGTGTTCGTGCCTATGTCGGTTCCTCCAAGAGACTGCTTGGACCATTCTTTTCCAAAGCTCGTCTACCATTGTTTTCCATCCCTTCATCCTGCTTTATTTTTTTCCTCTAGCCCTCATCTTATCTCTATTATATTAATATTACTTCTTGTTTCATTTACGAATGTGCCTCCCCTGTATAATGTGAGCTGCATTTGCACTTATGCTTCTCTGGTATCTCAAGAAAAATGGGGTGCAGAGGATGTTCTATTTAGAGGCATCGCAATCGTGTGTATATAGGTTAGGTCTCCTCAGTAAGATTGCCTGGGTCAAAGCTCTGTTCCCAACATCTAGTTAGTTATTTGCTTGGTGGCCTTGAGCCAATATACATTGTGAGATATATGTGTGTGTGTGTGTATATATATTTGGTATTATGTATTTTAGAAGATGTTATGTTAAGCAGTATAGCCTAGAAATTGCCACCGTAAAAATCTAGTTTCAAACCCCACTCCCACTGTTCACTAGTTCTGCAACCTTGGGCAAGTATGCTAAACTTCTGGAGCCTCAGTTTTTTTTCATATCTAAAATGGTGATCATGATATCTGAATCTCAGGTTGTGTGGGTGTATGTGTGTGTTTGTTAAAATAAATAATGCATGTTTAACATATAGCACAATATCTGCTATATAGTAGATACTGAATAATAATTGGCATCTCCATGTCATATATCTCTAGCAGACTTTGAAAGAACATAAGGCCATCCGGGCTAACTTTTTGCTAATGCAAAAGTTACCTAAACAAAACCTCTGATAAGAAGTTGACTGATTATGTTATGAATTCTAGGAACATAAAACTCAATTCCTTGATAGGTAGTATCTGGTAGCACTGTTAACTTTTTCCAGATAGAAATGCAAACCTCTGCCTTAGAAGAGAAAATTAAGTTTTATTCTATGGAATCTGTGTCTTTTTTCCTGGGCAATGTTTTCTCATATAGTGCCTGTTTTCCACTTGATGATAACTATTTTGGGATTTTGTTGTGTGCCCCGTGAATCTGCACCTGGACACTGGGGCATCCTGAGTTAAAATATTAAATCTGCTATATAGTTCTAATACCTAGGTCCTGTTTGAAACTGATTCGTGGTGAAAAGGGCAATATTTTAACATATCTCTAATAAGCAGAGGTGCCATTTGAGGGTTTTCTGCATGGGGACAATAGTTAAAGCATTTTTAATTTAATTTAATTGTTACATGTTATCTTATTTAATCCTCACAAAAAGCCTTTGAAGAAGATGTTGTTATCCTCATTTTAAATATGCAGAAACTAAGGCTAAAGGAGGAGGGGGCTAGTATTAGTGCTATTAGTTTAAACTAATAGCATTAATACATGTTTCAAATCCAGGCATGTGTGACTCCAAATTTCATGGAAGAAAATGTTTCTTGGCCTCACTTTTTTTCGTTAATGTTTCCTGGGTTGAGAAAGTCTCCCCTTATTGAGTTCAATACATCGTTAAGATGAATTGTCAATTTTATAGTTAGAGTCTCAGGGAACTGCTTAATTGAGTATTTTATTCTTTCAATTGCAAAATATAATGCAGATATTAAATATTAATACAATAAACCACAGGAAACAAAGGTACAGCTTACTCTTTTATTTGTAGGAGTACCTAGGGCATTTGAGGAGTGTCTCATTGTCTAGAGTGTGGTTATTTCACACTCATGGCACAGAACAACATGGTCCCCTGCCCTCTGTATTTCCTGCAATGAGGCTGCTTGGTCCTGGGGCTTGATCAGACTCAGTTCAGTCACTTTCGTAAAATTGGACGTGGTGATGAGTTCTTTCATCAGCAAATATGTCATGACTCATAGCCTTCTGATGTCCACAGCTGTTGATGATCAGAGACTACATCCATCAATTCACCTGGGAGGGGAAGATAGTGATGCTCTAATTGTGTTATTTCTTTTGCATTTATCTACTGGAATACTCTTATAAAGAATCACTTTCTATTACCTCTTATTTAGTTACCCAGTGGTATAGTTGATATAGGAAGGGCAGGATAAATGCTTGAGCCTTTCCCTCTATTTACCAATATTCAAGGTGATGAATTGGTTTTAATCCCATCTTACTATGAAGTTGGTTGATGAGTTCTATTTACCATGAATTTAAATATATTTGATGAACTTAATCAGATTTTTAAATCTCTGGGAAAATAAAGGTCGTTGAAAAAAAACTTAGAACTTTCAGTGAATGTCTCAATACCACTCTCATGCAATATATAAATACGAGCTTTGAGACAAAATAAGCGGTTAAAAACCATGCACCTATTTCTTGGGAACCTAACATGCATATGAGACATTTCTTTCTTTAGAAATATTTCTACTTCCCAAAGGATGACCCCTTTCACACTGTTGATGGGAAAGCATTTAAGGTAAGAAAAAAATGAATGAAAAAGTCTTTCATAGAAATATCAGCAACACTGTACTCTTTTTCTTCTCCTTGTCTTTCTTTTTCTCCTCTTTATCCTATCACTTCCTCCTCCTCCTCCTATTTCTCCATCTTGAATGTGGAGTGTTGCAAATGTAGTGGGGTTTAACCTAATATAAACTCCAAAGTAACAGCTAGAGGGAGAAGATGTTTAAAGTCTCCAGCGGGGTATTGGATTAACCAGGTCTCCAGTTTTTGCTTCAAATCAGGGGAGTCAGCGAGGAAGGTGATGAAGGGTTGACTTGTCAATAGGGCTCTAGTATTTTTGCAGGCACTGTGTAGAATCCAAGTCTCCATGAAACCAAGGATAGACAGTGTGGTTCGTATGGAAATTTGGAAAGTTAAATATGTATGTTTCTCTTTTATTTGACAATCCTATCAGTATTTATGCTTTTGGCTTACTCAGTGAAAGAATATAGCACTGTCCTGGGAATTATAAGAGATTTAAAGTCAAAGAGTTCAATGCTCCAAATCCCACACTTATTTCATGGCTGCATAATTTTAGGGGAATTCCATATCTTCCTTAAGCCTTATGTTTTCGCATTGTTAAACAGAGAAGAAGCATGCCAGTCTACTTCATAGGGTCATCACGAGTATTCAAGGAGATCTCTGAAGTGCACGGCATGGCACCAGCCACAGAGCACGTGCTCCAAAGATGTGGTTTCCTGCCTTCTTGCCTTCTGACATTCCTTGTTTTGTCCATGTAAAAAACGAATGGAATTGGAAGAATTCAGGTAAATGAGTATCTATAGCAATATTGCAGGTGAAGTGTTATTAAGCAAACAAATAAACAAATACAATTTTTTTTTTTCTCAGAAAGGGAAGCAGAAAGGGAAGATAGAGTGATTTTCTTAAGGGGTTATGAGAAGGCAAGAAAAGCAGAAGGGAGGGAACACAGACAGAGATACAAAGTGGGATGATACAAGCCGTACCCAGGGATCAGCTGGCGGCTGGGTAAGCTGCAGTTGAGGGTGGACATAAGGCTGTAGGGGTAATTGACACCGAAAAGCTAGACTCAGGTATGGGTGGAGGCATTGATGTGACCCTGAGAAAGGATGACTAAGCTCTCAGTGGGTAATGACACGTCTGTATCTAAACATAAAACATTAAAAAAAAAATCAAAATAGGTGTTTGGTGACTCAAACCAAGGGAGAGATTCCTCAAACACTGGTAAGAACAAAAACACCAAGGAAGGAAGAATATTTTGGAGAAGATTAATTATATTTGAGTAAAGTTGTTTATTTTTATTGCTACAAAACAGCCTCACAATTCAGCTTTCTTCTGGCAAATGACATCTCCTCCAGGAAACACCCATGCATGGATTTCTATGCCTCATGCTGAGTTCCATCTGGTGCTATGTTACTCAATGGCAAGTGGCACCCATATTTTCCCTTGTGGAAGATATATTTATTTCTTGGTATGCACAAAGCCAGGAGCATATTTCTTTTGGTTTATTTGATTTCATAAAGGGGAAATCACAGTTAATTCTAAATATTTGAAATCTGGTTGATTCATTCAAAAATTGCTACATTGTCATTGAGAAGAGATGCAGATGAAAAAGATTCTTATCTTCTTGATGGCTGAGAAACCACTTACAACAGGGTAGATCATTTGTCTCCGGTGGAAGGCAGTGTAGGGTAGTGAAAGAGGAACTGGGCTAGGAGTCAGCACTTTTGTAGTCTTCTATGATCTCAGTGGCAGGCTGCTTATGCAACCTTGGAGACAATAGACTGCCTGTGTGTTCAAAAGGGCATAGGTTTTGGAGACACATTGGCTCAAATTAAATTTCTATTTTTTATAACTTACCAGCTATGCAAACTTGGGCTCTGCTCTAAGTATCAGTGTGCTCACAGGAAATGTTTTCATAGTATTAACTACCTGCATTAAAAGGTATAAAATACTTTAAATGAAGCACTTATTCAGGTATCAGACCCACAAATAATGCACACACAAAAGAAGTTTTCCTCTCACCCTAATTTTTCTAAGTTTCTTTAACTGCAAATGAAGGCAGTGATTTCATGCCAGTTCTAGGAAGTAGCAAAATTTAAATAATTATTTTTTTTTTGCACATAGATGAAAAGCTTTATAAATTGTCATGGTATTGCTATTTGAAAATATCCTTATTTTGACATCTTGTTCTGTTATTAATAAATGGGAAGGAAAATAAGGATGCAAGCAATTATGGAGTCCTTATTATGTGCCAGATACCATGGTAAGTGTATTTATTAACTGTGTAAGTCAGGGCAGTAATACTAGTTGCTGTAATAAACAATCCCCAAATAAATGTTTATGGACGCATCTCAGTACAGTACGTCTGGAGCAGCTGTCCATATTCTGAGTGGTATCTTTCATCTCAGCCTTCTTTTAGGACTTCAGAGTCCTCCAGTAGATTTTTCACTTCTACTTGGCAATTAGGGAAGGATCAGCATGTAGAAAGTTCTGAGGTCCAGGGAAGGAAATGGCCTATATCACAACTACCCCATTCTTTTTGCTAGATTTAGGTACCAACACCCTCGTGCAGATGTAAAGGGGCCGAGGAATGAAGATGACTTACTTAAGTGCCCAGAAGGAAGATGAAACATTTTGGTCAACATGGATTTGCCTCTGTTGTATTATCTCATTTAATCTTCACAAAATTGTTTCAAGACAAAATTTATTATACATACTTTAAGCATGGGATGACTGAGGCTTAGAGCTGTTAAGTAACTAGCCCAAAATCACACAATTAGCAATAGACAAGCTCCTGTCCCTTAAATTACCTTTAATTGCCCATGCTTTAAATTGGAAGTGCAGACGGATGAACTTGGAGGTAGCTCTGTCTGCATGCATAGATTCTAGGTTGGATAGATGAGATGAGAATCACCCAGGGAAATATTAAAATATTTATGGTGTGGACAGTACGTTTTCAATGCCTACTATCCAAAACCCCAAATAAGTGCTATAAGGAATCATCTTCTCTAGAAAAATTTGCAGAAAAATTACAGTGTTTGCGAAATATAGAGATCTTTTATGCACTTAAGGACTGAGTTAGAAGATACAAAGCACAGACAGAACATAGTATAATCCCTGTCCCACAAAGGTTTTTGCCCAAAGGAGGGAATAAGACAAATGCTTGTGTAACACTGAACAAAAATGACATCATTAGGATAAGAGGGCATACTTGTGGAAGTCTATGTGAGCTGATTTTTAAGATATTGGGCTTTGTGGTCAGAAGACCTGGGTTTGAACCTTTCCTCTATCCCTTACTAGGTGTGAGACTCTGGGTGAATTGTTTTGTTTCTGCTCTCTGAGTCCCAGTTTTCTCATTTGTAAAGGGAATTTTAACAACTATACATAGGGATACAAAAGAGAAAGACTTTATACACACACACATACGTGCATATATGTGGTTTCTCATATACATGCAGGATTTCATACATATATACACATATATGTGTGTGTGTGTATATATAGTTTGGATTAAGATAGGTGTTCAGAAAATGTTATTTTCTTCTTTTTATGTAATACTAACAGAGATAACTTTTGAAAAGTATAATTTATTAGAAATCATCTATGCTGCCACTTGATGTGATATACTTATATGCATTATTCTATTTAATTCTCACAAGGCTCTTACTGAAGAGGTAAAGTTATGTGCCTGACATCACATCAAAGTGTTAGAAATGCAATTAGAACCCTGGTCCTCTGGCTCCAAATCCACTGATACCACCCAGCATCACAGTCCGGCAGTACAGGTCATCTGGTCTAATCATTAGCTATGCTTTGATTCTCTGCTCAGCACCCGTATTTAGGCACTAAGACTCTTTTCTTGAAGCTCTTCTGGTGTTTGAAGACTCACAACTCCTCTAAACCTTGCAGCACTTATCAGGCAGCTCCTGGCTTAGATATTTCTTTCTGTTGGACAGAAATTTCCTTTCAATTAATACCCATTTGATGGTGGGTACATGTGCACATATGGTAGTAACATTCACCGGGTGTCGGGCAGGTGGGAGGGGGAGGAGGGGATGAGTACATTCACACCTGATGGGGTGCAGTGCTCAGTGTCTCGGGGATGGACATGCTTATAGGTAGCTCTGACTTGGGTGGGGCAAAGGCAATATCTGTAACCTAAACTTTTGTACCCCCTTAATATTCTGAAATAAAAATAAATAAATAAATAAATAAATAATTTAATTGAGAGGAAAGAAACAAATTTCCTTTCCTATAATTTTCATTCAGTAGTCACAGTTCTGTCATCTGGGTGTTCACATAGAACAAGTCAATTTCTTCTGCCTTGAGGTTACAACTTGAACATTTAAATACATTTACGATAAGCCTTAAGACTTCTTCTCTGGCAAAATATTCCTGGTTTCTTCAACTTCTCTATGACACCTAGGCCTTCCACCCACCAGTATAGTGACTTCTGGACAGCTTATACTTTGTCAATATCTTTCTAAAAGTACTGTGCCCAGAAGCAGAGGTGGTTTCCAGTTAGAGGCCAGAACATTATGCAGCAGACTCTGTCCTGCACTCGGCATTCTCATTCATAAGAGCCTGAGATCCCATTAGCTTTCTTGGCAGCCTTATCCCATTGTTGGCTCACGCTTTCCTTCCAGTCACCTTATATGCCTAAGCTGGTGAATCACAGGATGTCAGGGCTAAAAGAAACCTCAAGGATCATTTTTGACAAAGGATGAATTGAAGCACATGCACCCAGTCCAGGGGTTAGAAGAACCATTCCTACATCTGTCATCCTATCTATCCACCCATCCAACACATATGTCTTAAGTATAAATTGTGTGGCATTCTCTGTGCTGACTGCCACAAGTACAGTGGCATACAGAACAGAAATGCTCCCTGCCTTCTTGGAGCTAACAGTCTAGAGCAGGAAACAGACTTTAATCAAGTAATCTCAAGTGGAACATATTCATTACATATCCTGTGATGAACGCCATGGAAGAAAAGATCAGAGATCAGAGTGCTATGAGAAAATATAATGAGGGACCTGATTTAGCTCAGAGATAAGCACTATGTACTCCTAATTCCAAGGACTTGACTTTTCTTTCTTTCTTTCTTTCTTTCTTTCTTTCTTTCTTTCTTTCTTTCTTTCTTTCTTTCTTTCTTTCTTTCTTTCTTTCTCTTTCTCTCTCTCTCTTTCTCTCTCTCTCTCCCTCCCTCTCTTCCTTCCCTCTTTCCTTCCTTCTTTTCTTCTTTCTTTCTTTTTTTTCTTTTTCTTTTCTTTTTGAGACAAAGTCTCACTTTGTCACCCTGGCTGGAGTGCAGTGGTGTCATTGTAGCTCACTGCAACCTCAAATTCCTGGGCTCAAGCAATCCTCCTGCCTCATCCTCTCAAGCAGCAGGCAATATAGGCGCCCTCCACCATACCTGGCTAATTTTTTTCTATTTTTGGTAGAGATGGGGTCTTTCTCTTGCTCAGGCTAGTCTTGAACTCCTGACCTCAAGCGATCCTCCCACCTCAGCTTCCCAGAGTGCTAGGATTACAGGCGCGAGCCATTGCAACTGGTCCAAGGACTTTCCTTACTGCACGACTCTATATTCACCATTTAATTCACCACACATAGTAAAATAAAGGTGGTCACAAAGTCTTTGACTCTCATTCTTTTGAGATGCATGTCCATTTTTCCTTCCCTAGAATCAAGTGACTCCTAGCCTAGCCTTGAAGATGACTGGTAGACTCCACCTTGATCCCTTGGCCCCTGAACTGCCATGTGTTAATAGGAAGTGTGACTTCCCTGAAGGAGAGCCCCCGTAGAAAGACATTGAGACTTCATGCAGACAGAGAGAGAGGGGCCTGGCTGAACCCCGTCTCCCAGCCCCCTCCACCAAGGTGCCCTCCAGACCAGCCCAGCCACCCCTGAGATACCATGATCTGACCCAGCTGGTGCCACATGGAGCAGAGGAGTTGCCCAGTTGAATTCTGCTCCAATTTCTGACCAACAAAATTATAAGATTTAATGGAAGTGCTGTTTCTTAAGGCTTGGGAGAGTTTCACATGTGGCAATACATAATCAGAACATTGTATTCTCCTGTTCTCCTTTTTCTCTTTGGGAAGATTTTTTTTTTTTTGGTTTTTTTTTGGTTTTTTAATTAATTTTAGCACCTGGGATTTCACATGGATTTGTTCACTGAATATGCATTTTCCACCTATGCTAGAGGCACTGGGGTTGTAGATGTGGAAAGAACATAGTACCTTATTAAGAACACAGGTTTTGGAGGAAGATCTCGATTTGGATCCCAGCTCTGCCACATGTCAGCTGAATCATCTTAAGAAAGTTTTTTGACCTCTGAGCCTCCTTTTCATCATCTTTGATGTGGAGACAAAAATGCCTAACTTCATAAGTTTGTTGTGGATTGTAAAAGATAAATATATGCCAAAAGCTTACTGCAGCTTTCTGGCATATAGTGAGTTCTCAATACCTGTATTTTTTAATCATTATTTTTTTAAGTGTAATCTTTGTCCTTAAGAATTTTACTGAATAGTGGGAAAGAGAGAAAGCGTCAGTGAACGTAATGAGCTTCACGGTGGAGGAAAGTCTGGGACATCATAGGGGCACGGAATGGGAGATCCATTGCAGTCTTGGAGACAGTGAAGAGGGAAGAGTGTCTAAAGGAAATAACGTTGAGAATTAGACCTGAACTACAGCACTTTGCCAAGTTCAAGTGAAGGGCTGGGTGGGAGCGGTAAATATGTACCCAACGCCAAAGGGAGAAAGGCAATTGGCAATTTTAGGAAACTGCAGGTGGGCAGGATTTCACACTGGAGCACGGTAGCCTGTCGTTCCATGTCTGTTTGAACTTGACTCTTGAATCTTCTGGGACTCTCACTCTAGTCCAGAGTATTAACGATGCTTCCTATCAAATCTTCATTTCTGAAGGGTTTGAATTTTATATGTACACAATATTTATAATTTATAAAGTAATATATACACTATATTACCTAATACACACAGTAATATATGTACTATATTATGTAATACATATATTTATACACATAATATACATACATTATGTATATACATATATACACATATATAAATGTATATGTTAAAGAGATAAAAAGAGGTGGAAACAATTATGAAAAAAATATGCTATGAAAACAAAAGAAGTTTTCAAAAGACAACTTAAAGTCTGAAAATTAAATTTACAATCTGACATTTATAAAGTCAGTAGACAGTTTTAGTCAGCAGTTCAGACACAACTTGAGAAAGAACTGGTAAAACAAAATAAATTTTAGAAAATTGCTAAGAATGTAGCGCAGCAATTTGAAGATTTGAACAATATGAAAGAAAAGTTGTAAGATAAGGAGCCTACGTGGGCTGGGACTTCCATGGGCACATCTTGACCCAACGAATATCTTCTGCTCTTCTACTCACCTCGAACTGCCTTCACTGCCCTCCTAATCCGTTGTGTCCCTCCTGCCAGAAAGCGACAGGGTCACTGGAGCTGAGACGGTGACTCCAATGCTAGGAAAGACAGAGGAGATTCCAAGAACTACTCGAACGACTCAAGTAATAATGCATATCCTACGAAAGCATGCCAGCATGCTTCTGGACTGTTCTGAACTACACAGAGCTATAAATCTTTAACTTCAAGATGTTCCTAATTCTTTTCTTACAATTTTTTTTTTTTGGCATAGTTAATAGTTCTCCAAGTTGAAGACGAAGTAAGTAAAGAGTTCTTTCTCTCTCAACCTGCCAGAATCCACAGACAAGCTCCTCCAGTGAATTAAATATTTGGTCATCCCTCAGTTAAAGTCGTTCCTGCAGTTGTTATAATATAAGTCATTTTTGCAAGAATTTATGGGCACTTAAACCTAGGTACTGTCTGTAACTGTGCTTTATGGGCAACATAAATGATTCTAGGCTTTTCTCCCCTTTCCCTGTCTGTTCACATCACAAATAATCATATATCTTAACCAGAGATGTCTAGCACGTACTAAATTTTCTTTGCCTGATGCTGTAGGTAGAAGACGGATGTGCTTTCGAGTGCTGGCATGGTACAGGGATGGATGGCAAGTAGAGGGTTTTGTTATCTCGGACGGGAGTGAGTACTGTTGTGTTGCACAAAGTCTGTGGTAACTGGCTTTTTATGGACACTGTTGATGGTTTTATTACAACTGCCAATGTCCCAAGGTAGAAATCATCTCGAAGAGATCAAAACAAGCTGTTAGCTGTGGTGCTTGGGAGGCTGTTATGGGCCGAGTTTTGTCCCCCACACCCAAACTTATATACTGAAATTCTCCCCTACCGCCACGATATGACCATATTTGGAGATATGGCCTTTAAAGATGTCATTAAAGTAAAATGTAGTCATATGGGGGCGGGGGCTAATCCTATATGAGTGGTGTTCTTATAAAAAGAGATTAGGGTGCAGACAACACGCAGACTGAGGGGTGACCACGGGAGGACACAGCAAGGAGGTGGCCAAGGTGCCAACACTATGATCTTGGACTTCTAGCCTTCACATTTGTAAGAATATAAATCTCCCTTGTTTAAGACACCCAGTGTGTGGTATTTCATACGGCGGCCCTAGCAGACTAAGGGACGATGACATGCCTCAGACGAGGGCGGGATGGGGCGTGGGGCAAGTCAGGCTCTCCCTCTCGCGAACACAAGGGCAGCTTCGGCGCCTCATACCCCTGGGGATGAAGACCTTCTGAAGTATTGTGCCCTGGTCCCCACCGGCCTCAGACAGCTGTCAAGAGACTACCTGGCACCAAATTCCCACTCAAGCCTCACAGTAGGAGTCATTTGCACTGAGGTTATACGTCTCTGGAAATTCCCTAGAGTTTCTCAAAAAGGGAATCTGTGTTTAGCCTAACAGGTCCTTTTTCCATTCACTCATTCAAAAAATTCTACCGAGTGCCTACCACATTCAGGAAATTGTGTTAGGTTCTAAAATGAATGGCAGTCAAAAGACATTATTAAGCACCCACTATGTGCCAGTGCTTTGCCAGGCCATTAAAGGAAGGCTTTTCGAGAGACACTTCAAGGTGCCTTCTTTGTACAGGTGCTGAAGTCCCCTCCCTGGGAAGGACACAGAGCTGAGTAGCACGTGGGCTCTGCCCACCGCTGGCTTTCTATCTTCCTGTGGAAATGGATAAATCAAAGTCTGGGATTATAGCAGACATGCACAGGGAAGGAGACCACATAATTTTAACAGGGGGTTTTGTGCAAGCCTCGCAGAAGATGTGGGTTATCGATGGTCCAAAAACAAAATTACAACAAATTTAAAGATCTTAATTGGCTTTTATTCACGATGCTAGAATCAGAAAACCCTCAGAACCAGAACGGGTTCAAAGAACTCCAGGGCTGTAACACAGCCAGTCCGTATTTGTGGACATTAAATGGACACAGTTAGGCTTCACTAAGTTAGGCTTTCAGCTGTGGATCAAGCCAGGTTGCAGAGCACCACAAAAGGACTCAAATACGGAGGCATTCTCAGGACTAAGCTAAGTTTAATTTAACACAGTAACACCTTGAACATCCAAGCAGAGCATCGTCAGAAGGAATGAAGAAGGAACCTGGGATGTATGTCCTGAAAGCATCCCTATGTGATGACACACGGCAGGGAAGAGCTGGCTCCTGCCTTTAAGGAGACGGCAGGCAGGAGGCAAATCGTCCTGAACAAGCTGAGTGCCTGTAAAGCTCACAATACCTTACCCAGGGGGCGAGCGCTCCTGAACTTGAGGCTTGGCCTCATCTAGCTGGCATCCTTGGGTCTTTGTCATCTCTTCCACAAAATGAGCGAGTGTGTCAAGCCACTTGTTTCCAGACTTCTGGATTTCATGGACTAGTACAATTTAAGAAAATTAAGAGTGGGTGCAACATGTTTCTAATTTTGCCAAGTCAGAACATTAGAATGTCTCTTCTGTTCTATTCCATTTTGCCAGTAGGTGGACTACACCTAAGAGCACTGTAAGATCCAAGGGTCACCCGGCTCTGAGAGTCTAGCCCCAGTGAAGGGCAGTATGAACTATTTTTGAAAATTCTAAAATTTAAATCATAGCTTGTAAATTGGTGGTCCATGGGTGGAATTCAACCCATGGCTGTTTTGTTTGGACTGCAAGTGCTTTAAAAGAATTTCAATCAGATGCCAACATTGGAAAGTGGTGAGATGCATGTAAGAATCAAGATTCTTTATAGCTTTTTTTTTTTTTCTAATTGAATATCTGGCAACAATGTCTGGGAGCCATTGACAGGGATCACTCCTTGTTGAACATGGGTCCTCCTGTCCCCTCCCAGCACACGGGAGTCAACTAAGTTACCTGCCTGGTCTTCATAGGCATTTAGCTTTGAGATTCCTGATTTTGATCATTTGAAGTAAGACTCGATGTGGGCACTCCACTTTCATAATGGATCTCAGTTCTTTTAACAACAAAATGGGCATAATGTGAGGATTAAGCGAAGCAATGTGAGTGAGTGTTTGGAAGCTATAAAGTGCTGGGCAAGTGCAGGGGTATAGGTCATAATTGATGGCAAGTTAGAGTAATGCAGACCTGCTTTCACAAGTTCACTGAGCCAGGCAGTTGGAATATTGAAACAAATAGGGTGGTTTCTGCCTTCAGGAAACTCAGTCTACTGAGAGTGGAGTAAATTTGGGCAGAGAGGAGAGACAGATAACACAGTGAAAAATGATGGACATTCAGGTAGTGTTTGTCTCCAAGAAAGTGACTAAGGCAGAAAAGTTGGAAACTTCAAGAGCAAAGGGAGCCATTATCACAAACCTAAGTCATGATTAATCTTTATTATTATTAACAGAAATTTTCATTATGCAAAATTATTCCTTACGACTGACATCAGACAATGTAACAGTAACAAGATGCTCCATTTACGGAAGGCCTCCTCTGTACTGGGCATGGGTTAGGGGCTTCAGTCAATGTTCATCACAAACATATTTATTGAGGTCCAACCTTGGACCTCAGGTTCCAGGCACAACCTTGTGCCTGGAACCAGGGATACAGTGATGAACAGGCAGTCATGGTCCCTGCCCACATAAGGTTGAACGGAGGAGACAGACATTACACAATTATATACAGGAAAAAGTATTGTATTGTCAGTGTCGTAGGTGCAAGAAAGGGGAAGTTCTTGGCACCATCAGGGTGTTTAACAGAGGGATCTAGCTTAGTCTGGGAAGGTCAAAGAAAACTTTCCTGAGGAAGAGGCATTTAGAACAAAACCTTACAGGTGTATACGAGTTAACAAGGCAGCAGAGATGTGGAACACTGTGTATATAGAAAGAGCATATTTATATGTACTAATTATTTGGGGCTTTGAGAGGACTATCCCATGTAAGAGATCAGAAAACTAAGGTTCAAAGAGACTGAATTAAGCCGTAAGTGGCAACACTGAGATTGGTTTCCAGGTCAGATGTCAGAGCCCCATGCCCTTTCTAACACATATTACTCCTTCCCAGTTTGTCAGCCTTTTATGCTTTAGGGTTTACAGCATTTCTTGTTATTAAGGAAGAGAATAGATGATTTTACTGTGACCGAGGACCTAAACATTCTTCCTGATCACTTCACCTATTTAAGTCCTACTTTTCCTTCTTGTCTTAGCTCCAATCACAACTTTAAATGAGTATGTAAATATCTATCTCCCCCAAACTATAAGCCTGGCAAAGACGAGGGTCAGGTATGATTTTGCTCAATGTCATGTTCCTGGTGACAAGACTGACCATGGGTAAATAATAGATGCTCAGTAAGCATTTGTGGGGGGAAAATCAACAGATATAAAGCAGGAAACATTTGCAAGAATTCGTGAGCAAGGATTTGGACTTGAATTTCCCCCAGCACAGACAAGAATGGACTGTGTATAATTTCCCACAAACGGAAGATCAATTTCTGCTGTGACAGCACAAGTCCATCTTGGTGGGGGAAAATAAAGTCACATGTTTTCCCCTGGCATAAAGTTGTAGATTTTTGGCAGATGCATTCCACCATTTTGTCTGACAAGCATTTTGTGTGTTGCATGTGTGTATGTATGTATTTCTTCTTCAACCACCTCCTTCTGTTTCCATGGAAAAATGACAAAGGGGTGTTGGGGAGGCGAGAATCAGAGAAAGAGTTAGACATTCAATTTTCATTAGAAGTAGTCAACAAAATTTCTTTCTTAGAGGTAAATGACTTTAGAAACAGCAACACTAATAGTAGTAGTGGAAATAGTGATAGTAGTAATATCAATAATGTAATCTTCATTTAAGTCTGTCAACAATGAAAGTCACTACACATTTATTGATTACCTGCTGTATGCCAGGCTCTGTACTAGGTATTTCTTTTCTATGAAATCATCCCATTTAATTCTAATGACTGACTCGCAAAGTAGATAATAGCTTCATTTTATCGATGAACTAACTGAACCAAGAGAGAACAAAATACAACATGGCAAAGATCACCCAGCTTGAAAAATGGAAGAGATATGATTTAAGCTCAGGAAAATAGGACATTTTTTTCTCTGCATTATACTTTTTCTTTCAAAAGATGAAACTATAAGCTGGACATGGTGGCACGTGCCTGTAGTCCCTGCTACTCAGGAAGCTGAGGCAGGAGGATCGCTTGAGCCCAGGAGTCGGAGGTTGCAGTGAGTTGTGATGATGCCACTGCACTCTAGCTGGGGTGATAGAGCGAGAGCCTGTCTCACCAAAAAAGGAAAAAAAAAAAAAAAAAAAAGAGATACTGATCATTCCTAGGCTGGTTTTATTGTTTTGTTTTTGGTGACATGTCTTTGGGAAGGATGATTCGATTTCACCCTTGACTTCATTTCTCAATGATATTTATTTTTTACTTGATTGAACTATGGAATAAGGACTAAAATCCTGGTTCCACAATTAGAATAGCATTAAAATATGAAAATCAGACTTACAGGGTTTATGTCTGATTAGCCAACCACGAAAATACAGTTCACCTGTTTACGTGGTAAGTTCAAAAAGAAGAGATTGCGAGTCTAACAGATTGAGCACAAAATCCACCTGCACTGCTTAATAGTTGCGTATTTTTGGACTAATCATTTAACCCCTCTGAGTGTCAATTTCTTCTCTGTAAAAGAGCTTAATAATGCCAACCTCACAATATTGCTATGAGGAATAAGAAAATCAGTGTACGTGCGATCCCTCATCTGCAGACAGGCAGTACCTGTTAGCTCCTCTCCCCTTTTCCTCCTCTGAATTCTGTCTCCAATCATCTGTCCCACCTTCCTGGACATCTCCCCAGGGCCGTTCCCTGAACCTGCAAACTTTCATGTTGTTTTCTTTAAGACTTTGTCCACCTATGAACTACATAGTTTCTTTAACCTTTCTTTTCCTGTAAATCAATCAGATCAGCCCCCTTTTCTCCACAGAATGATTTACTCTACTTCTTCCCCTACTGGAGGCAAAGCAGGATATGAAACTTTGCCACACTCATAGGAGTTATGGGAGAAGAAAGACGTTGGCTCACAGGAAGATTTGAAGAGCTTAACCATCCCAGTGGAGTTGGGGCAGGGGAGGTTGAGTAGAGGCTTTCCAGGACTCACCATGGTCTTTCCTTAGACTCCAGCATCAGGAGGAATTTCTGCAGCCCAGTTTCTGGATCCGCACAGGATATCATAGTGCAGAGGAAGGCACCTAATCTTTTATGTTCCTTCTGACACGCTGCCTTCAAGTACCGGGGTATTTTCCTTCTTACGCTTTGTCAAATGTGGTTTTAATCAGCTGCAACCACAAGCAAACCAAATTTTAGGAGATTTTTTCAGTTTCCATGCCTGAGTAACTTCATAGGGACCTACAGGAGACTACTTAGAACCTCTAAGATGCAAAGAAGCAGATGGAAAGCAAGGGGCCACATGCACTGGTTCTCAAACAGGGAATGCACCCATTGATGCCTAAAAAAGACAGAGTACAGGTGCCTGCCCAGCTCCTAATTGGATCCCCAGTCCTGAGCTCACCACGGCCAACCCAGGGCCCAAGGTGCTGGCACAGTTATCGTCTGCATATGCAGCTATCGGCTGTCCCCAAATAAACTCCTCCACTGGCTTCCTGTTGCCCAGTGTAAATTCAAGCTTTAGTGTACTACTCAGAAGACCCCTAAATATACCAAAGTCTTGATTCTTTATGGCTTGATCACGCCATTCTTGCTTTGTCCCAATAACTAAGTCTACTCATCCTTCAAACCTCACTCAGAATCATCAATCTACTGTTGGAATCACCCCTGCTGGATTAGTTGCCTTCCCTCAGTGTTTTCACAGCCTCTCGAGGTTTGCCTAGGACATTATTCATACACTACTGTATGGTAATGACTTACTTATTTGTCTATCCAATTAGACAGTGAGAAGCTTGAGGATGGAAACATGATTTTATTGATCACTATGTTCCTGTAATGAACATGGGGCCTGACTCACATGTAAGGACTTAGTATTACATAGCAACAAAAACCCATAGGCTTGAGGTTGGACAGATTTAGATTTGAATCTATTCACTGCCATTTATTCTCCAGGTAACTGTGGGAAAATTACTTAACTTTGCTAAGCCTCAGTTTGCTCATCTGTAAAATAGGGGTATTAACACCACTTTGAGGACTAAGTGAGTTGATGTTAGCAAAGTGTTTAGCTCAGTTCTTGGCACATGGTGAGCCCTCTTACTATAAATATTCATTTTAGTGCTCTGCAAATATTTCAGGTCTATGGTTGACATGAGCCATGATGGTAAATGGTTCTAACAAAATGGACTGATGCCAGAATTTGGCCTTAAACTCCATTGACCCAGGAATAACTCTGAGGCTTTGAGCTGTTCATTAAGACTTTATTAAAATTATTTTAACCTTTGGTGGTTGCCAGAGCTAGACATGCCGGGGAGCTGAGGTTTGCCACAATGAGCTGTGTCCTCCCACGCATCCCCACCTCTGGCAGAGCCATAAAGGGGCCTGGGATGAGGGCCAAGGGAACATACTCCTCACTCAAACCTGTGCACTGACGTGTCTTCTGGAAACTGGAAGAAAGGCTCAGCTGTTTGGCTCTTTTGGTGACACTGAGTCTCGTAGTAGCTTAAAAATATCTACACACACCCACCTGACTCCGAAAACCTGGTCTGAACTTAAGTACGGGCCAGTCTGACCTTGTGTTGCCCTACGGAGAAGGAGTCTCTGACTTGCATTACCTGCCACGTAGGTGGGGATATCCTCAGAGCCATCATGGATCCTACGGTCTGGAAAAAGAAATGTCCCAGGTGTTCCTTCTGGAATCAAGAACTCAGTCTCAATGAGTGCTCCATCTTGCAGGGAGACTAGAAGTCTCCTGGCCCCACAGTGATAACTCAGACTTTACTGAGGGATCTATAGCTATTAATATTTACTTTCCCATTAAGGGGATCAGATGGTTCTACTTTTGTAGTTTCCTTTTGGACCAAATCCAGAATCTCACTCAGCAAATGATTGGGAATGAAGAGAGTCTGTGTTCATATATGGAGTTCTGTATGAACAGAGATAAAAGGAAAGGTGGGACCCACGAGGACAACATACTCAGAAGTCTCACAGGAATCCAAGAACTGGATCAGATAGTGGAAGTTATCAGAATGTCTAGAATGGCTAGGCAGGGCATGAGAAATCCATCTCCTTTCTCTGTCTCACCAGTACCCACTTAGGACTGTGTCCTCTTGTCATAGGACTTGCTTGAATGCTGCTGGAACTCACCACACTGCTTTAAGCTTCTGTGCCTTTGCTCCTGCGGTTTCCATTTTCAGGGGACACCTCTGTTGGGAAGCCTTCTTGGGTTCCTCCTCTCTGTTCCTCTTTGGTGCCATGTTTATGCCTTTTTGTCATAATTATCTTCTTCCCTTCTTGTCTTCTCTCCTAGACCCTGAGCTCCTTCAAGCCAGTGATAGCATTCTTCTCCTTGTCTTAGGCATTTAGTGGAGTATGAGAATGGAGAAGGAAGTGAGATGGCTCCCAAGGGCCATTGTAAAAACGAAAATCTCAGTACGGGTCCTGGTTCTGGTGAGGCTTGTTCACATACATCCTTCTCTCCTAAATCTTGTTACATTCCAGTCACCAGATTAATGAAGACCTGGGCAGAAGTAGAAGAGGTGGATGGCAGGAGAAAGAAAGAAATGCAAGAGGTCTCCGGTATTGTTTTAGCTTTTTGGTAAAAATTTCGGTTTTAACTTATTTGGGACTTCCTGATACGGGATAAAAAAAAAAACAAACCCAAATTTCTTTTGTTTATCTGACTTTTAGAAGTGCTATTATTTTAATTTAAAGGGTTCCTAAAGAATATTGAGTTCGATGATCTCATTTTATTGAAAAGGAAATTCTAACCACTAAATGTGAAAGTGACTTAATTTAAGTGACTTTCCCATTGAGATCTGGCCCTACTTATCTCACGGGAGCTGTCACCACTCTGAAGCACACTGTGCTTTGTCACCTAGACTACCTGTAGTTCTCTGCCAGGACTCTTCCACTAAAACTTTGCAATGCTATTCCACATCTAGAATACTTTCAGTTTCCTAGTGCTGCTGTAACAATTTACCATTAATCTGCGTGGCCTGAAATAACAGAAATTGATTCTCTCACGGATCAAGGGGCCAGAAGTCTGAAATCAAAGTATCAGCAGTGTTGGTTCCACCCGAAGGCTCTGAGGGAGAAGCTAGTCCATGCCTCTCTCCTAGCATCTGGTGGCTGCAGGCAATCCTTGGCATTCTTGGCTTGTAGACACATCATCCCAATCTCTGCCTTCAACTTCACATGGGTGTCCCTGTGTCTTTCCCTTTTCTGTATCACATAACAACCCTTGTCTTTAGGTAGAGGGCCCATCCTGACCCTAGATATTCTCGTCTTTGGATTCTTAGCTTAATTATATCTGCAAAGACTCTTATTCGAAATAAAGTCTAATTCTGAGGTTCCGGTGGACACATCTTTTGGGAAGTCCACTATAGTCACTTCTCACTCTTCTTTCCTGCCTCCCTCCTACTTGTCTTCAAGTCTCTTTAGAAATTACTCCACCTGGACATGCTCACCTCACCCTAGCCCTTCCTCTGTGCTCCATTAGAGCGCCATATTTCTTTCTGTTACAGCAGCAAACACCCTACATCATCCTTCTCTATTGACTTATCTGCATCCTCTGCTAGTCTGGATACTCCTTGAGAGGAGGTGCTTAGCTGGTCTTATTCATTCTCTGGCCCCCTAACTAGCTTAGGGACTGGCATAAAATAGGTGTTTTGTCAGTGTTGTTAAAAAGAAGGAAAGAATTGTCTTTGTTTTTAATGATTGTCTTCCCAGGACATGTCAGAAGGCAGGTATGAGAAACATGGATGACAATGCCCACAGAATAATTAGACATTATCAGGTGTATTAGTGACAGGCTAGGAGTAGACTGAGGTACCTCATGTCACCACCTGTTATGGACTGAATTGCATCTCCCCCCAAAGCTTGTATATTGAAGTCCTAACCTCTAGTGCCTCTGAATGTGACTGTATTTAGAGGCAGGGTCTTTAGAGAGATGACTAAGTTAATATGATGTCATTATAGAGGCCCTAAGTCCAATATGACTGGTATGTTTATAAGAAGAAAAAATTTGAGAACAGATAGTTACAGAGGGAAGACCATGTGGAAACAGAGGGAGAAGTCGACCGTCTACAAACCAAAGAGAGAGCCCTCAGAAGAAATCAACTCTGCTGACTCCTTCATCTCAGACTTCAAGCCTCAGAAAATTTCTGTTGTTTAAGTCCCCTAGACCGTGGTTCTTTGTTATGGCAGCCTTAGCCAACTAGTAGACCACTAAAGAGGAGAACTACTCGTGATGTGCTGAAAAAGAATGCATGAGATATGGAGTCCAATGGAGTAGTTTTCCTACAACTTGGGCAAGTGACTTAACCTCTCTGGGTCTTTTCTGGAAAACAGAACTAAGAACTTCTGCCTTCAGACTTTCTTCGTGCCCTAAAAATTCCAGTCTGCTTATGGATGCATCTATTTATTTATTACAAAGTCACACAGGAGGGGCCTTCTCCGTGACCCTGACTGTTTCAGGCACTGAGACGGGGATTGAGCATTGAATATGATGGACAGGCTCACCGCTGCTATGGCAGGCACATTCTGTCCACATGTGGGGAAACAAACACGGCAAAAGGATAAAAAAGCAACCCCAAGTAGTGAGAAGCCTGACAATGAACGTCAAGGAGTGATGTGACAGGGCGTGACTAGGCGGGGGGGGGGTTGAGATGGATGACGGATTTGATTGGCTGTTGTAAGTCATCACGACTGTGATCCTCATTTACAGCAATTAACATTGCCCTCAAACCAAATTGCTTTTCTTCACACAAAGCAGTGTAGTTTTGTATCAGATCTATCATCTCACTGCTGTGACGATATTTTCTATTTTACAGGGTAGTTTTAAAGACAGCTTCTCATCAAGTCCTGTTGACAATTCTGAGAAATGAGAGTCAAATAACAACTCCCATTTTCTAGGTTTGCAAATAGAGGCTTACAGGATTTATTAACAGTTGTCATGCCTACCGTCAATGACTCACCAAAGGCAGAGCTGGGATCGAATCCAGGAGCTTATTATTATTATTTTATTTTTATCACGACACAATATGAACTCCACATCAACATCTAAGTAAGGGAGAAAAAATATTTTGGAAAGGTTCCATATAGTTATTCATTGGGTATGGATGTTGTTTGCATCTGTTTTGAGGTGTTGGGCAGAAAGACAATCAGTTTCACTTAAAGAACAGCAAGTTCTCCTGTGCTGACACCACCCCCAGTCACCCACTAATAAGGAGCAGAGAGAGACTGGAACCATGATCTGTTTGACCCCAAGCTGACGGCCAAGTTTGAGTCACAGGCTGCCTTTTGCAACGTGGTCCTTGCGACCCAGGTTTACATTCCTATTTATAGCACCCAGATCTTTATAGCACAACTTTTCTTTTCCTCACCGTAGTATAGCAACATGCTCTTGGTAGTGCTCTAAGATGACATTCTGCAGCCCTGAAACAGTATTTACTATTTTCACATCCCTTAGCATATGTGTTATTGGAGCCTGTTAACTTACCCTTCTTCCTCAGGGGACAGTGAGCTCCTTAAGGGAGGAACCTCCCCACATCAATATCTCTGCTCCCAGTTTCAACACGTAGCAGACACTCGTTCCTAGGACAGAGAGTGTGTTTCCAAGGTTTGGTGAAATCCAGCCACACATTCAGGAAGAATGCAACTACAAAGAGTATGCAATTCCAAATCGTGCTGCCAAAGGAATCCATGGAAATTTGTGAGTTTCTTCTCCAAAGACATTTAACTAAACACACAGAGCTCTCTTTCTGTAATGATCTAATTTTAGTTCCTATAAGACTCTAGTATCAGAATACATTGTGTCAGAAGGTGACAGGAACAAGAATAGGGGGAAATCACAAAAATGAACTATTTTTTTGCAGTAAGATGTAATGCTGCATTTGGCTGGTTAATTGTTTATTTCTTCCACTTCACTGAAGACTTCATAGGAATCCATAGCAATCATAGCTTTCCAGCATTTTGTAAGGGTTGAGAATTTGGGGGTTGAAAGTGTCTGCTTTTTCTCTCCATGAAAATGCCTTTCTCAGCCTCCTAAATAGCCAATGCTCCAGCATCCAGGGGCTTCTTGTGGAGGCCACCTGGATGACTGCCCCACAGCTTCAAGAGCCAGAAGAACTTTCCGTATTGAACAGCACCCTTTCTCTTGCAACTTTCCACTTGCCTTTGTCCTAAGTAGTTCTTTCTTCTCATGCCAGTTCTTCTGAGACTGGAAGACAAGTGTCACGTCTGCCCCAAATTTCCTCTTCCTCAGTCTATGTAGTCCTGACTCCTGCAGTCATTCTTGTTGCAGACTATATCAAGAGGAATTGTAGCAAGGTGGTTTAGAGGCTGACATTTTGAGCCAGAATCCCTGAATTAGAGTATTGATTTAATTCTTTATTAGCCAGGTGAACTTCGGCAAATTATTTCTGTTCTCTGGCCTATTTCATTATTCTCATTTATAAAGTAGAATTAGGAATAGCACCTACATCCCTATAATATTATAAGGCTTTTGGGAAGAGTACATGAGTATGCAAATATATATATATATATATATATATATTCTTAAAACAGTATTTTTCACATGGTAGGTTCACAAAATGTTAGCTATCTTTTAAACCTTCCTCTAGGGGGTTTGCCTTTGTAGGTGACGATCTGTCAGAGGATCCCTTTAAATGTATGTTTGGTTTTTGTTTTATTTGTTTGCTAGGAAAAGTCAGAAGCCCAAACCCCAAGTGGAATTCTAGAGACGGCTCCATTCTCTATGATTATAGATCATGACGCCTTTTTGGAGTCCCAACACTGATGAAATTCCTCTGGTACATTTCTCTTTCTGAGGCCCAAGATATCTTAACATAACTGGGTAACTTTAGGAGAAGTTCTGAGGATTTTTTTGCATTCAAAGGAAAATTCTGTCTCCAAAAGCTTTGGAGAATAAGGTTGATTGGGTTGATGAACCTGTAAAAGAGAAATTATTTCACAGAACAAATAATCAAACATCTCAACATGTCTTCATCTCCACATCACAGAGGTGTCAGCTTCTCCCCACAAATGCCTCTCCCTTCTTCCCTCCCACCCCACATCTTGGCCCCTTTTCTCTCCTTTTTCCCCTTAATGCTTTCTGTGCAGAGACCATTTTCCCTACATTTTCCCCCCACTGCATCTGAAATTCTAGCTTAATAACATTATCTGCCTCATTGCCTATAAATACCTTCTTCAATGTCCCCTATAAATAGGGTGACAATATAATATATCATCCAAACTGGGACGCTTTTGAAAGTGAAAAAAGAACTATTAATAATTAAATCAGTATAACAGACAAACTGGAACTGTATCAGCGAGCCGTCATGGATGGTCGCCCTATCTCTAAGAGACTTCCTTGCCTCTGAACACCGCAAAAGTGGCACTTTTTGCTCAAACCTCAAAGCCATCTTCTGCAGTAAATATTATCACCTCTGCAAATGAAGAGATAGATGAGGAAGTGAAGGGAGGGAGGGAGAAAAGAATGGAGGGAGAGAGAGAGGGGATGGGGGAAATGACCAAGCTCATTCAGCTGTTAAGCAATTGAACTGAGGGTGATTCTGCAAATCTCATATCCTTGCATATACTCCTCAATTCAGCCTTTCCTTGGCAAAGGTCGTCTTTTCATAACAATTTTGCATGTTATTTTAATAATGAATTCAACATAATTTGCATCCTGAGAAAAGATACCCCTTAATGATCTCCCCCCAAACCTCATTTATAAGATTCTGGTTCTTTGACGTAGCTAACCCCTTTTCAACCTGCTTCAAAAGATAGCTGCTGAATTCATACATATGGGAGCATGCTGAAGGGAGGTGGGACTTAGCTGTTTTTTTTAAATCTTCCTGATTACACAGGTAATCTTATCATATGTGCCAGAGATCAGGTGCTGGTGGTTGAAACATAAGCTAATAAATGAAAAGCCCAAACAGCACTGTGGCAGCATAAGCCTGGTTTTCACTGTAGCCGCCCTTTCAAAAACCACCACTATAGTCATCCTCATCGTGATCACGATCATTATCATCACCGTCATTGTCATCATCTTGCCACGCTTTTCCTAACGCAGTGCATACGTATTCAGCTATGCTTGAGGTACTCTAGGATATAGGATTGTTTCCATTTCATTGCTGGGGACGAAACATTTGGTAATTTTCCAATTTTGGGGGGTGGTTAAAATATGTTTGCTTTTCCTCTTCTGGTGGTTTAGTTTTACACTGGCAGATTTATGGAATGTTCTGCAAAAGTAAGAAACATAGATATATTTGCAACATTCATTAAAGGCTCAGGAGATCTTTTTATTTTATTAATGTTTTAAATTTGTGTAACATTTGTCTCTGACCTCTATGAAGGACGTGATAGTCTTGATTGAATTGTGTCTGGCACTAGCCTAATAAGGGATGAAGAAAAGAAAAAGAAATTTTAATATTACAAATGAGGAGAGTGGGTTCTAATCAGAGCTTCAGCACTGACATATGGTGGCATCACTTCCTACAGGGAAGTTTTATCCTTGTTTGGGAAAATGAAAGAATGCCCTGATATTAGTGCTTTTAAAACCATATTCTAAAGAACTCTAGGAGTTTTATGGAGGTGTCCATTAGGAGAAGAGAGACTCCTGAAGGATCCTGGGCCTGACTCTTATTTACTAGGAACAACTTGGATCTATTACAGAGATGGGGATTCTTGGTGGGTATGTGTGTGCACGTGTATGTGTGTTGGGTTGGGTGGGCCTGATAGGGGGTGTGAAGAAGAGAAGTATCACTGCTAAGGAAAACTAAGAAAGAAAACTTCCTGAACTAGATGATTTCTAAGGTCTTATCTGTTAGGACACTTTAGTTCATTTCATGAATATTCTGGATTAGTTCTCTGCACCTCTACAAATTGGTACAGAGAAGACATTTGATTTATTCAAGGATGCAAAAAAAAAAAAAATGCAAAGGTTGAAAATGATAATCACAAAAATTACATTTTGTTATTCTAGGTAAATAAAATGATCATGGCAAGATGGTAATATGCTTAGCATATGGATCAAACTTTCCAATCTCTGTACAGTTTAATTCAAGATTCTAAATATCTGTGAAAGAAAATGTGCTTGCTTGGCCCAAAGTAGATGAGGGGTCTAGCAATGAAGCAGTCAGCTGTGGCCAGGGATTAGTGTCCCCCAGTGGACACTTCACTGTCGCGGGCTGGGTGGGAAGTTCTCAGAGAAAAGGGCGAACAAAGAACTCAACAATGGCGAACAAAGAGGTCTACCGCAGGGCAAGGATCCCTTCTTAATTACGCCAGGAGCCGCAGGGCCTGCACATGATCAACTGCGTCAAGTCACTCGGTTAACATTTATTGAACGAAAGCGTGATAATGGAGATTAATCTGAGAGAACCGCCTGATTCTCTATGGCTGGTGCAAAATACCTCAAGAATGACCATACTCTCACAACACGTTTCCCAATCACATTCTGATCCTTTGAGGTTTATGCATGAAACATGCTTAATTGCAGATGTGGTTCCCAGGAAACATTCTAAGATGAAGCCTAGCATGCTGGAAATTTATTAGGGAGTCACTTGGGGTCAACACCAGTGGGGAAGGCAAGGAAGTGGGATTTGGCAGAGGGAGAAGTTGGGCAATGATGCTGCTGTGACAAGGCCTCAGTTGACCCCACAGAGAGCTCTGGAGCTGGAACGGCCCTTCGGCATTGTCCTGAGCGGTGCCTTCAGGCTGGGCACTTGAACTCCTGCATAGACCAGTCACTGGATGCAGGGTGCATTGGAAAGGGCACTGTCTTGAAAGAGAGTTGAAAAGCAACCCTCTTCAGCTAAAGGCAATTCCTGTACAAAGCCCACCACACAGGCTGTCAGCCAGCAGCATTTTCAGCAGCTGGGTGACAAGTCCCTTAATTCTGAAAGGGGGATCTGAGCAGCACAGCAAAGTGCTCACTACACTAGAACCATGCTCACCTGCCATGCTTGTGTCATAAGAAGAAACCATCCAGAGGCCTGAATCAGATTTGTGCTTTGGGAGGCAGTCATGGGGCTTTGATTGCAAGTATTAAAAGCTACTAGATAACCTATAGACATACATAAAATATTCTGTGTCCTTTTGGCGTGTGAGGGTATGAAGTATGAAGGTTCTGGCCCTGAGTAGGAAATTAAAGAACACAAGGGATGAAGTATAAAGCTAAAGAAACTGCACCAAGGTGTATTTGTTTGTATTAATTTGCTAGGGCTGCTGTACTACAAACTGGATTGCTTAGACAACAGAAATTGGTTCTCACACAATATTGGAATCCGGAAGTTCAAAATCCAAGTGTCAGCAGAGTTGTTTTTTTCTAGAGGCTCTGGGGGAAAATCTGTCCCATGCCCCTGTCCTAGCTTCCGGTGGCTGCTGGCCATCCTTGGCATTCCTTGGCTTGTAGACGCATCGCTCCAATCTCTGCCTCCATCGGTACGCAGCCTTTCCCTCTGGGTGTGATGCTTCTTCTCCTTTTCTGTCTCCTATACAGGCGTCAGTCATTGGATTTAGGTTACCCTAAAGACCTAATTTTAACTGGAGCATATCTACAAAGATTCGTATTATAAGGCCACATTCTGATTTACTAGGAGTTAAAACTTCAATGTATCTTTTCTGGGGGACAAGATTCAACCCATGACACTAGGGAATGCGCAATAGCATCCTGCTGATCTTTCCCTGATCCCTCTACGATTGGCAACTCCCACCATCTCCGCCCACCTCCGCTGAACGTGCTCCACTCCAGACTTCCATCATCCTTGAATGCATGGTCATAATTGCCTCCTAGATGGCTTTCCTGCCTCTGACCTCTCCTTCTTCTAACACCTCTGGAATGTACTCCTTGCAAAGTGCGTTATTTTCTACACAATTAAGTCCAAACTTCCCCGCCAACATAGGGCCTCCACAGTCCTGTCTGCATCAATATCTTCAGCTTCATTTCACACTGTATCCCTCTGTCCTCTACATCTCATGCTAGAAGCCCTCCAGGTACTATTTTTTAACAGCTTTATTAAGGTGTAATTGATATACAAATAATTGAAACTATGTAACAAGTATAGTTTGATGCATTTGGACTTATGCAAATACCCAGGATACCATCACCACAATCAAGATAACAGACATATCCAACACTTCTTAAAGTATCCTTGTGTCCTTTTGTTTGTTTGTTTTTGTTGTTGTTGTCTTAGTAGTAAAAACACAATGCGAGATTTACCCTTTTAACAAATTTTGAAATGCACAATGCAATGTTGTTAACTATAGGCACAATGCAGCATAGCAGATATCTAGAATTCATTCATCTAGCATAGCTAAAACTTAATTCCCATTGAAAATAACTCCCCATTTTTTTCTAAATCTTCTAAATCTCAGATAAGTCTAGAACATTTCTGCTCTTGTACTTTTAATCATTTTTATAAGCCATATATTTATAAATACATACACCTCAAAATTTTCATATTTTTAAAATGAACTCATCCTTCAAGGCTCACTCCAGGTGCCACTTGGTTTTAAACCTTCCCATAACTGCTCTTAGCTGATGGCATACCTCTTTCCTCAGGCTCCTTCTACTCATGCTTATGGTGCTGGACTTACCGCACTCAATTTTGTGGCACATTTACTTGTCTATATCTCTGTCTTCACCATGCTATTCTAAGAGTATATGAAGAATAAGGATGATTGATGTATGTGTTCCTACATGTACCATAAATCCCATCATTCAATGTTTGTTGATTTTTAATTAATATCATCAGTAAAAAAGATCATGTTTAATTTTTGTCACTAGAAATTTTTTGGATTAAATTTACATTTGTGGTATCTTTGGATGGTCAAAAAATAGACTTAAGATATTTTTATAGCACATCGTTTTTTTCTGCCAAGGAATAGTTAAATACCCCACTTCCTTACCCCCACTTTTTTCCTGGAAACAATGTGGATTTTATGTCAACACTACTATAAAGGATGGAGGTGGTTTGGGATAAGGAGAGAGAAAGAATTAGAGAATTTTATTGTTTAGATGAGGCAGTCCAACACCATTTCCTAATATGTGCTTAAACTGAGTTTTCCAAAGACAACTGTATTACACACACTCAATAAAAATGATTATTAATAGCTAAACATTCAGCAGTTGCTAAGGTGATCTGGGCCAAGTGGACTACCCTAGCAAGGCATATGTCAATAAAATGTTTTGGGGGAAATTCGTGTGGGGCAATGTGAATTGCAAAAGCATTTATGACAAGTTGAAAAGACAGGACATTTTTCTCCTGAAGAAAAAGCCTTCTCTAATCAATATCACATAAAAAGACTTTTTAAAAAATATAGTCCTTATAAATATAGAATAATCAAAGGAAAAGAAATAAAACTATCCAAACCCCTTCATCTGGAGACAAAAAATGTGATATATCAGCATATAAATACCATTCCTCAATCGAAAATGTATTTTTGACATTCTTTCATGTCATTATGACAATAAATCTATCTATATCATTTATAATCATTTTATAGCTTGATCGTGAGGTCTTATTTTGGACATTTTAACTTTTTTTTACAACTTGCTGTGATATAAGCCTCATACATGTGTGCTGAACACTTCCCCTCTCTTCCTATTTCAACCTCCAATCCCATACAGTACGTTCTTACAATGAAGACTGCTTTGTTAAAAGCTTACTTGGTTTAAGAATTGAAACTCTGACTTGGAGGGGGAGAGGGGCAAGGGCAACATATGTAACCTAAACATCTTTACCCCCATAATATGATGAAATAAAAAAAAAAAGAAAAAGCTACAAAAAAAAAAAAAAGAATGTCAGCCTATTTCACAAGAATTATTTTCTTAAATAATTCTCAAGCAACTACTCTAGGCAAAACACTGTTCAGAGAGCTGGCAATAGTACACTGAAGAATACATATATAGTTTCCATCTTTACAAAACTGACATTCTAGTAGGGACACTTTTTATTTTATTTTATTATTTGTTACAGCAATAAAAATACTTTGATATTTTTATTTTCTTTTATCTCTCTGAATGTGTCCAGACTTTAGGAAGAAATATATATTAGAAAAAAAAATAAAATATAAAAACAAAAACAGTTCCTCAGTTTCTAAATGTAAAATGTGGCAGAATATTTTAACATTCATTCTTTCAAGAGGGAGAAAGGTGAAGGTTTGCTTTCCTCTCCCTGAAGAATAAGGTTAAACGAATCATTTACAAGTTTGCAAAAATTCCTTTTATTTACCCCAGAGCTTCCTATGTAACCCATCATCTGAGTACTGCTGTAAAACCTCCTGGCAGCTGAATAATCATAGCAATAACATTTGCTGTATTTTATTTCACACTCCAAAATCACTCGATTATGCATCTCTAGGGGGATGTTAGTTAGATTTAATAAGCAAGATGGCAAACTTTATAGCTACTAGCCTCATATGAAAGCAGAAACACCATGCAAGGGTAAAGCCTTAACAGGTTATTTTGTGAAAGAGAGAGCATTATAAAGTCCAAGGGACTACCATTTGTTTTGCACCAACTATGTGTCAGTCATGGTGCTGAGAATTTTCGCATACTTTATCTCTTTTAAATAGTAACCCTGTAACCCTGAGTTAATTTCTAATTTATAAAGAATAATTAGAAAGGTAAATTGCAATGACAGCATTCTGATAATCAACAGGTGATTAAAGCAGGACTCGAACATGTATCATTTAGTTCCAAACCCAGCGTTCTTGGTTTCTTCAAAGTTGGAGAGAAAGCCTCATTACAGGAGATATTTAAGCAGATATTGCAAGACACAAGTTGAAATTTTATTGAATTGGGAATTTTATTAAAGCATTTGTTGGGAAGTAAGATAGAAGAACTTTGAGTTCTGGTCTAATACCAAGATTCTCTATTTTTGTATGAGAGAGAGACAGAGGGAGAGACACCCTTAACGATAGTTCTGGCTACAACTACTTACACTGTGATCATGAAACAATGTTCACAATTGTTACTTTGGCAAGAATGCATTCATCTTTGGCATGCTAGACTTGTGAAACTTTTGACACCCAGTTTCTGTCTCTGTTCCTCTTGGCTTTACTTATTTAGAAAGCCAAATTTCTTTATCCATCATGCATTTTCCTTTGCTCTATTTTCTTTCTTCCAGCTTACCACCAATTATAGTTATTTATATTCTTCTCATATTCCTCTTCTACACTCTGACCCTTAAAGCAAAAGTGTCTGATCCTGGCCAGGCGCGGTGGCTCACGCCTGTAATCCTAGCACTCTGGGAGGCCTAGGCGGGCTGATCGTTTGAGCTCAGGAGTTCGAGACCAGACTGAGCAAGAGCGAGACCCTATCTATACTAAAAAAATAGAAAGAAATTAGCTGGACAACTAAAAATATATATATAAAAAAATTAGCCAGGCATGGTGGCACATGCCTGTAGTCCCAGCTCCTTGGGAGGCTGAGGCAGGAGGATCACTTGAGCCCAGGAGTTTGAGGTTGCTGTGAGCTAGGCTGACACACGGCACTCTAGCCCA
>RJWJ010000292.1:0-78213 GCA_004363605.1 Indri indri
CCAACAGCAGTCATACAGAAAACCAAATCAAAGATTCAATTCCCTTCACAATAGCAACAAAGAAAATAAAGTATCTAGGAATATATTTAACTAAGGAGGTAAAAGACCTGTACAGGGAGAACTATGAGACACTGAGGAAGGAAATAGCAGAAGACGTAAATAGGTGGAAAACCATACCATGCTCGTGGGTCGGCAGAATAAACGTTGTTAAAATGTCTATACTACCCAAAGTAATCTACAGATTCAATGCAATCCCTATTAAAATACCAACATCATTCTTCACAGATGTAGAAAAATTAATTCTACGCTTCGTATGGAACCAGAGAAGACCCCGCATAGCAAAAACAATTCTGGGCAATAAAAACAAAATGGGAGGCATCAATCTACCAGGAGAACTGACTTTAAATCAATGTTTTGTCACTTAACTACCTGGGTGGCCTTGGACAAGTTATTTTCTCTGATCACTGACTTTGTTTTCAGCTAGATGCAGATGTAATACATCTCACAAAGTTTTTGTGAGTATCAAATGAGATAATATATGTTAAAGCATATACATAAAGTCCTCCACTTATGATGGTCTGACTTATGATTTTCCTTTTAGACTTTATGATGGTGTGAAAGCAATATGCACTCAATAGAAACTGTACTTCTGTTTTTTACTTTCAGTATGGTATTCAATAAATTACATATGTTATTCAGTACTTTATTATACAGTAGGCTTTGTGTTAGATGATTTTGTTCAACTATCGGCTAATGTAAGTGTTCTGAGCACATGTAAAGTAGGCTAGGCTAAGCTATGATGTTTGGTAGGTTAAGTGTATTAAATACATTTTCAACTTAGGATATTTTCAACTTATAATGAGTTTATTGGGATGTAACCCCATCATAAATTGAGGAGCATCTGTAATGAAAAGTCAAAGTTAATGTTATGGGCCAGGCACAGTGGCTCACACCTGTAATCCCAGCTCTCCGGGAGGCCGAGGCGGGCGGATTGTTTGAGCTCAGGAGTTCGAAACCAGCCTGAGCAAGAGTGAGACCCTGTCTCTACTAAAAATAGAAAGAAATTAATTGGACAACTAAAAATATATAGAAAAAATTACCTGGGCATGGTGGTGCATGCCTATAGTCCCAGCTACTCAGGAGGCTGAGGCAGGAGGATCGCTTGAGCCCAGGAGTATGAGGTTGCTGTGAGCTAGGATGACACCACAGCACTCTAGCCTGGGCAACATAGTGAGACTCTGTCTCAAAAAAAAAAAAAAACAAAGTTAATGTTACTTTTAATTTTACTACCTTGTCAAGTTGACTTTACCTGGCCAAACAAAATATTATTATAATTAAAATGTAATTCTATTTTACTAACACATTGCCTTTATTACATAAAACCTCTTTTGTTTTTGTTTTTTTCTTTTTGCTTTTGTCTAAAGAAGCATCGGAGTGGCTTATATAAAAAGTATATGCTAAGACATTTTAGGATAAAATAAAAAGACCTGTGTTGTTCACTCACAAAATCTGAGTCATTGTGACAGTTGAGAATAAAAGCCTAGGCTTCTGGGAAGCAAAGGCAAAAAGACAAACAGATCTCATTTTGTAATAACAGGATGTATATCATTCGAGAAGAGTGACAACCTTTTCTTAAGGCAAACTTCTAAGCAGAATATATCCCATCAATCTTTCTGTTAAGGGGTATTGAACAGCACATAATAGACCATTGTACCATAAATTTACAAGACCCAGTAAGTTTTGAAACTGTTTTGGACAATTTTCAATGTAGATGCCATCTACCCTGAGTTTGAATCTGCTGTTTACTAGGTATGTAGGTAATTTACTGAAGTTCCCTGAGGCTCAGCTTTCTCTCTAAAATGTGAATAAAAAAGTAGTACCTCCCCCATGAGGTTATCATAAGGATTAAACAAGAATGTTATGTTGAAGAGATTGGCACAGTGCTCTGAATGTAGTAAGTACTGGATAAATGTGAATTGTTATAACAATAATCATTATAAATTCTGTCAGTAAACATTTATTGGTATAATTAGATATCTGTGAAAGAATATTAGCAATGAGATCACTTTATTGTGATTAAAGAAAACATGTGATTAAATACTGAAAAATATCACCAGAGTTCTCCAACTAGATAAAAAAAAAAAAAAAATCTAACCAGCTAGAAATCCAAAGGAAAAATGAAAATATTGTTCTGGTTCTTTCTGTGAGCCAATTAAAATTTTCTGTTGTTTTTTAAAACAACTCATTTTAGAATAGCACTGATACTCTCTAAGATACTTTAAGTCAAAAAAAATCTGTGGTAGAAAGAGTCAAAAAGCTAACAGACATATGTGAATCCAAAGTAGACCTCATGATTCACAATTCCCTGAATGCCCTGCGTCTGCTTAGATGTGTGTAGACTCATCAGCATATGGTGGCCAAGTCGATGTGGTTCAGTCATCCACTTACATAAATAATGTCTTACAGGAGATTGTACGTTCTGACTCTAGTTTGCCAAAAATAAAAATAAAAAAACAGAGGAAAAAATAGAATAATTATTTATACTGATAATTCTAGATATAACCCAAAATAAGATTACCTAGAATATTTCACATGCGAATATGTTGGTTGTAGATGTCTTTTTAAGTTTGCCCCTTACGTAAAGTAATAGGGTATGTATTCAGAATATTAAATGTTAGTACAGAGAGGAATCAGGAGTTTGTAAAGGTCCACTTAATACAGTTCCTTCTTTTTACTTTAAATGTGGAAACCAAGGCCCACAGGCAGTTGGCTAATTAATAATAAAACTATACCATAAAGTCAGATTTACTGACTCCGAGTCTGACGTGTCTTTCACCTCACCACAGGGTGTTTGTTTTTTGTTGGTGGTGGTTTTGTTTTTTGTCATTGTTTTTTATTTTTGTTTCTGTTATTGATTTCCAGTTTTTGCATTCTACAGAGCAAGAACACGCTTTATTTCCAATTATTCTGTGATTCAAAACTCCAGTACACTCCATCTTCTAGCAAACTGGACCTAACATTTTAATAAGCCCCTGAGATCGATTTGCTCCACTAAATGTGAATTTCCAGGTTACTTGGCTTTGATCTGAGGCCAAGCATACAGATTGCAGGAGAAGTTATGGTGGAATAGTATAACAGAACTACTGCTCTGGGGTTCTATAGACCTACAGGAGCGTGTGTAAAAGACGGCATCTGTACCTTGCCCTTTTTGCTTGTCTGCAGGTGGAAAGTCACAGAGTTGGCCAGGCTAGTGGTAGCTCTCTGCTCCCTGACAGCCATCACCCAAAGGAATACAGTGGCTAGGGTTGAGGAAGTGAGGTGGTCAGAAGAAAGTATGGCAGGAATCACCAATGACAGGACAAAGAGGACCTGCCAGTTAGTACTAAGTTGGAATTCCTCATTCATTAGCAGTGCTGTAAGTCCTCTTATCCTCTGGTTTTCCCTTTGCACCAGCTACCATGGTGGAATTAAAAGAAGTATGTTCCTGAAGACTACTTTATCATGCATCTTTATTACTTTGGTGTGGACTGTGTTGTTATATGTATATCAGAAAAGTCACCATAAACAAGTCGAAAGCAATTTGTTGCTGTCTAACCAATATGCAAGTTTTGGTAGCAATCCAACAGAGATACATATCATGAGAGAGGGTTACTGGGAAAGACAGCTGTCATTTAACATTCTTAATACTGAAAAAAGCATAAAACTAGATGGCTACCTTAAAATGTTATTGATCAGTTCAGAGCATTTAGTTATTTATGTTAAATTTTTATTGATTTGAAGTAGTTTCAGGGGAGACCTATCTGCATTAGTGAAAAATTTTTATTTTTAAATTTTTTAAAAAGTAATACCATTTATTACTTTCAAGTAATCAAATTCAGTATTCTAATGAGGGGTACCTTGTGATTCTTTTAATAAATAGGTAAGAATAATGTATTTTCTAAGACGTCGATAAGACCTTAAAAAGGAAATTAGTTGTTTAACCACAGAAAAATTTTTAACCTAGGTGGTAATTCAAGCAATACAAATTTTCAATCAACCCCATTAAAAAGTGGGAAAAAGACATGAACAGCAACTTTCAAAAGAAGATAGACTAACGGCCAATAAACATATGAAAAAATGCTCGATGTCTCTAATCATCAGGGAAATGCAAATCAAAGCCACGGTGAAATATCCCCTAACACTGGTGAGAATGGCTTTTATCAAAAATTCCCAAACAACCAGTGCTGGTGTGGATGCAGAGAGTAAGAAACACTTGTACACTGTTGGTGGGACTGCAAACTACTATAGTACAGTAGTACAACCTCTGTGGAAAGTGGTATGGAGACACCCTAAACAACTAAAAGTAGACCTACCATTTGCTCCAGCAATCCCATTATTGGGTATTTACCCAAAAGAAAAAAAGTCATTTTATCAAAAAGACACTTGCACTAGAATGTTTATTGCAGCACAATTCCCAAATGCAAAGATGTGGAATCAAACCAAGTGCCCATGAATACGTGAGTGGATTAATAAACTGTGGTATATGTATACCATGGAGTACTACTCAGCCATAAAAAAATGGTGAATTATTAACAATACCTTTTGTAACCTGGATGAAACTAGAGACCATTCTCTTAAGTATTGCAAGAATGGAAAAATCAAACATCACATGTACTCACTATCAAACTGGAATTTATTGGTCAACACTCATGTGCACTTATGATAGTAAAACTCAATGGAAGTCAAGCAGGCAGGAAGGGGAAGAAAGGTATGGGTAAATACACACCTAATGGGCACAGTACATACTATCTGAGTGATGGGCACATTATAACTTTGATTCAAACTGTACAAAAGCAATTCATGTAACCAAAAATGTTTATACCTCTGTAATATTCTGAAATTTTTAAAAATAATACAAATTTTGTTTATAATGAATTATTTTCAGCTTTAAAATTACTGAAAATTTTTGAATTGAGACTACTGACTGCTGGATGAAAATATAAATTTTAGAAAGAGGCTTAAAACTTAAATGTCAACCATCAAGGATGTTAATTATATAAGTAAATCATCATATACATGTGCAGTGGAATAATACCCAACTGATAAACATTATTTATGCAGAAATTATAACAACATGGAAAATGCTCATATTATTAAGGGGGAAGATGGTAACAAAATTTTACGTAAATTAGAAAGTCATTCCTATTTTAGAACTGCATATTGATGAAGAGAAAAGGAAATGCTAAAATGTTTTAACTGTTTTAAGCTTAACCATTTTACTTAAGGTCTTGTTTATGTTAATGTGCATAATCTTTCTTTTTTCCATTATTGCTACAGAAGTAAAAATAAGCTGTTCCGTTTCCAAATTATTTCAAATACCAAGTTATGAGGGTCATAATATAATTTTTATCTTAAAGCAGAAATATTTTTAGATAACACATTTAGGTTTTCCAATTTTTTTTACTTGCACTATCCTTTTGTATTTGAGATTTTTAATGTGTTATTTAAGTATCTGATCATTTTGCTACATTACTCTTCTGGAAGCAGTTATATTTTCTGGTATTTTTCTCCTTGCTTGCACCTCTGTCTGTCCCTCAACCCCCAAACTCTGAGATGGTATTTCAGTGTCTATTAGGAAATGGAACCTATATATTTGTTTTTAAATTTTTTTGGAGGTACAGTGCATAGGGATTATTTAACATTTTCTAAGCACACATGATCCATTTACAAAGACAAAGCACCTTGTGTTTCTATAGTTATTTTTATGTAAAGCTATTAAAGGAACAGGAAACATCTTTCGGCTGCCTTTCTCCCTACAACTGCCCCAAAAATAGTCATTAGTATTAAATGTAACAGAGACTAAAATTGTTTCCCATAGATCCTTGGAGAAAGGCTGCAAAGTAACACTAAAGCATTTGGGGTTATTTATAATAAAGCCTGTGCGAAAGAAATAAGATGCCAATTCACGTGTCAGGCAGACAGTGGCAGCTGCTTTGTTACTACATGGCAATGTCCCATCCTAAATCAAGTGGGAAACGGGTACTGTTTGACAGATACTGTCATCAGCGCAAACATTATTAAAATAATTAAAAAGCTTCTTCTTTTTTAATCTTAAGGACAGGACATTGGTTTGTTCAGGCTTTCCCAACTCTGGTGCTCTGGACTCCAGGGTGAATATTCCTACGCCAGATTTTTTATCTAGCCAAGCCCGAGCTATGACTTTTTATCCCAGTGGGACAGTACAGCTATGTTCTTGGCGTTTTCTGCCTATTGCCAGCTAGGGTCTGTGAACAGAATCTCCATTTGTGAGAACCTCATTGTGGATAGCACGCAGTGGTCTTTTCATTTTGATTGATGGTTCTGGTTCTGCACCATCTGGCTTCTGATAGGCTGCATTAATCATATCCTGAACTAAGAAAGTGCAGACATGTCTGCTTAATATGTACCCATACATAATGTAACATTAGTTATTCATTCAGCTTGCAAAACAGAGTCATAATGTATGCAAGGTCTTTATATAGTAAAACATAAATATTAATATGCGACCCATTAATGCTGTTTTTACTTGTACTAACCTCCTACTAGTACATTTGTTTATGAAGATTGAGGAATTAAGAGAAAGAAGACCATGTGCACATTTACATGAACACATATAGTTTTGCTGATGTCTCACATGAATTTAGAGTGTTGTATGTCTGTAACACTTATTCACTCATATTTATTTTACGTATCTCTTTAATTGCCTCTTGAAATACAGGTTAAATGCAAGCTGCAACACAGATTCATTTTTTCTCATGTGAACTCCTTGCATCAAATGTAGGTTATCCGTTCGCTGGGGTGGCTGGGGGCGTATGCGGCCCTGCTCTTTTGTACTGCCTCTGGCTGGGCCCACTCTTGACACATTCTGTCCCCTGCTGTGTCAAGCAAAAAAAAAGAGAGGCCAGCAGAGGCAGGATAGGAATTTGCCAGTCAAACAAAGTTTGCTCCAGATTTAGCACTGTTATACTTATCAGTAGCTCAAATTCGGTTTTAGAAATTTGCTAGGGCCTTTTCCAGTTAAGAGAGATTTAGTGTGCATTAATCATAATCCTTTCAGTACCTAGAGAAGGGAGGGTAAGGGGATTTAAATTCTCCCGAGAAGTTACCTTGTACAAAATTGCTAGAGCATATTTCTTGAAGTAGCAAATTAAAACCATAACTTCATAAAACACATTTTATGTTTTATTAATTATGTTTTGTCGTAACAACACTGTATTCCTATGTGGTTACATCTTCTTGTATGTGCCTCAAATTCAAAGTATGTGTTTCAATGAATTATACTATCGAAGAATGAACGAAGATTAATGCTTGCATGCTGCAGAATGCAAAATACAATCCACACTGTAACAGTAATCAATCATGGAATAATGCATGGGAAACAAGGCAAATGATTGTAGTTTTTGTTGAGAAATAAGTAAACTACAGCTTCTGTTTGAAATGTAATTGCAGTGAGGTTTAATTAGTCACATAAGCACGAGGAGCAATACTAATAAAAATTATATAAAATGTAATACATGAGTTCAAACTGATGTCTTAAGAGTTTAAGCTATTAAGATAACATTGTGTAGAAAGCTGGAAAAAAGTAATTTCAGGAGTAAAATCAGTAATTTAATGTTCAGCTCACTTATTTCTTATTGTAAAACTACTTTTAGCTGTTCCTTCCAATAATTTAGATCCCGTTATTGCTTAATTCATTCTATTAATTGATTTTTTAAAAAAAAATACACTCACTGCCAAGAACAATGCATTAGCAAACCAAACTAGAGAGTAGAAAATCTTATATAACCAGGCTTATGACCATGAGAACACTGATGTGGTTCTAGGAATTTATGAAAAGTACCTATTTTGCTGCGAGAAGGCAGGGTTTGTGTCTTGGCTTTGCCTCCCAACTAGCTGGATGATCTTGAAAATAGGTTCAAACTGGCTGGCCTATTTCCAGGTTAACCCTCATTTTAAAATATAATACTCTTAGTGAGCTTTTTATCTAAAAAAGAAATATTTTTAATAACCTCAAGCCTGGTTTCTTATCTCAAAAATGGAGATCATCCCTGCTCTACTTAGCTTTAGTTGCTTGTGAGGCTCTCGTGAGATAATGCATGTGTGTCGTAAAGTTTTAAGTACTATAAAAATATATGCGCTGTCATTTTTGTTGATTAAACTTTCCTGGATTTCATCTGCTATATTCATGAGAGTATACACGATAATACATTCTCCTCCCATGTCACAGTAAATTTTAAGAACCAATGAAACGATGAATACGTGTGTTTCCTGGTGCCTGAATTCCTCTTCTTATATAAGTTCCCTCTAGAGTTTACAGCAACAGTTAAAAACTATTTTTCCCCTATAAAGGACCATATGCTAGTGAAATACAACATAATTTATTTCCTTCTTCGAGCAACATATAAACTATTGGACTGTGCTTCTTTAAAATTAGGGACATTCATCCTGAAGTTCAGACAGAACTGAGGAGGAAGGCATTTTAAACCAAACCGTTTCATCAGCCGAGGAAGGCAGTGCCAGAAAGACAGCTTTTGAGAGGCCAGCACTTCTCTTCTCCATTGGAAAATGGGGACCATCCAGGAGGGGGCATGAACAGATGGGCAAGTTAGCAAACCTGACAGCTTTCCTCTCCCTCCGCAAGTCGTCAATAGACTTTGATTCGAAATGCAGTAAACTCCCAGAATGCCAAATAAACCTCTTTTCAAGTATATAAATATCAAAACACAAGTGATTTTTTTATTTGTAACATTTTAATGAATCTTAATATTTTTGCATTATCATGAATATGTGAGCATTTACATCGGTACTGTTGAATTTTAAGCACTTTTTAACGTTGAAAGCTTGTCGGAAGGACAACCAGACGTATGTATGGGTCTCCAAATCAGGGAAAAACAACTTTCATTCTAGGCTATATTTTGTGTTTACTCGGAGTTTAGAGGAAGTCAAGTAGTGTCCTCTGTACACTTGTACCTAGTGTCACAGAGCAGATTTATATGTGTGTAAACAGTCTTTGTAAATAAGACTCAATAGTCATTATATAAAATTTTATAAAACTCTCATTTATTCAGTCACTGTGCACAAGGCACTGGAAATACAGTAAGATACTGTGTGGTCCTATGTCGACACACTCTCAGTCTGTTGAGGATGATGGAGGTGAACAGCTCATTTTTATTCTAAGATTCATACATAATGCCAGTATAACCACTATTATTAATTACTCTGTTATTAGTAGTAAGTGCTGTTACTAGCAAAGCATAAATGTATTTTAAAGGAACTGCATTATACAAGTTTAACTGAAGATCACTTGAAACTTTGAAAGCACAAAATATTCAGTACTAGCTTCATGCCTGAAAATAGTTGTGGGAGCCATGACTCATTAATTATTTGGTTCACATAAATTTATTCCTCTTTCCTCTAATAACTAAAAATGTCTACTTTTTTTTTTTTTCTAAGACCAGTATTTACAGGTTTTTCTGGACTGTTGCAGTCCTTATGCCAACTTCACCAAAAGCATGATGGTCCCAGGGTACCTTTTTGAGTTTCACATCTGGCTTAAACTGTAACCCAAAAACTGAGTTGCATACCTATGCAGATAACTGTCCAGTACTTTTTCCTGAATAGCATTGAACTCTTATATGTTATTTCTTTTGACTCTATCTCAAATCATAAAGATAACACTGAGGAATTACTTCCTAGCTATCTTTCCTATACTGCAATAAATTATTTGCCTTCTGCTCTTCCCAAAGACCTCCAGGCGATTGATAGCCCAGACCAATGTCTACCATTGCCATCACCTCACACCTTCTCTTAGCAATGTGTTCCACCCCGCACCATGCAATACAGATGAGAATAAAAGCAGGACACTATTGAGAAGGGAAAACGGTTGGGACAGTCATGCATTATGCAGAGTTTGTCAGCATTAACATGAACAAAAGGTCGCCAAGACTCATCAGATTTATAATGGGGAGAGAACATCATTCTTTGCTTTTAAAAATTCCTCATTTTATATTAACCTAGTCTGCTGCAATCAGTTGGTTTCAAGTTGAAGATACTGTTCTTAGTGAAAAAGCTATTGATTTTTAATCATAGTTGATTAACCTGTGTATTACCAGTCATGAGTTATTTCAGTTATTTACAGTTTGTGCTTCACTCACTGCCAAAGGCAGATTTATCATATAAAGAAAGGAACTACTCTCTTTATTTTCTTTTTCACAGCCTGTTACAGTTTGCAAAAAGTAGTTAAAGCATTAGAAACTATAGGCTAAAGTCATCTTCTAGATATGTAAGATATCCATCTTTTGAGATAATCCTTATAATTTAGGGATTTTTAAAAATAGCATACATATAGAATGTGATTTTTTTTTCCTTTTCTAAAGCAATAATTTCATTAGAATTCTTCCTTAACGAGCTTATTCACAGGGTAAAATGACAGCATGATTGCTGTTTAAGCTCATTATTTTCAGATGGCAGAAACACAGAATAATAAAAGGAAAAGCTTCTAATGTGGTTACTGTGATTCAGTGTTAGAGGAGATAGGAAGGTGCTTGTCCGAATCACACAACTTATAAGCCATGGTGTCCGTGTTTTCCCCAAGAGTGGAAAGCCTTAATATCACAACTATTCAGCTTTCCGTTCCACAAACGTTTATTGTTTATCAACATTTCTAAAACAACTCTGTGCAGTGCACACATATGCCTTGTGCTCAGACACAGTCTCTTCCATGTTCCTTTTTCAGTTTTATTCTTGCTGTTTTATTCATTTTCTCGCTTTTCCCTTTCATATTAACAAAGTAATTCACTATTGTATGTATTACCAGGGTCATATTTCTGTTTCAAATGATAATCATATCCCTCAACCCCAAAAAGTCTGGGTAAATAGTTTACTGCCATCTGTATTTTATCATGCAAAAGAAAATGGCTCCTCCAGATCAATGCAGTGACTCAGCCATAGAATAACCAACACTGTATGTGTGGGGGTGGGGAACTATCATTTTATCATTTCAACCACAGACAACCACACCCAGACTTTTTATTTTGTCATCCAAATTTGCCAGAACAGCTAGGCAGCATGCTGTATATCAGAGAGAGTGCTTTGCAGCCAAGCAAACCTGGCTGGGGCTGTGCATTCTCTCGTTGACTAGCCGAGAGATTCCGGGCACCTCTCCTGATCTGTCTGACCCTCAAATTTGTCATCCGCGAAACAGGGAAAATAGTATCCACTCTTTGTGAGAAATAAAACTCTGAAAACAACTAATTCATGGTAAGTACTCATAAAATCTCTTGCCATTTCCTTTTCCTTTCTTCTAAGTAATTACTATAATATGCACAATAGTCTAGACCCCTGGAAATACTGAATTATTAAATATTTTCATGTTTCATTTCTCACATCTTTCAATGACAACTGGAAAAAAATACATTACAATGAAGACATAAACAGCTCATGGATTAGATCAGTCAAGCCCAATTTTATACAGAAGTTCAAAGTCGGATCCAGCCCTGGAAACCATTGTGCAGCAGAGTTTGACTCCTCGAGCAGGTCACCTCCTTTTCCCCTCCGTGTGCCCTTATTACTGCTTATGAACCCTGTGACCTCTGCTGTCTCCAGTCATCCACAGTCAAGCCTGCTTTCGGGACAGAATGTGATAAGCACATCCATTATAAGGTATAAATTATTGAAAAGGGTCGATAGGAGAAACTCCCTGGCTATTTTCATTTTAACGAAAGAGACAGGATTCAAGCCAAAGTATTAACTACTAATTGTTGACTCTCATGTGTTAGTGAACCTTTCTGTTTTCTAGCAGACTTTCTGGAACTTGGCGGTTATGGGAGGTCCCTGAAAATTATCATTTTTAATTGACTTTTTCCCCATTAAGAGGTCACTTTGGATGACTTCCGACCCCAGCAAAGAGATCCACAAATCACTGGAAATTGTTACCTTCTGGCAGAAGCCCATTACACTTGTGACCGTGCAGTCCAGTAAAATGTGGAGTCATCAAGAAGGGAATTGGGGACAGAACAGAGAATGGCACCTACAGCAGACTGCTGGGTAGTTATTTCTGGTTATCAACGTGTCTCAAGAAAGATGTAATCAAGCTGGAGAAGGTAGAGAAAATAATTTCTACCTTCAGTACAAAATCGGTTTTACTGTGCTTTTTTTTTTAAGTCTTCACTTTTAGAAAATATCTGAAAGTGAATGAAAATCTCATTAATTATTAAGAGAGATATATATGTATTACAGGCAAGAATGTCTTTTTTTCCCTCGGGTAAATTACAATGCTATTTTCTCCACAACCCCTAATAAGGGAAAGACTGGGAAAACTCATAAGTAATTGTTGATAATCTCATATTTCTGCTAACTTTTTATTTCTCTTATACTCTTCTGATAGAGGATTTGGGTCAGATATGAAAGATTAAGGACGAGGAATAAAGATGAAACTACTTAATTGCTAAATGTTCCCATGAAATATATGAATAATAGATTGTCAAACGCTGGATTATATACTGCCTTGTTTGTTCACTTAATTATATCTTAGCAACTAGATTGTAAATTTCTCGAGAGTAGGAACTATGTCTTATGTTTCCAAATGTCCTTAAAGGAACCTAGGCTAGTAGTTGACATCGAATAGGTCCTAAGTAAATTCTTGCTGAGCAAAATTGAATTTATGGTGAAGGTTCTTACAAATTACTTGCATTGAGACCAGGTGTAAATACCAAAGGAGTCTGACATGGTTTTCTTTGGACATACCTTGGACGCGGTAGACGCCTTCCCCCCTCCACTTTGGGCGTACCTTTAGGATGACACTTTAATTCAAGTAAATTGGTACCACCGCATCTTCCTGAAAGACTTGTCTGCTTTCTGAGTAAATCATTTACCGAAGGTTCTCAACCAGGGTTGATGTCATTCTATCAAGGGGGTCTATGGGAATAGGTAGGGGTTGGTTGTTGGTAGCTATGCTATTGGCATTTAGTTCCCAAAGATCAGAGAAGCTAAACATTCTGCATGTTGCATAGCATAGTCCATCACAGCAAAAAATTGTTGTGTTCACAGTAGCACTAACACTCATATTTAAGAAACAGTGGATTCCTTAAAACTTTGGTCCTACTTACCGTGCAAGCCTCATGCTCCACCACTCCCCACTGCAGTCTGCGTGCAAGCCGCACTGAGCTACTTCGTTCTTGATTGTGCCAACCTCTGTCTTCAACATCTTTGCAGGTTTTGTTTCTGCTGCCCTACTGCCCTACTTTCTTCTCTAGGAATGTCTTTTAATCCTTCAGGACCCAGTTCAGGCACCACCTCCTGCAGAAGCCTTTGCTTATTACAAATCCAGACCGGGATAAGTGGCATTTTTATGTGCCTTCAAAGCACTCTGTGCTTCCCGCTGCCATGATATCGATCCAAGTGAATTGTGTGAAATTTGTTTACTTTCTTGTCTCTCCCACTTGACTAAAAGCTACTTAAGAACAAGTTGCATGTTCCAGTAATTCATTCAGTGCCTGACACATAGCGGGTACTTAATGAATAATTTTTTGAATGAATTGATCAGTCAGTGACATTGTCAGACAGGAATTAGTTCATTCAGCAAATATTTGTTGTGTACTCTTCGTACCTAGGAAGAGACTTGGCACGAGGCAAGCTAGGATATCAGCAAAGTTGGCATTATGGATGGGAAGGAAACCTTCCTTGTGCAGGAGTAGGGAAGAGGTAGAGAGAAGGGATAGAGAAATTATCCTCATGACGGGGCTAGCTCAGGCTTGATTCACTCAGTAATCCCTGAGACCGCGAGTGGGATATGGCAGCAGGAGGGACCCAGCCAACGCTATTCAAAGCATGGTCCCTGGCCCCGGCCACTCCACAAACATATTGATCCGAAATGAGGGAACTACAGAAGTTGGAGTAAGCATTTAGGAATTTGACAGAATCATTTTGTATCTCTTAAATCTTATACTAAACACATTGGGGTTTGTCTTTAATTTCAGTTTTTAGTTTTTATCGTATTTTAAAAGTAAATTGGTTCCTTATGGATCTGAAATTTTTTTCAAAAAGGGCAGGGAGGGAGGAAGGTAGGAAGGAAGGTAGGAATGAATTCAAACAGCTGGTTTTCACCCCAGTGCTTCACCGGTATGAGCAGCACTGGTCTAGGCATTCCCAGTAGTGGGTCTGTTTCATACCAGACTCCAAGTTGGATGCTGAAGAAGCAGAAACTTGTTGCCTTGCTTCCCTTCCTTCTCTCCTGTCCTGGCAAGGGAGTGATTAACTGAGACAGAGACAAGTGGTTAGGATTAGGGTCCTCTCTGAGTACCTAGAGTCCTAGGTAAGGCAGGAGTACCTGACTAGAGCTGCCATACCAAGTAGAAAACAAAACAAATCTACTCGTTTGGCTTAAGCCAGTCTGGCAAGAGACCGGGACTCTATAGGATTTGGGGTGCCTGGTTTTCACCCCAAGCAGCAAAATGTATGGAAGCACAATTAAGTCTAACACCTACCTCCTGGTGAGCTGGTGGCTACCAATGTACTCTCCATACTGACAATGATTAGCTCAAGAACTAAATGAGGCTGGCTGGATTCATAGGCTAAGGACCTTCAGTGGCAGCAACTGAGCGGGTTATGAGAGACGGTAGCAGACATGCCTAGGATATGAGGAACATTGTGCTGGGTATTATGAAGATTTAGAGATGAGCAGTGTTGTTGATAATTTGAACCTAAAGCATGAGCAAGAGTACAAACAGAATGCTTTAGGAGAAAAGAGAAGTACAAAATGTAATAAAGCAACCTTAAAGAATAAATGTGAAGTAGTTTATGTGCAGATTCAAGCAAGGAAACGTTATTTGTACAAAATTATTAGGAGAAGTTGGAGATGGTAATGGCAATAGTACATTTATTGACTGTTAAATAAGAAGCAGTATGACCCTCATAAAGGCTGTTTATGTATAGCAGGGTTGAAGTGCCACATGATAAAACTCATAAGCTTTACTTATAAGACTTCTAACTAGTGTAGGGAAAGAGAAAAAAATCCTGCCAGACAGCATGTCTGCTTTGTTTGGAATAGAAGCATAAATATCTAATTTGCCTTGTTACAGAGAAGAATGCATGATCTATGCAGCATGTAGCCAAATAATCATTCTATCAGGCTCAAAATGTAGGGAACATAATTAATTTGCTGCTTCACCCTAATCCTTATTCTCAGATGGTGAAACAGAAATCTCTAAATTTGTATTTCATTTAGTCGTATTTCATTTCTTAGAAGCTAAAAACATAATTTTGCCAGAAGATCAAAAATAAAAGCAGCCACTACAAGTCAGTATACCCTGAATTAGAAAAGTTAAAAACACACACAGTAATAAATTTCTAAAAGTTTGTTTTTCTCTCGGCATTTTTCCAGTCTGTAGGCTTTTTTCTTTTCTATTTAAGTGTCGTGTCATGAAAGCAAGTGGGTCTGTGATGATAAATATGTCTCATGAGTGCAAGGTAGGGCCATATAAACCTGTCCTATTAGCATTTTTTCACAAAAGTTCCTCTGTTAATTTTTCTGTTCAAGAAAAATGAGGATGACTAGCAGCCTCAAACAAAATCTGAGTTTTGTTTTTAAACACAATTGACTTGATGCTATTTAAGTTAGAAACTGATTTTATGTTTTAATTTTGTCAGGCTTTTACTTTTTAGGTGGTGCCTTGCCAGCCAGCTGCCATTCTGTGTTAGGTTTTTCAGTTTCCTGGTGTATTTTGTAATACACAAACAAAATGCATTTTTATGAAACCATAAAAATGATCAGCTATGCACTCTTATATAGAATGCTTATGTGCAGCGTAATTGTTTAATACTGTTTTCTTTCCACATTAAGTCAGCCTGAAAGACTATTGATTGTTGCAAACACTGTTTCTTAATGCCATAATTCTCCAGACCTGTGTCTCAAGGGACCCTAGGCAGGAGGGTAATTGTATATGTTGCTGCTCTCTGTTAAACACCCAGCGACAGCCTGTCTGGGTTGACTCAGGTCATAGAACTGCGTTTCACAATGCTGAATTGCCTGCAGTTGTGACATAAAGTCGGGGGGGGGACCTCCTCATGTATGGCTAAGTGAAGGGTGAGTTTGAAGGTGAAAAACACCAAAATTTTAGTAGGCATATTGTATTGAGAATAGAGTAAAAGACCATTCTATATGAAGGTTTAAATTTTTCCTTAATTTATAGACGTGTGCCAAAATCATCATATTAATTACTTTCATTTGTATAGTACTTTATACAAAGCACTTTACATGTGAATCATCTCACCACCAAGCAAGCCCTGTTCTCTTGAGCAAGTTATTTAACTTCCTCGATCCTTAGTTTTCTGATCTGTGAAAGCGGGCATAAATTGCAAAATGTCCTCTTAACCTCACAGAGTTGTGAAGGTCAAATGCCATAGAGCTTAGTCATGCAAATGTTAGGTATTTTCCCCTCACTAGAGTAAAGCCACATAAATAAATTAACAACTGTTTTTAAAGCAACTACCATGTGCTAAGTGCCCTGCTGGGAGGAGGGGGCCCAGTTTCCTGCCTTGGGAATGGATTCTGGCATTCTGATGGCAGTTCATTCTGAATCACCTGTTTGTTCTTAAAAACCAAAGGAGATGAGATCAGGCAAGCTGAGGGTGGGGCGAGGAGGAAGACTAGGAGAATGCCATAGCTTTACATATTTTCTAAGATTTTCTGTTGGAAGTATTCTTACTTACACTAAATCGAAGATTTATACAAAGTGGTTTCAACTTCATCATGTGTCCAAAATGAGTTCTGTTTTGCTAGGCTTGAGCCCAGGTGGTCATGTCCCCTCAGGCTACCTGGAGACTTAAGGATTGTAATGTCTTGCACATGTTTCTGGAGGGCCGCAGAGCTGGGTGGCATGGGGCTCACTTGGATGAGTTTGATTCACAACCCTATTTCCAGGAAGTCACATCTTCCTTCTCAGAACAATGCCCTAACTGTTAAAAGTATGCAGATTTTCATGTTTGTTCTCAGTGATGAAGAGCAGAAAGTCTACCAAAAATGTTAAATTATGGTAATAATGGAAATGTCTTTGTTTATTGAACTGATCTTTTCACATTTAGAATAAATATTTCCTTTGTAGTGACTCCTTAAAAAATTCCAAAAGCTTTGTAGCATTATTATGAGAAGGGATTTTTTTTTTCCTCCTGTGAAACTGTGTTAGCAAGACTGGAGAAAACTGGAATTCTCTGGTAACCACAGGGTCAAGTATCCATCTCCACACACATCTATTCTACCTCATTTATAAAGGAGCAGTTTATTCTTAATTCCTATCTCCTTTTTAGGGAACAAAGTTAATGTCGACAAGGAACAGTAAATCAGATTTGTAATCTATAATATTAGGGAACAAAGTGATATCAAGTAATTTTTGTGTTACAATCATAGAGATCATCTTATCTAACCCCTTCACAGTCCAGAGAACCTAAGTCTCTGTCTAAATGTACATGGCTGATTTTTGGCTGATTCTATAGTTTGCTACTGTTGACACCAGGCAACACAAGGAGTGATATTTCTTAAAGGTTATGGTGGACCAGAATGTACCGTTTTTTATTAAAATAAGTGCATGTGAAAACTGGCTTGGTGATTGTGCATTTCTAAACTGCAAATATCCAGTGTTACATCTACTGTCCTTAATGGGTCTGGACCACGTGTACTATAGTTGCTTACTGAAAGAAAACATCATCAAATGGTACTGCTTTGGGTGCCAGGGACCTAGTATTTTTCTGAACTCTAACATGTATATTCTGGGTCTTGGGTTTTTTCCCTGCTCTGAAGTAGAATAGTAAGAGGGCTGACATGACCAACTAACATCTCCATGGAGTACCATTCTTTCATAAAAACTACCAAAAAAATATTGTAGTTCATGTCCCATAGCCCAGGGGGAAGAAGTGTTTTTGATTTCTGACCCTAACTTTTCCAATCTATCTTACAAATTCCAAGTAGGTTCAGCTCAGAGTAAATGTGGAAAGACCCAACTGGACCCAGATACTTCATGCTTAACCTTAGGAGTTGTGGAGTGAGGAGGAAAATATGTAGAATTGTTTCTAGAATCTGTCATGTTACTCATGGGATAGGCTGGTCCCTCTAAGATGCTCCGGAACTTAACCTTCCTATCCAGGATTTCTTTAGTCCTATGATCAAAATAAACCTTCTGTTTTCCCCTGTACTTTTCCTGTCTGATCCAGGCCCAAATCTACATTTTTGGAAGCCTGCAAATGTTCATAGTCCATAAGCAATAATGTTCATAGATACCCTGACCAAAGGCTTCTTCAGCAAGCACAGGCAGAGGGCTGATTGGGGGAAACGTCGATTCCTGCTGTCCAACAAATAGTTTTTTGCTGGGAGTGAATCACAAGGTCCGTGTGAGGACCAACTTGAGTTTTTAGTACATGAGTTGTTTTATTCAGATGTTTTCTGGCATATAAAAAAGAGTAACTTCATTTAGTACAGAGAACACTTAAGATGAAAGTGTGGAAAGCTTGGGCTCTCAAATTTATGATGTATTGTTTTTTACTCTTAAAAATGTTTTTAACCTTTGATCATCTAAAAAGTAGTGCCATGCGAGTAACTAAATTCCTTATGAAATTGGCAAATAGAGTGTGATGGGGCTTAATGGAACTTGTGTCGTTAGGAAGCCATTCTGTACTCCTTGGGAGAAGATCAGACCATCACACAAAGGCTTAGAGGTTAAAATAATAAGAATAACAAAGGCTAACTTGTAGCTCTGTTTCTGTTGTCATTTCACAAGAGCCTTGAGAGTGATGTAAGGCAAACTTCCTAGTTAGTGCCCTGCAACCAAGAGCATCCTCTCTCTCCTTTGGTTCTTTGGGATTCTGATTCGCTTTGACGTGAGAAGAAGCTAATTATCGGTTGATTTGTAGAAAGAATGATTAATAATCACTTCCGTTTGGTGGAATGTAATCTGTGGAGGTAACATTAATGTTTTTACTACCTTATGAAGCAACATGAGGGAGAAGGAAAAAAAACCCTGTATAATCTTTTGCAACAAGCTATAAAATGATACATTTAGTCTTTAATAATTAAACAAAAACATTTTTATTCACATAATGTTACAATCATATTGCTAATACAGCTTAATGCTTACTTTTTAACTAATTCATTTTCTAATTTGTGGCCATCTAGAAAGGTTTATTAAATCTAATGACTGTTTTAGGATTAAGTAGGGGAAAAGCATGTTCTAATTACAGGGATGGCTAAAAGCAAACTAATTAACCAAAAACGTGTATTTCCTTCCTCATAGATGTCTGGTCAGCCATATCCGAGATGAACTTGGGTTACCTAGCTCCCGAGTTTTTTAATCATGTTTTTAGATTGCATTTTTTACACCATCTGTACCGTTAACATGACTGTAATTTCTGTCACAGTTGGATGCTTCAGTTAATAAATGTTTTGTTTTGGAGGGGATGGGAAGCCAGACCAGGAGATGGAAGTGTTTATGAATGAACCAAGGAAGGGATTATGCCTTAACTGAGGGACCATGAGGTGACGATGCTGAACTTCTGTAACTGTGAATTTGCTGTTGTCCTTTCCTGCCCCACCTTACAAATACTCTTAATCCATCCTTCTAAAAAAAAAAAACCTGACCTAATAGAAAGTATTAACCACCAGCTAGTCAAAATCTAAATAACCTCATTCTTATACAACAGAATATATACAGAAGAATGTAGAAGAATATGTGGTTATTTTATAAAATTTGGAAGCATTTATTTTTCAAGGTTTTATATATCATGAACAAAGCACAGAATTCCAGTGCTATAGTTCAGAGTTCCAAATAAATTGTTTTATCCTATTTTTTTAAAGAATTACGGGTTTTCCGGATATGTTTTTCTTTTTTCACTAATAACTACTGCTGCAGGCTTTTAAAAAAACACACTGATGATGTTTTCAAAATTGAAGAAAATGATTAGTGTTTTAAAGCATCTGATTATAATTTCAAAGAGTGGTAGTATATTGATTAAAAATAAGTTTGTAGGAATAGATAATAAAAATTTGGTTGTGGGTGGGGAGTGGGTAGGCAACATACAATGTAAGCTGCAAACTTATTGACCAAAAATAAGGACACATACTTTTCAGTTTGAAAAGATGACCATTCATGACTAAAAACTTATCTATATAAGAAGACTGAATTTTTAGTTAAGTCCTAGAATACTAGGATGAAATTTTACATCTTGAAGCATGAGACATTAGCTTTAGTACTGTAAAGGAAATATTAGTACATATTGGGTGCCTGGAAGCCTCCCTCAAGGAGCTTACAGTGTAGTAAACATTTGAAGGATGAGGAGTTATGGCAAAATAGAAAATGTAATTTACTTCAAAAATTTTTTTAAGGCCGGGCGCGGTGGCTCACGCCTGTAATCCTAGCACTCTGGGAGGCCGAGGCGGGTGGATCGTCCTGAGCTCAGGAGTTCGAGACCAGCCTGAGCAAGAGTGAGACCCCATCTCTACCAAAAATAGAAAGAAATTAATTGGACAGCTAAAAATATATATAGAAAAAATTAGCTGGGCATGGTGGCGCATGCCTGTAGTCCCAGCTACTCGGGAGGCTGAGACAGTAGGATTGTTTGAGCCCAGGAGTTTGAGGTTGCTGTGAGCTAGGCTGACGCCATGGCACTCGCCCCAGGCAAGACAGTGAGACTCTGTCTCAAAAAAAAAAAAAAAAAATTTTTTTTAAATGATGGTTTATATAATAAAATTATTTTGGTAGTAGACAATGGAAGTAGCACTTGCAGTCATTTGTATTTAGTGGTCTTTTGATATTTGCTAGTGGTGCATCCTAAAGCCTTTGTGCACCCTCGAATTCCCAAACAGCCTTGTAACATGCAGTTGTACCCTTGAATGATGCTAATAAAAGTAATTGAAAATTTAGAGCGACACCTTGAGGCCTTTCAGAAAGTGACTGTGTACACTGACAGTAAAGAAGTCACACGGATGCAAACACTGGGCAGCTGTCTACAGTCACGCATTCAGTGAGTCCATCCCACCTATCAACCTTGAAGTCATTTGGGAATTCCAGATTATACATCAGCAAAATAACAAATAAATGTAAGTCCTGAACATCCCTGTTCAAACTAGGAAAAATGAGGATCTAAAAATTTCCCACATAAATTGTACATTTGCCAAACAGCACACGCTTCGAGGAGCAAGAAAAGAATGGGTGGTCGGTGTTCATAAGCAGGGTCCACAGGTATTTGTTGCTTGCTTTGTTAAAAATCAACACTGCTGACTCAGTAGAGTTTGATTCGTTGGAGTTCATGGTGCAGGCACGCTCGTATGGCCCGTTTCTTTAGGCCAGGACTGTGTTTTCTAGCAATGCATTCTGTTTAACAGAATTCCACCACTGATGAGAACAGTCAAGATATCAAATTTGTTGTAATGCAATTTTCCTTGTATGACTAATCTTCACCCTTAAAGCAAAACCTAGTTAGGATAATGAAGGCACATACAACCAAAGCCTCTGTAAAGTTTGCTTGGAACTTGACTTTTAGTGTGTGTCAGTTAGCCAAACGCTTTTATCGATAAAGCCAGTGACCTTGGAATTGATCAGATTGAGCATTCAAATCAACTTAATATTTAAAATGCTTTCAGATAATTTCCACGAAGTCTTATGAAATACAACAGCCCAAGTTCAGGGTTGTACTATTACTTGGTCCTGACAGGCTTTCCGTATTCCATCACTGGCTTTCTAACTTACTCTTCACCAGACTGAAATCAGAGTAATGAAAACAGTCAAACTGCTCATAAAATGTCACATTACTATGAGAGCACACATTATTTCTACAGATATTTTCTGTCAGTCGCTAGATCACTACTCAAATGACAGCAGTGCCTGCCTGAAACGTGCTTTAAAAGTGACAGTCCTGTACCGTAAAGACAACTTCAGCAGTAAAATTTACTGATTTGTCTCTTTGATCTCAGCCTACAAAAGATACCAAATGTTACTCAGGAATAAATAAAAACATTTATAGAAAAGGGGAGAAAAGGTTATGTGCTTCATTTTGCTTATCAATGTCATTTCCAAGCCAACAATTTTATTAGGGATAGGGGTATGGTGACATGCTATTTTTAGTTTGTGGGGGAGAAATGTGACATTTAGAACAAATGTCATAGCATTTCTTCAATAGAAATCCATGCTGTCAGCTCCTAGCTCTAGAGAATTATGGAAAAGCTGTACCAAACCAAAGGAGAGGCAACAATAACTTGATTTTCGTTTAACCCTCTCAGACCCAGCCTCAGTGCGGATGGACAGTGAAGACAGTTTTGTGTGTTGCATAGCTCTGGGACGCAGGCCTGTGTTTGCACAAAGGGTATTTTTTTAAAAGGGTCTATTCCATCTACCCAAGAAATGATTGTGTTCAGCCACAGCCCTATGACCTGTTTTGTTCATCGAACCTTGAGAAGAAGCAATTTTTTCACAAACACAAGAAGAACTCAAATATCTACTAAAGTAACTACTCCAATATGAAAGCCAGAAAGTGACTTTTTATTGCCTATAAACAACAAAATAAACAACAAAAACAGTAGAGGACATAATTATTAGACTTCGATATAAAAAGAAATAGTATGTAATGAATAGAGTTCTCATTATGGAACATTTTGCCCTTATCTCATCCTTTTTTTTTTTTTTTTTTTTGGCATATATTCATAGTCTACCATGAAATATCTCTGGGTTGTTATTTAACTTTTCAGGGACAAGAGCCATATCTTACATTTCTCTAAGTCCCCCACAGTACCTAGCACAGTTCTTGATAAAAAAAACTACTGAACAATTGAAGCGTTGGTTTGAAAAATATGGTCCATATCTAAAGTTTTTTTTAACTTTCAGGCTCTCCCTAGCATGCCTCCCCCACCCCCAACACACACAAAGATTACTTTCAGCCTTTGCTGTTTTCAAGGCTCAGAGGCCGCTTTCTCCACCCTTACCCCTATTGAGTAATAACAGTAGTCTCTGCTGACAATGACCTGGGCACTTTTTAAATATATATCATCATTTTCATAAAGTAAGAAGATGGACACATCTGTGTCTTTTTCAATGTTCTCTCCTTTCTTTGCCTCTGCAAATAATTCTGTGCTTCATTCATGATCTTTTTTCTTTCCTTCCCATCTCTGAAGAGGGTCCTCTCTTCCTTGACAAAGCTCTTCCCCTAAACTCTTCATCAGATCCCTTCTGCCTTTCCGAGGATCCTACCGATCGTCCCCAGTGTTCTATCTGTCTTCCTTTTTCTGTGACTCCTTCCCATTTGCTTTCGGATGGGCATAGTATTAAGTCTCCAATTTAACCTGCTGTCTTCTCTCATTACCATTAATTTGCTAAACATAAATTGGGCATTCACTAGTTACAGGCAGTAAGCCAAGTAATAAGGGTATACCCTTAAATAAGAGAGTGCCTTCTCTTCAATAGTTCACACCTGCTGAACTTATTCAACAAGTAACGTGTTCAAGGTATCACCTCCACAAACATTCATTCAGCAAACATTTACCGGTCAGATTCGGATGACACAATGACTACTAATGATAGTCGTTGCTCTCAAGTAGCACATAGTGTATGCTTTTCCTAGCACCTATACTAGCTGTACGTCTCATTTTCAACTTTTGCTTATTTCCTGCCTCCATTATGATTTGTTTTATACGTGTCTATAATATGCTTATTGCAGTTTTTCTCCAATTGCTATGAAACCATTTTGAAGGCAAAGTCTTTTTAAAACTGAATTACTTTTTATATTTCATGGTCATTGCCTGGACAGAGTACCTCAACACAGGTCCACCTCATGCAGCAACACTGGCTGTGTACTGCACAGCTCCAAGGAGGACGAGACACATCTCCGTTTAGGTGGCCTTGCACATTAGTGCTTAAGAAATATTTTCTTTTGGCTCTTAGAATACCAGCAATTTTTGAAACAGCATTCCATTTTCTAAAATTCTTTTTTTAGTCTTTTCTATCTTCTACTCTTTTTAATTCCCCTGCTATATAAAGCCATGTGAATAATTCATATTCATTGGTTCAGAAGTAGGTGATGTTTTGAAAATTCATTTTTATATGAATTAGATATATATGATTTAGTAATTTGTATATGCCCCCAATTATATTCTTAACCTGTTTTTTCTAATAGTGTTTTGACATGACTTTTTAACGCTTGTCATCTGTATTGACAACCTCATTGGCAGAGTGGAGGTATGTGATTTTTTTTTTTTAATCGTTTAAGCGTTGTCATTTTTAACCATGGAGTCTCAAAAACAAAGAAAAAGAATTGCTTCTGTATGAATTTATTTAAGACTTTAATGAATCAACCTAATGACATTTGAACTTGGATTGCTTCTGCCTCTCTTCTGATAAATTAGTGAATGTATGTCAGGTTTGTTCTATTATGGCAGCTGTTTAATCATCAATAGTAATATTTTGTATAAATCATAATAGAGGACTCACCTCCATATCTGTGTGCCCATTTGGGGAGAAGGGTATCATTCTCTTAGCTAGCAACAGAATTCCTCCTAGGAAGGGAACCGGCTTTGCTTAGGAAATTATCTTGATAGACAGTTCAGTGGACAAAGTAAGAACCTAAGGGTATGAGTTAGAAGGAAACAAGGCTGTGAAAGAACTCACCACTCTGCAGCAGAAAAATAGAGGAATTGTTTTCTCTCAGCATAAATGAAAGAAAGAGTAATAAAAGAAGGAGAAGAAGTGGAGAATAACTAGTATTGAGTTTTCAGTGGTTTGCATTTTTTTCTCCTGTGTGCACTCAATCACAGAACTAAGTCAGAAGACCAAAAATTGGGAGCTAGATAGGACCTTGAGAATGAGGGGTGGTCTAGATGTTTAAAGTCATTTGAGAAGAGCACTGGACTTTTTTTCCACAGGGCAAGGAGTGGGAGATTGAAGCCAATCTAACTAGATCTAATGGGGCAGGGAGACTCCAGATGACAACTGGGTTTCATGTACAGTCATGCCCGCCTTCAGTTCCCAGCTCTGCCTTTTACTAGCTGTGTACCTATGGGAAAAATACTTAATTGCTCTGTGCCTCAGTTTCCTCATCTATAAAATGGGCATAATAAAAGTACATTTTTTTCAATTAGTTGTCTGGTGACTAAATTAATACATGTGAAGAGATTGGAAAAATGTTTTACATATAAGCACTAGGATAAATGCCACATGTATCACCCATGCATGTGGAAACACATAAGATAGAAGATTGGGTTTACTTTTTATATGTATGCTTTAGGCTTAATTACAAAGAAGTAATACATCAAAAACCCATTCTAAGGAAACCAAATTGGGTCAGTATCTCTTCTTTCTGGCAACTTCTATTCTCCTTTAAATATAAAATATTTTATACCCTGATCAAATAAATTACTTAATGAGTAATTTACTATCTATATACCAATATTATTGGGCTCCATCAGTCCTCATGTATTTACAAAGACCAAAATTTTATCAAAGTCTCGATATGTTTTCCAATTCTTATACATTTGCTCCTTGAGAGAAAATATATTGCTTTGTTTCCAAAACAATGATATAAGTAGGTTTCATTAGACATAATGTTAAAAGTTTTAATCATTTGGCTCTTGTCCACATGTGATGGAAAAGTAAATTGCTTTATAAAAGTCGTTAAGCCTCTGGTGGCTAAATGCTGTACTATATAAAATATTGAAATACAGGATTGATGGCAATATTTTAAGAATGTAATTACTGTGTATTTTGATTGCTTCCACTGAAAACATTTACTGCTGACCAACTTTGGGAGCCATTCCTGTTCATTTGAATTGTCTACCATACTGATTATATACAAGGTATCTAGAAACTCAGGAAAAAATTTATAATCCAAATCCTCATAACCTCTTAGAAAACATTTAGATTTAGATTTTAAAGTGTTTATAACACATTTTTCTCTAAGTAATTGTTTTACTTCATCTAGTTTTTTTCCCAGAATTGTACTTTCTCTTTGTAAGGGGGGCGGGTGGAGGTTGGGGAAGATAATTTTAAGATGTTATTATATTTAGTAGTGATTCCTTTTATAATTGGGAGGGGGCTTTTGAAATAAAATACTCCGTTTTACCCCAGCTCAAGCCAGAAATAGAATTTAGAAGCATGGAGGGAGAAGGGACATGGTGTAGTAGGAAGAGTGAGGAATTTGATTAGAAGACCATGGAGAAGCCTGGTCTCCCCAGGACGTCACTGCCCATTGTAGCACCTTTCACAGTGTATTGTTAACACTTCATTTTCTGTCTGGAGAGTGAAAGCTCTGTAAGAGCAGGGACTGTGTGACTGCTTGCTGTATCCCCAGTACCTAGCACGTATAGAAGGTTAATGAGTATTTGTTGAATGAATTAGCTGATTCACTTAAGTCACTTTGCAATTTGGTGATTATTCATTATGTTCAAGAGACCCATTTCCCATGCATTAGTAATTAGTCCTGCTGGGAAAGAAATTTCATAAAATCTGTGAGAAGGGCAGCCTGACAGTGTGTATGAAGGCCTTCCAAATGTGCCAAGGAATATATTATAAAGAAATAGTCATGGATCTGAGTAAACATAAATCTGCAAGGAGGTCCATTGCTGAACTGTTTATAACAATAAAATGTTAAAGAACAACCTAAATATCCCATAATAGGTGACGAGTTACATAAACTTGCTGCATTCATATGATGTAATGCCACACAGTCACTAAAATCGTGTCGTAGAAGAATATTTGATGATGGGGAGGGCAATGTTCATTGATATGTCAAAACTTGAAAAAGTGTTACAAGATCACATGTATATATGGTATCAATTTCATAAAAATATCACACATTTGCTTAGAAAAAAATAAGACTGGTAAAATATATACCACAATGTTAACAGAGTTATCTTTAAGTGGCAGAATCCCAGGTAATTTTATTTTCTTTTTTGTGCTTTTCTATATTTTTGAAAATTTCTAAAATGAACATTTATTCCTTTTGTAAAGAAGGGAGAGTAGGGGAGGGAGGGAGGGAAGGAGCAAGGGAAGTTTTCCATGCCGTTTTGTAGAGCACTGGGACAAGCCCATCGGTAAGGAATTGAAACAGGAGTGGGAGATACGGAAGAGAGAACAGTGGATATAAGGAAGACGGAGACAGGCCAGCAGTTAATAGCTGTGGCCACCAAAGAATTCGTGTGATGAGATCAATAGGATTCAAGCAGCTGGAGAGATGCGGCAAGATCCCTGGGAGTAGGGTTGGTGGTATGCATGCTGTTGTCATTGCTTTGGCGTGGAGCCCGCCTAAGAGTATAGGGTAGCAAACAGAACCTCGGGTGCCTGATGGGCTTTGCCAAGGAGAAGGGTCTCCTGTCTGCCTGGACTGGTTTTCAGCTTAGGATTTAAGCACATTTTAGCCATGTATTCCTTTGGCTCCTCATATGTGTTTATTGATTTCTTTTTCTGCACCTTATTCTTTGTTTCTGCTATGATACTTACGAGACAGTGAGTGGGGTGGAAAGAGACGGGCTTTGAGCTTGGCAGAATTCAGCAGGCATAGATTTGATCCCTGCTCTCTCTCTTTTAAGCCCTATGACCTTGGACAAATTTGCTTTGATGCTCTGAGCCAGCAGTGTTAAAATGATGCTAATAACAATCACCTTGTGAGGTTTTAAACAAGATACATAGATGTAAAGTCTCCAGCTCAATGCCTTTCCCAGTAATAGACAGGCGATAAATGCCATCTATCTTAAGATTGACTTTTCTCATTGTTCCTGATTACACAACACAGTATATCTTATAATTACAAAAGCATATGCTTGTGTTGATATCTTGTTTTTTGTTTTTGTAGATTTTTCCCTTAAGTAATGTAAAGAAAATAGCTAAATGAAAATCTTCGCCAGTGAAAGCAAGCTGCTTTGTGACTTCCAAAATCAGTAGTTTGGTAGTACTTCTGTTTCATTATGACATCTACCAGTCACCTAAACTGGCCTCACTGAAACAAAACAGCCTTTGAGAAATGCAAGCACATCACTCAGCCTTGTTATGGAAAACTGGCAGAGCACCTGGATGTGCCCAGAGGGACTGTGATTTCACTTCTCACTCCATAAGCAACATCCTTCTGTTGTGAATTAAATCTTCACAGTCAAAATCTGTGTCTGCATGTGCTTGTTTATTTGGAAAAGAAATGTTATTCAGAGGCTTTTTATTTGTGATACTTGTGGAGCAATATGATATTCAGCGAGCTTAATATTGGTAGAGTGCTCTTTTCATTTTAAAGATTCTTCACAAGCTTTTCTTTTTTTTTTTTTTTCCTGGTTTTACTATCTATTATTAGGCCAACAGACAAGTTATATTTTAAACATATGTGTAAGTATGATGTGCATGTGTTTATAACATAAATGAATATTATGTATAATCTATTTGTGAATTGCTGTGTGTATCTGAGGGTATGCATGTTAGTGAACTGGTTTCAGTTTACACAAGGAGGTTTCTTTTTTCTGGGTTCACCCAACCTCACTGTATTCAGGATAGTAAATTCTGTCCTCTTATCTCCCATCCCAAGCTGAGTTCAGCATCTGGAGAAGCTTAAGGTCCCAATGCATCAAATTATCCTGCTCAAACTGTTGTTTATTACAGTCCATTTTGTCCTGTCATTCCAGTGACAGAATGTCAAAGCTTTTCTTTCCATTGCTTTCAGCTTTCAGCCTCTGCTGGGATCTGATGTGCTGCTCCCGCCTTGCTGGGAGGTGGGGCGTGTGGGCTCTGACAGTCATGGCGGAGGCTGCAGGCCAGAGTGACTGTAGCACTGGTTAACTTCCTCGCTAGAGCTCAGGATGGGTTTATGCCCCACCACTTCACTTCCAGGGCCACAAACATGCCCTCCATTTTATGAATATTGGTTAGTTTCCTATATATTTCCATTTCTCTTCTTTTGAGACCTGAGTAACCACAAGCAAAGCATATATGATGGTATTCATAGAAGTGTTGACATTTTAAGTCTAGAAATGTAATGTGAATTTCATCACTAACTACAAATGTGTTCTATAATCTGAGCAAGTTAATTTAGATAAATAGAAATATTTTATCTTTTAAAACTCAGACCAGAATAACTAAACATTCACATGAATTTCCCATTTAATTTTTTAAGCCTTCAACTTTTAACCTCTGTTTTTTCAGATAGAAACATATATGTACTTATTTTCAGTTTCATACAATTGTGGTCATATATCTAATTACACATGATTTACCTTTCCAGGATGAAGTTTTGTGGTGACAAAAGATGTTTTCCAGATACATTGGTTTTGACTATTGTCCGCACAGTTGATAATTCATAGAAGTTTGCCCAGTGCCTAACTCTGGGGCCTTTTGACCCTTGTTTTCTAAAACTTTTTTTTTTTTTTTAATTTTTAAATGACCTCATTACAGATATGCTGTAATGATATCTCATTGAACAGGCAGTTTCTGTAGTATCCTTAACAAAATGATTGTGATAGAGTTGCGACTAATAAATTCATTTCCAGCTGGCATGCAACTTCTGTTATTCAGAGAAGAGAAAATCTGCCAATTGTAACACACTCCGTACTGATCCTAGACTAGGAAATATTCGTGTGGTTCTACTTAAAATCAACTCTAGCCCAAGTCACACTCTTCTCTTGCCTGGACCATGCAGTGGCCTTCCAACTCATGCCTCCACGTCCATTCTCATCCTGCTCTCGAATCTATTCTTCAACAGGAAACTGGAATGATCTTTTATACAAACAAATCTGATTTTATTACTTCTCTGCTTAAAACTCCTCAGTGGCTTTCCATTTCTTTTAGGGGGAAGGCAGAACCCTTATGTGTCTGCAATGCCAAATCCCTCCCTCTTCCTAGCCGCACACTCCTGGCCTCCTGGAGTCCCAAGCACACAGTGTTCCTTCCTACCATGTGCTCTGAACAGCCCCTGCCTGAAATACCCTTCCTGCCTTTTTTTTGCATCATCATCTCCTGGTCAACCTGCAGACGTCATCCCTGGAGCTTCCTCAAAGCACCTCTCCCTGACTTTTCTGACTATTTCAGATCACTACAGTATATGCTCTCTCAGCAACCTGTGACAGTCCCCTTAACACACATAGCAGCTGCCATTTTACATTTGTGTGATTATTTGATCACTGTTCATCTCGCTTACTAGACTGTAAGTTCCAACAGGACAGGGACCATGCCTGTGGTAGATGCTCAGTGAAGAGTTACAGAATAATTAGGTGAAGATGATTATACCTGTATTATGTTTTGTTTTATGAAAGCATGTCCTCAGTTGTGCTGGTTTACACAGTTCTCACAGGTATCCGCTCTTAACAGTGACACCTAATTCACTTACCACTCTGCTGAGATCTTGCCTCCTGTTCTCAGTCTCAACTATAGACTAGCCTTTTAAAAATTAAACTCCTACTTCAGGCAGGGTTTGCGATTCAAAAATATTTTTACCAAAACAGTGGTTAATTGAGTCAAGGAATAGATCCTGGAAAGTTAGAAAATGCAAATTAAGGAAAAAATAGGGGTCGATTATAATGTAGGAAGCCCCTTTTCTTGGCTGGTGGTGCAGTGAAGGTGGGGTCAGGAAACAGAGAAGACGACCTCCTGGTGACACCCACCCTGGCCTTTTGTGTCAGCACAAAGTAATCCTGCTCTTCTGAGTTAAAAGACATTGTGAAAACCTTCTATGAAATGGGCTCATCTTTCTTATGTACTTGAAAAGGCTACTTCCCTCAAAGATACTGTATAAGGTTGACATTATCAGAATAAAAATAATCTTGATTGCTCTATTTTTCTAAACAGCAGATCAACAAACATCATTTTATAAGTAACAGTGACTACCTGCTTCAGCAAAAAATTATTTATGTGCTATAGAAACACAATATTGAAATGATAGCTCCAACAAGCATGTTGTATCTCTCTTCCAATCAAACAGCAAGAGATAAACTGTTAGCAATAATAAAGAGATGCCTGCTGTACTGAGAATATGCTGTTTTTGAGATAAAGATCTTTTTGATGGTTTTAATCACTTTTTGCCTTTCAAGAGAATTTATCCACTTAATATATTGATAAGGGTAATCTTCATTCCAGATTTATAATGTTTCTAAATATATGTTTTTGACTGTACACATAAAAATTAAATTTAGAGAAAAGAATCTCAAAATTCACTCTTCTGTAAAGCTAACATATAAACTATGCTTCTACAATGCTTCCTTTATGGGCTTGGAGTAATTAAGCAGACATAACACATAAAGGAATTTATTAGGCTTTTATTAAGGCTTGATAATTTGAGTTTCAGATTTTAAATCTCAAAGGGCTCATAAGTGTTGTCATTTTCTACTAAAAGCTACATTTAGAAAGAAGTTAAACCATGGTGCAAAGGAAAGGCACGTTTGAATGGAAAATACAAAGTGCCATTTTCATTAATTCAGCACTTCAATGCCAGTGTCTATTGTGCCTAGCATGAGGCTTTTAATAAGTAATACAGACACTGCTTAGATGAGTTAATTTATGCTGTTATTTTCTTGAAACTGTGTTAATTGCAGGATTTAGAGGTTTGAGATTGAGATATGCCTCAGTAGGGAGGGCGGAGATCTACTTCAAACTCCAAAACTATGAGTGATTCTAATTTGCCAAGCCAATTTAAATCTTAGAAATAAGATTTTCAGTTTGACTTGACTCCTGAAATATACTGGGACCATTCCAGGTCTCTGCAGGGTGAATTCTGGAATGGTTTGTGACATTGAATGGACATCTTCTGGTTAAACATCTCTCCTTGTTGACACCTAATTCCCCATAAAATCTTCGTCTATTTGGGGTCATGAAAGTACATTTCCCCAACAGAGGCCACACTTCAAAATTTAAGAGACGCTAGAACTGAAAACTGTGCCTACGATGGAAAAGCGGTAAATGGGGCACGAAACCATGCGGCGCACTCTATGGTTTTGCCTAGAATTCCAGTTCATCAAGAATTTGCTCTAATATTGAAAATACAAACAAGAGCCACCTGGCTCGGTCATGCTTTGTATCACATTTGTGACTTCCCTGCCTCTTGTTTGTTTTGAAGGACCTAGCAGCTTGGCTTGAGTATCTTAACTAGTGCCACACCTGCACCCTTCTGTGGGGATCCATTGGGGGTTTACTTCACACACAGTCAGCAAGGTCAATCGGGACAAACATTAGGACGTCTGCCCCAACACATAAAATCTGGCCTTAAATTCATGCCTGATGGATGAAGCTAGCAAATGCCCTTTTCACCCTCTCCAAACCTTCAGCATAGTCTTGCCTTACGGAAAGTCACTTCTTTTGACAATGCCGAAGATGAGGTGGTCGTTCCTGGGCTCTGGTTGCATTGGCCACCTTCTTGGGGTTGGTTTTGTAACCGTCTCCACTTCATTCTCTCAACAATGCAGGGGCCTCACATACATCACGCACTGCCGTAGACTGGATCCTAGCCTCTTAATCTTCATAATAACACAAAACAAACACCCATTTGGGACCACAGGCAGAACCCACTGTCGTTTAGGGATAGAGTAACCTTTAGTGTCTTGATTTCAAGTTGCCATTTTTTTTTGCTTTCTTTGTGCACATATTTCTTTTCCACCCTAGTCATTTATGCTCTCCTTCAAAGGTTCTCAAACCAATCATCCAAAATCCTTATTCTGTTGGAGGCTCCTAAACCACAGACGTTTGTTAAGTGAAAATCAGAAAAAGGCATGTGGAGTTGAGTCATAAAGCAAATCTTATCTTAAACTTTGTGGTCTTAAAATAATGCTATCATTTTAATTATTAATTGGGATCCCTGTCCCCAGTATTACCCCAGCTCTGTCTAAATTGTTGCCCCAGGGCTCCTAATTATTGGTCGCCCAAGTGCTGGTCCAGGATGACATTTTCACCAAACTGCAGACATTAGAAAAATAAGAACAATAGAAATGCAGTCAGAAATATAATACCGTCAGTTAAATTCATTATTTAAAAGACTCTTCTTTAAAATCCCTTTCTCTTTTGAAATGATTGTGATTATAGATACTAAATTTTAAGACATTATGTACCTTCTTGAAAAATAACAAGTGGACAACCTTCTAAACAAACACCGGGTTTTTATTTTTTCTTTTTTTACCACACTTTCAAGGTAGGAAAACACTGGGTGATTAAAATTGTGTTTCCCCTCATCTTACTAGCATTTAGAATCCAAAACACTGGGAACCATGGATCTAGCCAGAACACAGATTTAACCATGTCACTGCCATGCCCTCGTACCCTACAGCAGCCACCACAGTCTTCAAAAGCAAGTCTGGGTGCTTCAACCTAACACACACAGGCCTGGACCAGCCCACTTTCCATCATCCTCTGCCACCATTCCTTGTCCTGGAACTAAATTGGCTTGATGCAACTCATGCTTGAAATTGCTAGCCCGGTATAAATCCATCAGTGATGGTCAGATGTGAACTTAGAAACTTGTATTCGCAAACACAGAGTCCAGGTGAGATCAGAGCGCCCCCTCCTCTTCATTGGCTTTTTCTGCTTGAAATAGCTTCTCGCCTTTATAAAACTAATTCACTTGTATTCATCCTAGAAACTCGACTCGGCCAAGTTCACCACCAGTGTGCCCGCCTGTGAGCTACACTGTACCTGTTCTTGCCGCTTCCTCAATAGCATGTACACATAATATAGGAAAGAACCTCTCTCTTTTTTAAAAGTCTGTTGCCATCATTAAGCTATAAAGATCCACGAGAAAGATCTGTCTTATTCATCTTCACGGCCTAAGCACACACTCTGAAGACTTTTTTGTTTTAAAGCTGAAATGAACGAATAGACAGCTAAGATGTGGTTAATCAGTGTGAAAGCAAAAAACTCTTTCCTCCTTCCCCGAGTGTCTCTTCAGAGGAACAAGCTTCCTTCCTGGCTAAAGCCTTGCTGTAAAGTAATTGACCACAGCTTTGGCAGCAGCGAACATGACCTCCTCACGTCCACTTCCTTAGCCCTTTCCTTCCACTTTCTGTTTCATGAGAGGGGGGACCACTTAGTCTTTATTGAAACTACTGTGCTGTTGTAAGAATTTGTGATCACTCCATTCCCGAAATCAGCTGCTGCTTTATTGCCCAACTCTTCCTACTAAAGTGTGACGCTGGATTTTTTGTGTTGTACAGTAAAAGGAGCATTGTCATTGTGGATTCTAAGTTCAGACTACAAAGTAGTTGATAGCTAACGGAAATATTATCTTTATTGGCTCAGAACAGCTCTGAAAAGATATAACAAGTATATCAATAACTTCTTTTTACATTTTGGGTTTTTTAAAAAAATCTTTATAGTTACCCATTTTCTTCATTTTGCTTTATGGAGAAAAAAATATTGAAGTTAAATACCATGGTTTGAGAGCTCTTAGAAGATACATGATTAGTAAAGTACCGTGTTGACATATAGTTCTCATTTGAATAATATTTTTTATTCCATTCAACCAACGGGAACTCCTTTAGCGCTGACCATGTCCTGAGCGTGCGGAAGCTGCTAAAGACAGAAGATGAATAGGACCCTACTCGCTGCCCTGGTCACAGAGGCTAGTAGGGGAGTCTATGCCATGCCATGATAGCACAGTGCGTGGCGTGCAGTGAGTCTGCTGACTGAGGAGAGGGGAGTCTTCACTACCTGAGGGCAGGGGGCCACGCAGGGGGAGTTTCCAGACACCCGAACTTAAAGGCTACTTCTGTGGCTAGGAGGCACCTGTGGAAGCAGACTGGCCGGATTCATGTCCTGGCTCCTCCATGTACTAACTACTCTGTCCCGTGTGGTCCTCCTGTTTGTGTGTTCATCAGCGCTGGTCTGTTACGAGGGCAGCTGTGAAAGTGGAAAGAAAACAACCCTTGGAGACAGAACACCCAGACTGACATCTGTTTCCATCACTTACCAGCTGGGTAACCTTGAGTATGTCACTTAACCTCTGGGAGCCTCAGTTTCCTTATCTGTGTCCTGGAGATAATGATACTTCAAATAGTTGTCATGAGGAACAAATAAGATAATGTAGGTGAAAGCAATGTGAAATCAGAAAAGCAGAATAGGCCCTGTGGCTTGCTAAGCTGGACTTCTATATTTGGCTTGCGGTTTATCCTCTAATGAATTTGGGCTTAGTTTCAGTGGTGTTTTTGAGCCAGGTGAGGAGTTTGAGTAGTAATGCTGTTAGATTGTGATTTTAAAGTTGCTTTTGCAAAATATGTCTGCCAAATGTACTGTCAAAGCTGACAATTGATTGGCTTAATCACTTCTAACGAATATGCCACCAAAAATAACCAGGACTGGTTCATATGAACCATAGAAGGACTATTTTATACATACCAGAGAATATTTTAATTAGCTTAGAACAAGAGACAATGACTAGTTAATAATAATAGACATGAGGACCTTACCCAATAATCACTACTAAACTTTATCGTTTGGCCTGTGTCACCAGAACTGTTTAACAATTTTAGGCCTCACTGTGGTCAAGAATACACATACGATTCACATCAAATTTATGGAAGGTTCAAGAGTCTCTGTATTCTACTTTTTTACCTTCCTCTGACACAATGAGTATGCCCACTCTTAGCTACTGCAAAGCTTGTAGACAGATTAAGTGACTAAAAATCTAAGTATGTTACTCATGGATGGCCAGGTGGCAGTACCTTATCTACATTCTTCATCACCAGTGAAATAAATCAAGATTGTTGTAGATTCCATTTAATTTAATAAAATTTGTTTACTAAATGGCTTCATAAGCCTTACTCAGGGAAACACAAGGACCTGCAAGCCAATGTCAGAGTATATCTCTGAGCTTCTGCAGCCCTCTGTCATCTCATTCTACAGATGTCTTCAGAAGCCCTTGAAACCGTTGTGTGCTGATAAATAGACTAGACGTGCACCCCTAGTAAGCTATGCTGGATTATAACCAGCTTTGCGGAGTTGGCAGAGCACTATCATTTGACAATAAACCTGAGGAATGGTGTGTTTAAATTCCAAACTATATTTCGGACATCCTGCATGCAGCCAAAGATTGCAGTTGACCTGTGACTAGTGGCTTGAGCACAAAAGCAGAAAAGGCCATTGAGTCAAAATCAATGTAATCAAGTCAGCCCTTCTTTGTGAGGGCAATTGAAGACTTCTAATACCAACGTGGCCTCCTTCTCCTCGGGAGAACCAGATTCCACACAGGTAACATCCAGGTGCTCCAGCTATTTCATCAGTGTTGCTCATGAAGGGCATTTGAAATTAAATCAGGATGGGGTCATTATCAGGGTCCTAAAATGTCAGCCAGCCTGGAACAACAACTCATTTGAGCAGATGCTCTACAGATAACAAATGGAAGATACAGAGAGATTAATTTTGATTCACTAGTGGGAGGAACCTTTAATACTTAACTGACAGAGCTGCACATGAGGAAAATTTCTTTTTTGTATGATTGCACTTCCTTGGACTCAGAGCTATTGTCTTACAAATCAGAAAGTAATACACCACAATTGGGAAAAGTCGAAGTGGTAATTTCAAAATAAAAAGCATACCATCTGTTTCTAAGGGCTAAAGGGAAAATTCTAAAAATCAGTGTAGTTTCAAAAAGCTATAAAAACAATTTCTACTGTACTGTGATACCCATAGCCCACATAAACTGCAGACTTTTTTAGTGGTTTTCTTTTAAGTAATATATTTACCAACCAACAGAGTTTCGACCAATAGACTTTTTTGGTATTTTTCTGTATCTAGCTCTCTCTCTGTCTTGCTTTTTACTCCCATCTGTCTCTGTTTGTCTGTCTCTTTCTCATGCACCCTTTTCTCCTCTCTTCTTTATAAATATCTTCCTTCACCAAAACATAGATATGTAAGTGTATTCTTTTCTGCCCAAGACAGGAGCTAATTTAATGTGGATGCACCTCTTGGGCTACAAAACAAAGTTCTGGGTCAGTGAAGACTTGTGAGAAATTCATGTGAGGAGCAAGAAAGAAATTATTTATTTAGAAAAAATAGGCGCCTACACAGGATGATTTTTATCTAGATGAAAGGAATACAGGCAGAAGCAAAATAAGGTGGTCTACAAGCTGGGCCTTAAAACAAAATACAGTTAGAATGTTTTACAAAGTCCACCACGTGATGAGAATAGAGAGAAGCGGATATTACAAAGGCCATGCACCTGTGTCAGCACCAAAAACCTGTGTAATTTAAAAAGTGATCTTTACCAGACTACCATAACCTTTAGCGGGTTTGTCAGGTTTTTTTGATGGGATGAAGAAAAGTGATGGAAAAGCCATCAAAATTCTGAAGAAGGTAGATGAATTTATACCCACTAGTGAGAGAAGCAAAGTAACGGTGAAGACAGCTAGTGGTCTGTGGAACGCACAAGTGAGGTTTAGTGTACGCTGTCTGCAGCTTTGTCTGGTAAAATACTGAAAGCATGCCACCCAAGAGGATCGCCAGGGCTACATTTTACTGTCTGCAGAAGATGCACTGGTGGATAAATCACCTCCTATAATAATAGAATGAAAAATAACAAAAGTAGTTTTATTAATTATCTTATTTCATATACATTGTCTAAGGACTTTTAAAGGTTTGGAGTAAAAAAAAAATCATGGCACTGTTTCTAAAATGTTGCTGATGCGATGAATTTTTTTTACTGGTATTTTCACATGGAAGGTAGCCTGTGTAATTTACAGAGGCTGAGGGAGATGGTACCCTAACCTCTTCAGACCTGTTCCATTGCTTTAGCAGGAACTATTAATATTAAGCTATTTAGAAGACTTGTAAATGATAGTCTGTTTGCAGCTCTATCATTAATTGGTAATATTCTTAAATCATAATACTAAATAAAAATCGAAGTAATATTTTCACGATCACCACATGAGAAAGAGTAGCTCTGCTGATCTGATTACCTGCCTTTATTAGTAAGATATTTTTAAATGGCTTTTGATTGCTGCAAAAAAATGCTTATTACAGAAAATCTGAAAAGTAAAGAGAAGGAAAAAGGGAAAAAAATACTAATCATCACAATCCCAGCACCCAGAGTTCACCATTATGACCAGTTTGGGGCATTTTCTTCGTTTAGACCGTGTACATTTATTTTATTTTACAATGCTGTCATCATACTGTATATACAAATTACCTCTAAAAATCATATCGTGAGCACTGTTTTGTGTCATTGAAGTTCTTAGAAACCTTTTTTTAATGGCTACATACAATGCTGTTGAACAGATACAACAGTTTATTAACTATTTCTCTATTGTTGGGCATTCAGCTTGTTTTCAATGTTTTATTAGCATAAATTACTCCATAGGTATATCATGCATACATTTTTTCATCTCAGTGGCCATTTTATTTAGATGTCTTCCTAAGAGCACAATTATTAGGTTAAAGGGTTCTCAGTAGATACTGCCAAATTGCCTTCTAGAAAAGCTATCCAGTGTTCACTCTCGTTCCAGAGTAGCCTTCACTTCCAAAGATTAATCTTTTTGGATATTGATGAATAATTCTTTTAATGTGCCATTGTATTTATTTTGCTTATATTTCATCCAGATTTTTGTTCTGCATCTATACTCAGAAGTAAGATTAATGTGTAGCAGTGGATCTGAACATTGGGGGGCCATGACTCATGCAAGAATCTCATGAAAACCATGAGCTTTCCTCTCAGAAAAATGAATATACAGACACATAGGCAGATTTTTACATATTTTAAAGGGACCATGGACAGTCCTCCTCTCAATGGCATCCAAAATTTTGTTGCTCACATGATATTAGGTGCTTTATATGGGAGTTATTTCATTTAATCCTCATAATCTGTGGTATCACAGAAGAAAGTAACTTGCTCAAAGGGGCATAGATACTAAATAATAAAGCTGAGATTCAGCCTGTAAACCCTCTTCTTCCACCCATGATATTACACTACCTCAAGTTTAAGAAACCCTTGTATTTATTTTCTTTTCATGCTACCTTGGTTCTGTTTTTTCAGTCATAGTCATGCTGCCTTCCTAAAATCTAATGGGATCATTTTTTATATTTTTTATGTGCTCTGAATCTGTTTTTGTAACATTGGCGCTATGTTTCTTAAAACTTTAAAATCTTTCTTGCTCACAGTCGTTAAAGAGGAAATTGTTTAATAACCTTTTCAGTTGTTTGTATGCATGTTGGTTTCCATTTTTTAAATTTTGAGTCGATTTTTATAATACTTTTTTACAGTACTTATTTCATTGATTTTCTTTTTCACATTTATTAGCTCTACTCACTTGTCTATCTTTTATCTTTATCTTTTCTTTTTTTTCTTGATTGGTTTTGCTAAAGTTTTGTCTGCTTCAGTATTGATTTGTTTTTGTATTATTTTGTTTTACTTTTTTATTTTGTTTTATTATTTTGTTTTTTATTTTCTCCCCCACCCCCAAATACAAAAATGTGCTTGGACAAGTAATTGTACCTGTTTTTATGTTTGTCATTTTTATTTTTTAATTGCATTCCTCCTTCATTTCTTAGGGTGTGGATGTTGTTGGGGTTGTTCTTATTTTTCTAAATGCCAAAGTTGAATATTTTGGAGTTATATATTTTTTTAATTCTTCTATTCCTAATAAGTATAGTGTTCCAATCTTTTTCATTTTTAAATTGACTTATTTGGAGTTTTTCTTTCCTCTTTGAGTCAGTGCTTTTTATTTAGGAAAGTATTTTTAATTTTCATGTGTTATTTTCATAGGTTAATCATTAAGTTTTTTGTAGTAAAATTCTAGTTTCATTCCTTCAAGAAATTTGACCATTGTAGGGAGAAATGAACATGTATTAACACCCATTTATGAGAAGAGAAGTGTAAATCTACATTTCCAATTTTATTTAGTTCAAAAAGTGTTTGTTGATTGCCCACTATGTGCCAGGAGCTGTGCTAGGTAGTGGGACCATGACAATGAAAAGGTAGAAATAATTTACTTTCTCATGAAAATTTTAGTCTACTAGAGAGTACAGAGAAGTACACAATTATAGAAATGCAAGGGAATTAACCAAAAAACTAATAAGACCATTGACTTTGAGCCGGCTTCATGATCCCATCAAAAATAAAAGGACAATTTAAATAAATGCAATAGAAGAAGATCTCATTCACAAAAGAAACTAAGCAAATACTACTCAGGTGCAGTGGCATGTGCCTGTACTCCTAGCTACTTGGGAAGCTGAGGTGGAAGGATCAGAGCCCAGGAATTAAAGACCATCCTGGACAACATAGCAAGACCTTGCCTCAAAAAAAAAAAAAAAAAACTAAGCAAATATTTACACCTGAAATAAATCTGACAGGAGAAATAAATATATAATATAAAACCTTTATGATGAAAACTGGTACTTTTCTGAAGAATATGAAAGATATATTTAAATTATAAAACATAACATATTCCTGGGTAGGACAATGTAATATAATAATAATATCAACTCTTCTCATATTATTCTATAGAGTCAATAGAATCTTAAATAAAAGCCCAACAGGGTTTTTGATAAATTTTTGGCACAAAATAGTAAAAGCTTCTATATAATGAATGATATGAGAAACAAAGTTAAAGGTAAGCAAAAAACCAGGAAATATAGTTGCAATAATTAAAATTCAGTAATTGTAACTCAATAGAAAAATGAACAAAGATGTTCAATAAATGTATAAAATGTGTTCCCTCTCTCTGGCAATTAGGAAAATGAAAATTACAACAAAAACGTTTGTTCATCTTTTATGTTGGAAGTGTTTTTTTTTTTTTCCATCGATAATATACAGTGTTGTTGTGGGTAGGAAAGAAGCCCTCATTTCCACATGGGAAAATATAAATTGGTAAAGCCATTTTAGATGGCAACTTAACTGTATATATGAAAATCTTAAGTGTAAATATTCTTCCTTCAACCTAGTAATTCCATTTCTAAAGAAATGCTCATGCATATATCCAAAGAGACATGTATTATTGTTGGTAATAGCCAAAAATTGGAAATAAGCCAAATGTCTTTTAATAGGAAAGTGGTTAAATAAATTATGGCATCTTCATCATATGCACTAATTTTAAAAATAAAGTAGGGCTTTATGTGGCAACATAAGGTGTTGGACTTCCTCCTCATAGAAGCAGGGAACTATTGTAGGGTTTTAAGTGGAGGCGTGACATGACCAGACTTGAGCTTTTAAAATATCTCTCTGGGTGGATTATGGGAAATGGATCAGAGAGAGATAAAATGGAGTCAAAAATCCCATTAGGAGGCTGTTAATCCAATTGGGCATTATTGGTGGCTCCAAGCTATGGCAGAGCTGAAACTCCTGTTACATAGCCAAGAATATTTATGTAGCAATACATTTTGGTATTTTACTTTGATGTATTTTGGGCAGCTTCTACATACAAAGCACTTACCTAGACAAGGATGATGAAATAGATTTCCTGACTGTAAAATCTATTTACTAAATTGGGTAGAATTATAAGTCTGTTCATTTTATTAAATTTGCTTTCCAAATGAAGCCTCTCATCCCCTTTGGTGAAACAATGGAGTTCATCTAGGTGACCCTGCTTTTTTGCCTTGACTGTCAGGAAGCTCAGAGACAAATTCAGCCTTCAAATGCAGTGACCTAAACTTAAATTTAGAGTGTAAGTAGCTTCCACTTTTTCCTCCACAGACTTAATCTTTTATTTTCATTTTCAAAGGCTGCACGGTTATGCGTGCCATTTATTGTACACTGATTTCTTCATTTTAAAAAACTAGACAGGTTTAAAATTGCTAATAAATAAATGAACATTAAAGTTACCATCTTTGTTTCATAGTCTCTTTGATCCCTTGGTGACTTTAAAGGTGTCATTCGACTTTCATCTCCTAAAGTTGTGAATATTTCATATTGGTTTTACAAAGGTCTTCTAATAAGAAAAGGACCATTTTAACTTAACAGCGGGGTTCATGATAGTTATCAACTCCCCAGGATTAATTAAGCATTTGTAACATTGCTTTATAATTGTCACTTAACTTTAAAATTGAAGAGGTAGCATAGCGTGGTAGTTAAGAGTTTAGACTCTGGAGACAGACTGCAGGGTTTACACGTGGGCTGTGCCTGTCCCCTACTAGCTATGGGGCTGTAGGAAAGGGAGTCAGTGCCTGTGGGTCTCAGACTCCTCATGAAGAGATCCCTACTGCATGCGGTGTTTTGAGCACTGAACTGGCTAATATTTGTAAAGTGCTTACTATAGTTATTTGTTAAATGACAAATGAAATGGAAATTCTTTCCAAGCCTACATCCTTAGATGGAACAGACGTTAATTACTTCATTTAACACTATGTGATAAGAAGAGCATTAAAGGTTTAATTACCTCTTGGTTCTGGTTTTTCATGCATGCAAGTACAGTTCTAAAAGAGAAGAACATTTTTCTATACATTAATCAATTTAAAATCATAGTTTGTTTATGAGTGTTCAGTACTGATTAATTTGGTGTTACTGTTGCAAAGCCAAACAGTGAAACATAAAAAAGTGAAGAGCCTGGCATTTAAAAAGACATGCAGGTGAGGCAAGAGAGTCTGCTAACTACGCAACTCATCTCCTCAATGGTGAAATTTTAAATCCGCTTGGTTTCTTTTGTAAATTATAGTCTAAATACAGAAGACAAAAATACTGCTTTGAATTTATTTGTATAGCTAGCCACCTACATGTGAAGGGTGATACATGTGTGCTAGAATGTGAAATTTTATAAAGCACAAGGCAGTTTAGGCAAAGGGTCTTCCTGCCCCTGTAGTCTGAAGATGACTTCATGGGATGGATGTTGGTTTCTAAAAAGCAATTCTTGCAGCCCCCTGACTACTAGAGAAGAATTATGATTAGAAAAATCCACAACTCTGCAGTTCATTTGAATTATTTATATAAGCAAGGCTTCTCCTACTTTAAATTAGAATCATGCTGAAATATGCTTTTTTAAGCTTTTGGGTATTCTCAGTTAATTTAAGTAGAATGCAAATCGATAAAATATTGCATGGTTTTTAAACTTAGGTCTCTTCCCTTCTACTTCACAGGTTTTTTCCTCCACTTTAATATATTGGCTTATTTCCATTTTTATGATATTTATTTTTTGTATATCATGATAATTATGGTTTTGATAAATTGAACATCAGCTCCCTCCTTCTCCCGCCCCCTTACACATACACACTTGATTCTGTCAGTGAGTGTATCTGTTATCAAATACAGGAAGAACTAGTTCTGGTTTGTGATGATTATGAATTTTTCATAGATTTGATTTAACTGGCTGCCTAGTTCTGTTTAGAAACTTCAATTTATAAGCTTTTTTCTACTCTCTTTTCATTAACTACTAAAAATGAATACATGAGGAAAGTATTTTGAACAAAACCAGAAGACTTGATTTATAAAAGCAAAGGCTTGATTTAAAAAGTGTGATATGATCTTCAATCTGGTTGAGTATTATTTAAGGTTTTCCTCTGATCTTTTTTTTTCCTTTTTCAGTAGCAAAGAGATATATTATCTCAAAAATGGCTACTGGATCTACTCAAACATTGATTCTATAAGGAAATTGAGGAATCATTATTTACTGATATATTTGACAATTTTCCAAAAAGATGATGAGACCAAACACATGGTATAATCGTATATTGTTGATAAAAATGTTCTTATAGCCTAGCAACCTGATCAGAATGTTGAATAAACCAATATGAAAAGTGAAATTCTGAAATGCATTCTGTAGTATTTTAGTTGATATTTTTGTATTAAAATATTAATATATGGTTATTTATTATGAGCTTTTCCTATTTTATAGATGGCAAAACTGAACAGCTTGTCCAAACAAAAGTCAAAATCTCATTTGAACTCAACCAGTTTTTATCACCCATTGATACTTTTTCTAGTCTATCAACTCTACAAGGAAATATGACTTAAAAGATAATGCCAGCTGGTGTTGCCAGCATCAGGCAGAGGAGAAGATAGAAGAGGGAGATTTCAGGGACAATCATTAAGTATCCAAAGAAAGAGCCATATAATGGGGAAAGGGCAAGATGATAGAGAAAAGGAAACGATCAAGAAATTACATTTCTTAGCATTCTAAATAATATTACGGGTTATATATTTAAGGATCTTTTATGATATAAAATTCTTCCACAAAGCCAGTACCTATAGTTTCTTTGTAAATCCTGTATCATTTATGCTGTAATCCTACTGATAGTGGAGAAAATATGAATGTGTTGTTAATACAATACGCCCTGTGTAATTCTGAATTCAAATAATGAAGAGGAAGCCATATTTGTTTATTTAAAATGTGGAAACATGATTTTTCTTAAAATTTGTTTTTAATGTTACTTTTATCTTATACATAAGGCTTTTTATTTAGGGAAAAAAGGGTCACGTGTTAAAAGGTGATCTTGTTAAAAGTTGTTGCAACAGGAGTTAATCTGATTGAAAATGATACCAAAAAAAAGAGTTCACTTGTGCTGTCACTGAACCTTTCTAGTTATAATGGTGATATCAGTATCCCAACAACCTACTTTCATATAGCAATTGTCAGTTTCTTAAGGGATGGCATCTGTTCTCGTTTGTTAAGTGAACTGGTTCTACTTGCATCTAAGTGAGGACCAAAGAGGACTTACCCAAGCATGCAAGGGCTCAAAGCAGGTCTCCAACCTATGTAGGTTCCATGGTCTTTCCAACACTCTGGCAGCTCACTAGCAGAGTATGTAGCTTAGGAACTGATTCCAGCCTACCACAATTTTTCTTAACTTTGAACCACACAACAAAACTTCAACTCTAAAATTTGACAGAATTGTGAGGTTCAACAAGCTAAGAAACTCGTATTTGCCAGTATCCCTGTTAACTGTTCCCATAGAACACAGCAAGTGATACTGATTACATGGGGAGGGATTTCTCCACTGCTGCCATGGCGCTGCTTGTCTGCCCTCGCCTCTTTTCAGGGTGAGGAAAGGCTTTGTAAAGAAGATCACAGATTTTCAAAGAGAGGGGCGCATGTAGGGTGTGCCTGCATGGAGGTGGGAGTGGGGTTGAATGAGACCATAATAGAAACATTACCTGAAATTGGCTTATGAAACAAATTGCCCCGAATCAACAATTCATTATCATTACAGGATTTGCTTGTCCATAGATGTTTCCTTCATTTATCAGTCTGGGACCTTTTTTAACCTCAACTAATGTTCAACAAAGTCATGCACTAAACATGAAGATGGCTAGTCAGGGGCAAGTAGTTCTTCAGGGGGCATTTCCCATATATCTTCCAGGAAATGCTGTATGTGGGAGGGTGTATTTTAATAACTGGCATTAAATTAATTTCATATTTTTTGCCTGGTAGCTTTCTGGCAAGCTAAAGAATTTAGAAATAGTTGTTTATTCATAATACTATAATCTTTGTAGTTTATAAAAATCAGAAATGAAGTTTTAGGGACTGAATGTTATCCTATTATTACTTTCATAAAGCAGTTTTTATTTGCTGCACAAGTCTCTGTCTGTATATACTCCAACTATAGATAGAATACTATCACTTTGAATTTTAGAATGTTAAAAAAAAGAGGGACATCATTGGCTTTACCGTTACAAACTGTGTGACTTTGGCTAAGACCATCTCAGTGAGTCTGGTTTCCTTATCTACAGAGTAACAAAAAGAAACAAAATCAGTACATAACCCATAGGGTGTTTGGTGATGAAATAAGGTAAGCCATTTCATCATCAGAGCAAAAGTAGTGGTGGTGGCAGTGCTATGGTCATAGTCGTCATGGTGGTTAGTAGAAGTAGTAGTAGAATCACATTTTCTCTATTAATGCTTGAATTTTCTCATGAATCCTTCCAACCCACCTACGCGCCATCACCTTTATTTGAAACAGTAACTCTAAGACCTTTAAGTTTGACAGTCCTTGTGATACCAAAGAATATGTCAACTGGAATACACCGGTGGGCTTGGTTGAGTCAGCTATTTACTGCTAGTGTTTTTAGAAGCGAGCAGAAGTTAGCTATGTGGTCCCGGTTATAGTTATCTCATCTTTCACTGATTTTTGAAAGCCTCAGAGGGAGACTGTTTAAACCAATCAGAAATAACTGTTAGAGAAACTGGATTAACATTTTGAATTTAAAAACTCCTTCCCATGTTCGTTTTTGACTGCATATGAATGGCCCTTCAGGCTACCAATTTTGTTTTATTAATATTTTTTTCATTTTATATGCCCCCTAAACAAAAAGAGCAATTACCTCTTGTGATGAACTTTTTGTGGCTTTATCTTCTTATTGTGATCTGGTGAGCAAGGAACTGTTCAGATCTGACTTTAATTTTCCTCAAATCTCCTAATCTCTGAATGGTAAAAGCCCAGTGTATCTTCATGTTGCTGAAGTCAATTTAGAGATTTCTTTGGTTTGGTTCGTGCCTAAAAGTTCATGTGGTGGAAACTTGTCTCAGTCTGTTTGCTGCTGCTATAACGGAATACCACACTTGAGTAAATTATAAAAAAAAAGAAATTTATTTCTCACAGTTCTGGATGCTGCGAAGTCCAAGAGCACGGTGCCGGCATCTGGCGAGGGCCTTCTCACTTCCTCATAATGTGGCAGAGGGATCACATGGTGAGAGGGCATGAGAGAGGGAGGGAGAGAGCACTCGAGAGGGAGACAGTGCAAGAAGGTAGGAGCAAGAGGGCTGAGCAAGCTGAATCACTTTTGTAACAACCTCTTAAAGGTCCCTCCTCTCAAAAGTGTTACTGTGGCAATTAAATTTCAATGTCTGTTTTGGAGGTCAAGCCATACCAAAGCTTGATCCCCAATGTGGCGGTATTGGAGGTGGGACCTTTAGAGGTGATTAGGCCATGACAGCTCTACTCTCATGAATGGATCAATGCTATTATCATGGGTCCATTGTACCCCACAGGTAATTTTTTATCCCTCACCCTCTCCCACCTTCCCCCCCCTTTTGAGTCTCCACTGTCCATTATACTATACTCTGTGTGCCCTTGTGTAGCCATACTTTAGCTCCCACTTACAAGTGGGAACATGTGGCATTTATTTTTCTGTTCCTGAGATACTTCACTTAGGATAATAGTCTCCGGTTCTATCCAAGTTGCTGCAAAAGACATTATTTCATTCTTTCTTACTGCTGAGTAGTACTCCATGGTATATATACCACATTTTCTTTACCCACTTGTCAGTTGATGAGCACTTATGTCGATTCCTTATCTTTGTGATTGTGAATTGTGCTGTGATAAACGTACAAGTGCAGGTATCCTTTTGATATAATGGTTTCTTTTCTTCTGGGTAGATTATATGTTGATTTTTAAAGACAATTTTCTTAGTCTGCATTGACATTAGCAGTTCTGTACCTGATATGTTGTATCCTAATACAAAACAGAGAGCTCTAGACAGCCATTTTGAGGAAATATTTTAATTACTTTTCATTTTTCTCTACTGGTAAGTGAATGGTAATAATGAAAATTTCTCTCTCATTTTCCATCATTTTCTGCTTTATTGTTAGAATGTCTATTATTAGTAGTTATTATAGTATCTCTTATTTTCTCTTAAAGAGCTTGTTTTATGCTTTCTTCCAGACACATAATAAGTAGCAAAGAGATAGTATAGCGTTGTATACAAAACACTGGGCTAGGAAGCTTGGCACCTGGGAGCAATGTCTAACTTGGATAGTATCCTTGACCAAGTTACTTTAATTTCATTGGAAACAATGAAAGTAAATGTGAAAATGAAAAATAAGGAACTGTATGAAATAAGATTTTATAACTGCTCTTTGTTATGAAGATGGTATTATAACCGAAAAATGCTATTCTTCTAAGGCCCTTAGAATAAATTATAGAATTAAATCCTTTGAGAAAAATACCACTGATGATTTGATTCCAATGTAGCAATTTTTAAAAAGGTATCAGTGCTTGACAGTATAGCCCTAAAGATATAACTACATACTTACTAAAAGAGCTGGTTCATTTATTCATGTATTCAATAGATATTTGTTGAGAGCCTACTGTGAGCCAGGCATTGTTTTAGGCACTGGGGTTAGAGTTGCAAATAAAAGTAACAAAATCACTACTCAAGAAATTTCGAATCTTGTGAGCTTTCATCTAGGTTATTTACCCTAAAAATACTCAAGTAATCAGTTTGCTGAAATTAAATAGAGTATTTTGCCCTGCTGTAGTGCTATGTATATATACTGTTCTTAAACTTCATGGTGTCTGTGTGCTGTTTAGTAACAGAGAATTGTTTATTATTATGATTCTGGTATGCTAATGAAGAGGTACTTATTTGCAAATAACTGTTTAATCTGTAATTAAAATCTGGCAGCTCTCTTAAAAATAAGGACAGTTAAAATGCATAGTCACTGGCCTGCTGTATTGAATATGCAATTGTAAAACATTAAGAAAGGCATATCCTATTTATCACTTTTAATGAATCTTTCACCCTGGTCCCACTCTAAGCCCTTGATGGTATTCCTGTCATCCCATCCATATCCTCATAAAAGCATTAACTGTTCTTGGGTCTGTGCATGCCTTAGTATAGAATCAAAATCTCTAGGTTTTGATCACATTTAAGCTACAAAAAAAAAAAAAAATCATTATCATTACCATATCCTCATTAAGATGATGGGCCTCTGACCATCTCTTTATGTTTGCTTAGCGATCTAAAATTCATGTATGCAAAGGGAATTTTTCTTATCCTTTCGAAAGAAGAATGATAAATATTTATACAGCCTTAACTCTTTCAGGCAGGCATAGGATCATGTCTCAGAAATGACAGGAAGCTGCTCTGGGTTTGTTTTTATTTAGCATAATTCGTCTTTCCAATAGCTACTGAAAAAGTCAATTGCAGAATTATCAATTTTGGAGAAATTTCCTCTTTTCTTCCCATTAAATATGTTTCGTCTTACTTTTCTGCAATTCTTTTTGAGTCGGGGTATCAAAAACGGAGTTAAAGAGTTCTCTCTGCTTTTCAGGCAGGCTTCCTGCAGAGGCATGGTAGCGCACCCACCAGGACTGCTAACCTGCACTCCTCTTTTCCTGGATCCTAATTCCTCCTGCAGCTTTCTACTTGGTTAGCGTGTTTAGCAACAACCTGGACTCTAACATTGTCGCCGTCTAAAAGTTACTTCTATTATGAAGCAGCAACTGGACAGAGTGCTAAGCCAGTTTTCTACTTAAAGTTAAAATTTCCTTTGACTACTTGAATAAAGATATCCAGTAGTAATGTTGAAGTCATGAGTACGTTTCAGCGCACAGAAGTATCTTCTTATAGTAAGTGGAAGATTCCACCACTACCACCTTCTCTGCAGCCTAGGCCAGCAGAGCCTCCCTTTCCACTGTGGGCTCCCAGCATGCATGGCAGGACATCTTATTGGCTCTGTTAATTTAGAAACACAGACTATGTGAGCCAGACATGTCTTTGCAGGCTGTTGATTACACACACACACACACACACACACACACACACACACACACCCTGCAGCCCTTTTTTTTTTTTTTTTCAGATAAGGAAACCAAGGCCCAAAAGTGAAATGATGTGCTTGGAGTCAAAGAGCCAGTGAGTGGCAGAGGTGGAACGAGAGGCCTTCTGACTCCCTGATTAGTACTCTTCAAGCTCTTACCCCATTGGCTGCAGTGCAGCTCTGTCTTAAGAGAGAAAGAGATCATACTAGCCTTCCCACTGGGACCATGGTTCTTACGAGAGATCTATTCACTGCCCCGGGATCAAAACACAAAATTACCGTGAATGAATCTTAAAATATAAAGCAAGATAGAATTCATGATAATGTGTTACATTCACGTACTGCTTTTTGACAAAACTTTAAAGTAGAAATAGGCAAGAAGTAAAAAATATGTTCATGCATGTGTGTGTATATATGTATCTGTGTATATGTACGTAAAGCTACGTGATTTATTAAACAAGAAATTCAATGGGAGAAAAGATAAAAATTTCCACTTCACCTGGGGGATGGAAAGTGGGAGGTGGAAGGTGGAAACTGGCTCTTAAATGCTGACAAGTAGAGAAGGGTCTTTTAGGATTTAGTGATGTTCCAAAGTTTATTTTAACTGTATACTGCCATGTACAGAGTATTACAGTATTAAAATGTCTCACCTTACGTCTCCAGTCCGTGATTTTAATGATTTGAATATTCTCAAGGTCTCTCAGTTCTTGTACTGCAGTAATTTTGTAGCAGTTTGGAAAATCCGGACATGCTAAATAGGTTCAGTAGGTTTTCCCAGCTACTCTGGTGAGTTGGCTCAGTTCCTGCTATTTAGTCTCAGGAACAATTACAGTGGTTCCTATCTACATCTGTGATAAACAGCTTTTCCTAGAACAACTTGCAGACATGGCAATGTTCAGGTTTAAGTAGACGATGTAATACTGTGTTTGGCAGGAGAAGCCATTAAAAAACAAATCAAAGCAGCCCTCGTACTAAATTCCCTTTCGAAAGGTGTTACAGATCAAAAAATGTAGCTCAGAATTGGAAATTGTTTGGACTGAATAACTGTATCCTTTTCTCTCCCCTCCCCACTCAAAGTAGATTGATATGAAAAGTACATAGTATTACTTGAAGTTTTCATCTTTCTTAGTAATCACCCTGAAAGAATTTTTTTTCGTTCTTGGTTTAAACGTACACAAAAACTCCCATGTGCTCACCTGCCACCTTGATGTGCTTGTGTTGAATTTTCATATATTTTCTCACTTGCCTATCATCAAGAGGAAATAAGAGAGAAATACTCCAAACTACTACCCGTTAAAATTGCATGATATACGCATGTATCTGTGTGTTTGCGTGTGTGCGTGTACACACAGCTAATTACTGGTTGCAATAAAATTTTGTGGCATTGCAATTTAGCTTCATTAAGTCTGCGACAATGAAGTAATATTATAGGGGAAAAACAGAATAGCTAAAGAAAAATAAATATAGATCAGTTTTCTTTAAATAAAGACATTTTATGGGGGACTAGTATTCATTTTTTAGGTCATCATTGACATTTCTCAATATTCTATTCCTATAAACTGCATAGCAGGACTTGTGTGTGCTTGAAGAAGCTACATTTTCACAGCAGGAGAGGAAATGGGAATAAAGCATTGAGATGCAGGTGCATCATAATACAAGCAATACAAGTGGGCTCTTTCCCTGCAGCCTGAATGCCTGCCCAATAAAGCAGAAGCTCTGAGCTGAGCTCTCAGGGTCTCCCGGAGCTAAGCCAAGAAGTATTGTGTGGGGGGCGGGGGAACAGGAGAGAATAATTGTTATTCAGTCTTCTTTAATGAGATGTATGGCCTACTGCTGAAAGAGTGTGGCAGTGTCTTTTGTTATGCTAATTAGACACCATTAGAGCTTGGCTGTCTTTGATTTCTGCTTAATCCTTTCTGCTTCCTCAGCCTCAATCCCAACTGGCAAATGGTTGAAAGATGGTGGGGTGTACTGCACGTGTTATTTATTGCTCACATCTATGCTGAGTTTTTTGGTAATGGGGGTTGCGATGAAAGATTTATCTTACCAAAGGCAGTATGTATTTTGGACATTCATTTTTGGCTTTTTTAAAAAACGAATTTGAGAATGATCAGTTTCTGCCTTTCAGTCCAAATGCCATCGTGTTTTATGTGGTTGCTTTTGCAGCCACACAAAATGGAAAATGACAGATTGGAAAATTTAGATGGCATCTCCTTGGTTGCCTGGATTTCCCTAAAAACAATGAGCAAATTGACCATGCCCTTAAGGTTTTAGAGAGGCTGTGGTCCACCAGGAAAATAGCAGCAAGAATAATGAACAGTCAAAAAGAGCAATTTAGCTATTCAGAGTTTCTGCTTTTACAGGATATGTATACTTTCTTTATATGAGTACCGCAATTAAGTGTTGTAGTGAGTTAAAAAAAATTTTTTTTAATGACAAATATGATCCTTTCCAAAACAGTGAAATGGGGAGGATTTCTGTTAAATCCTTAAAAACAACATCATAATGTTTTAGAACAGCCCTGTTCAATAGAAATATAGTGTGAACCACAGATGTTATTTTAAATTTTCTGGTAGCCACATTAAAAAAGTAAAAAGAAACAGGTGAAATTAGTTTTAATAATATGTTTTATGTAACCCAATACATCAAAAGTATTATGAATTCAGTGTGTAATCAATATAAACAATAATGAGATATCTTACATTATTCATGTTAAGTTTTTGAGATCCAGTGTGTGCTGTACACCAGTGTGCATTTTATAACACATCTCTACTTGGATTTGCCACATTTTGAGTGCACAGTAGGCATGTGTGACTAGTGGCTGCTGTATTGGATGGTGCAGTTTTAGAGCAGTTGAGGAATTTACCACTTGCCCAAAACAACTGTCTGAATAAAATCCCTCTTTAATATTATAGATTAAATATTATGAGCTGTATGACCTTGACCAAGTCACTTAATCTCTCAGGGGCTTTAGTTTTCTCATCTGTAAAATGAAGACTTTGGACTAAATGATCTGTTAATTCCTCCCTTCCATCTACTCCAGCTCTGAATTCATGATTTTATAAATTCACATTTACAGCCTGGGTAGGCTAGGGCTTATGCATCCTCTCTCCTGATTTAGTATTTCAAAGGGAGCTTTCTTACTCCACAAGAAAATTGGGAAGTGTCCTGTATACCACACCCACACCTTTATTCCTCCAGATGTCTGAGCCTTTGAGTTCTCCTGAGTCCTCTGCTGTTGATAATGTGTCTGGGAGTGTAGCCCACTGCGGTGCCTGGCGCTCTGCACTATTCGCTCCCTGCTTTTGGAAGGAGGACGCGGAGCCGAGGAGGTTTGAGACAGTTGGCAAGTGGCTACTGCCGGTTCCTGGAGTACTACGCATGCAATCGCTCAAATGCAGCTTTTGCTTTTTTTTTTTTTTAATTTGGCTTATTTATTGCGTGATCAGTGAAACAAATCTTTTGTAATCGCCTTCCAAGAAGCTGACGTATTAATAAGTGTGGTTACTGGTCACTTTTGTGCCCTTTTTTGGGGTGGAGGGGGAAGTGTGAAAAACTTTTTTTCAGAAACACAGAATGGTATTCTTACATATTTTTGCCCAAGAAAAAAAGTATATTTCCTTATTTAGTGCTTTCTTTGAGAGTGAGGTAGAACTTTTTTCATATATGTACTGCATGTGGATAATTTAGAATTCTTTTTTGTTTTGAATTGCCTTTTCAGCAATTTGTTTTTCTACTGGGAACATTTATTGTTTTCTTACTATTTTATAAAAGTTCTTTATATTGTATAATATATATGTCATATATTATATGTCATATATGACATGTCATAAGTGCTACAAATTTTTTTTGTTTGCTTTTTAACTTTGTTTATGGCAATTCTTGATATAAATTAATTTTTTGAAAATCAGTATTTAAAAGCTTCTCATTTATGGCAACATGGCATCATGTTAAAAATGTTTCATCAGCAGATTATGTGACTAATAATTCCTATTTTCTCCAAGTATTTTGTGGTTTCTTTTTTTAAAATCTTTTTTGAGGTATAATTGACAGAATTATGTATATTTAAGGTATACAACATACTTTTATGAGTACATCCTTTTAGGAGAATCTGCTCATCCAAAAAGATTGGCCCAGACTTGCCAAGTAATGACTGATAGAGACCCAGACGGGAGGGTTTAAGTGATTGGAGATTACGTTCATCTTCTGGGATTGAGCTTTTAGTAGGAAAGAATTCTACACACCTATTCCACTTAGTGATCCCATTAGTAAGATCTCATGAATAGATATTACTGGTAATATCTGGCCACAGGACTTTACATAGTTTTAAATGTTGAGCATTTTCCCATACTGCCTGACCATTGTAGAGTTCACCCAATTTGGGGAAAAATAGATGTAACATATTTATGCTGGGTCTGTGATAGGAAAGGTCAACTTGTTTGGGTTTGTTGAAAAGATAGGCCTCATGTTGTGTTCTGATCACAATTAAAAAAAAAAAAATTCACAAAAGCATCATAGGCAGTACCTTAGAATGTCCTAGAATACCAAGAATGTATAGGCAGGTAGTTAAAATTTGGTGCCCGTGTGTGTGTGTGTGTGTGTGTGTGTGTGTGTGCATGTGCGCGCGTGCGTGTGGTGGGGGCACACAGGGTCTTCCTCTGTTGTCCTGGGTAGAGTGTAGTGGTGTCATCGTAGCTCACAGCAACCTAATACTCCTGGGCTCAGGCGATCTTCCTGCCTCAGCCTCCCAAGTAGCTGAGACTACAGGTGCGCACCACCACACCTGGCTAACTTTTTCTATTCTTAGTAGAGATGGTGTCTCACTCTTGCTTAGGCTGATCTCAAAGTTCTGGCCTCTAGCAGTCCTCCTGCTTCAGCCTCCCAGAGTGCTAGAATTACAGGCCTGAGCCACTGCGCCCAGCCTTAGATGTCTTTTGAATTGGAAGTTCAGTCAGCAGTAGGTATAGATCCCTGCTGCTAGAAAGGGATCCAGTAGGCATTTGCTATCTAACATTACTGTAGGCTACAATCAGCAGATGAAAATAACATGGGATTTTTGCCTCCAGCTGGAAAGAGACAACCTTGACTTGTCTCCCTCTTACTGGGGTGGGCACATGGCTAGAAGAAAACCATCCAGTAATTGAAGAAAAAAACCACAAGAAAGTTCTTGTTAGAAGAAACTTCATAATCTGATTTGATTTAGTAGAACTGTCTTGGGTCTCATCTTTGTATCTTGCATCATTGCTTTGGGAGGAAGGACTTTCAAAAAGCCAAACTGTTTGCAGTTTTCCTTTGTGTTCAGGTTGTTTCTGAATTACAAGGAAGGAATAATAGGGCCACTAAGATGCTCATGGCAATTAATATATATGCACATATACTTAAAAGTATGGATATTCTGCTTCAAAGGAACATTTTTTCCCTTTCAAACACATTTATTTCTGTTAATAGGTGTAGCTAAAGAATTTTTTTCACACGGAGGATAACGTTTTTAAAAAATATAACAGTGCATTTTCTGTAATTGTTTAAGAGTCAGATACCAGTCCAGCCCCTTCGAGAATAAACTGTCCAACATCTTCTTTCAAGAATCCTTAACTAGACCAATAAAGTGATGGCTAACATTTTGAATTCAATGGACTTAGAGGCTCATTACTTGTTTTCTATGCTGTCATCATTTTTGACACACATTACTGTGTCATGGCCCTGTTTCATTATAGAATGGCATTGTGGACTAAGGATGATATTAAATTTTAATGTTATTGCTATTATTACTGTTGACTGTTTTTAGCATAAGTATGCCTGGTTCTTTAATTCCAGCTTCTGCAGGGCCAGAAAATAGAAGTGTGCATAAACAGTCAGGAAAATTATGGTATACTCTGGAGACCCAGCATTGCATGCTTGCCTGTAGTGAATGATGAATCAAAATGGAAAGGTTATCATTTTCATTAGCTAGGAAAGAACAAGACCATACTTTTCTCCAAGTGTAATTACAGCGGTTCACTGGCAACATTACACTGCAGTAATTAGTCTAAAGGTGTATGTGAGGGCAGGCTTTTGCACAGACACTAGAAATATTATTTCAGAGTTTAAGGTCACAGCCTTGTGTTTAACATGTTCCAGGCAGCTTAGGGGAAAAAAAAAAAAACTAATTTGACTGGAGCTAAAGAAAGACATTTGACATTTCCCAGAGTCATGCATTCAGAAACCAGTCAAGTAGAAAAATTGTATTTTATTATCTACAATAAAGAAAAAAAAAACTTAGTTGTAGAAGGAGCAGGTCAGAATATTTTGTAGGATAAACAGCGATACAATTCAAGTTTATTAGGGCAATGACATAAATGATCATAAGAACTTTTGATATGTGTGTTTTGATCTCTATTGTTTTCCTAAGGCAAAGAATGGACAGAAAAAGTAATTGTAAGAAACTTTTCAGGGGAAGCAAAATAATTTCTGTGCCACCTTATAACTGTTTTCAAGAAATGTTTATCTTACATAGATCCTCTTATACATACATACATACATACATATATATATATAGTGCCTTTGTGAATTTTTTGATACTCTAAATAGTTATATTGAAATATTGAATTTTTTTTGTAACCTAACACTTCAGAATAGAAATTTGATTGACATTATTTTCCAAAGCCACATCCTGAGTTTTCTGTTTAAGCAAAGCAAAAGTGAAAAGGAAAAAAAAAGTAGTAAAGAGAAAAATAAACTGTATATAAAGTTTAAAGCCATATATGAGTATAAGAGAAACCTTTTGCTTTTTCCAGTTCAAAGAGTACTTATGCAAGTAACATTTCTTACTGAGTTAAAGGTGTTAGCCCACATGCCCTGATGTCTTTGTTTAATTTGAGTAATGTCTGCCTTTCTTCAAACAATTCTTCTCAGTTTCTCTCTTTAAGTCCTTATATAGCCTTGTAGAATACTGTTTGTTTCAGGACAAATGACGAAATAAAGTGTACTTGATGAGCATTGCTTCAGCAACAAAATTCTGTTGGAAACCACTGCTTTTTAAATGCAAGTGTGTGTTTTATCTGCATTCTCTGGCCATATGGTTAGAACTGATGTTTTTCACAACTTCAAGCACTTGGGAAATTTAAGCATAGATGTGACACAAATGCCACAGCTAGCTGATTATGTAACACACTGAAAAAAAAACTACCCAAAAATTGAATTTAAAAAACATTGTTATTTGTTTGTCACAGATGTTTCTCTACTCAAGGAAAAGTCAGACACTGCAGAATTAGATCCATGATGTTGTAAGTTTTCTACAGCTAGCAATTAAATAGGAGGCATCAAGTAGTGGGAGGAATTCAAAAACTTCCTTTTCTTCTCCCTGCTACTGCCACTGAGCAAATCACCCATCCTGGGGGACCTTAGTTCCCTCCCTATGAAACAGAGAGATTGCTAAGGCCCCCTCCATGTTCTTACATTCTTTGTCTGTCTAGGCCTAAGGGAATACTGCCTTTATTTTCTGCCTTTGTGGTTAAAAAAAAAAAAAAAAAAAAAAAGAGCTTTTCTCATATCTATACAAGGCCTAGAAAATTGTACCACACTCATTTTTTCACAGCCAGAGGCGGTATTTCCCAACAACTCTACGAGATCACTAGTAATGCGGGGTCTTGTGGGGACTTTTCCCGCACCTTCCTTCACTTCAACACCCAATCTGTAGAAGTGAGGGATGGTTTTACGAGGCTATTTTTATAATTCATTTTTCATAAAATGTCTTTTAAAATAAGGTTAAAATTACTTTCTCTACTTACATTTGGTGGATGTCATTTGGATGAATAAATTATAAAGTATGCCTAGTTTGTTAAAGCAAGTACCAGAACTGAAGTCCACAGAGCTGAATTAAGTAAAGGAACAAGCTTTGAAGGTAAGAATTGTTCCTTACTTCAGATAGCTAGAATCAAGTAAGTTACTTTCCTGACAAATGTCCTGAAGGTCAAAGTTTTGTAAATGGAAACTGAGTTTCCCTTAGAAATGCTTTAGCTAGCCAGGGGTTCCCAACTGAAGCTCTTTTTTTTTTTTTTTTTTTTTGAGACAGACTCTCACTCTGTTGCCCAGGCTAGAGTGCCATGGCGTCAGCCTGGCTCACAGCAACCTCAAACTCCTGGGCTCAAGCAATCCTACTGCCTCAGCCTCCCAAGTAGCTGGGACTATAGGCATGTGCCACCAGGCCCGGCTAATTTTTATATATACATATTTTTAGTTGTCCAGATCATTTCTTTCTGTTTCTTAGTAGAGGCGGGGTCTCGTTCTTGCTCAGGCTGGTCTCGAACTCCTGACCTTGAGCGACCCACCCGCCTTGGCCTCCCAGAGTGCTAGGATTACAGGCGCGAGCCACCGCGCCCGGCCCCACTACTGAAGCTCTTAAGCTCTAATATGTTATAGAAATTAAATAAGCATTTTATTTAACCAACTATAAATTACATGCTTATAAATCAAATCAGAAGGAAAAGGGACATTTTAGGATTATTAAAAAGAGCTTTGTTGAAATTTTGACAGACGTCTTTAAGGAAACTTCAAGTCACTCGCTAGCCTTTTGAGAGACTTTGTGAATGTTTCTTGATGGTGTATTAAAGATCAAGTTGTTAGTTTAAGTGCAGCAAGAAAGTAGCTGTAATGTACAGAGGCCTCTAAGCATACATTTACCGTAAAAAAAAAAAAAAAAAGGAGAGAGAGAGACAGCGTCGATTTACAGTATGTAATTTCCTTCATCTGATTCCCATAAAACCTGTGGGCATACCAGTCCCTAACCTACAGATCTTCCATCAGTGATGACTTAGCTTTGGGACAGAAGGTCCTTTAAATATTATAATCCACCTCTTCTGCGGTCCTACTCTCTTCTCCTCACCACTGTCCCACTCTACCAACTTCCCATATTTTATATGAGGAAAGCGAAGGCCCAAAACATAGTCAAGTCTCTTTCATCTTAGAAATAATCTACTCAGACCCTGTGTCCTCCTGCCCCTCACCAATCCAAATATGTGACATTTGATGTTTTTGAATAACCCTCTTCAGATTCTTCTCCCTGCTAGAGCTATGTGCTTCTGTTTCTGACGTTTCCTTCTCCATCCAAATCACCTCCCCTTTTCTTTCTGTCCTTGAATGTCACAGTTCTCTTGAAGTTACCCTCTAGACCATTCTTTGGATTTATTATTCCATTTGCATCTTAATCATCTCTGCTGAATAGCTGTGTTGTTCTGTGTCTTAGTCCATTTTCTGTTGCTGTAACAGAATGCCTGAGACTAGGTAATTTATAAAGAAAAGACATTTATTTGGTTTATAATCCTGGAGGCTGGGAAGTCCAAAGTCAGGCAGCCCATCTGGTGAGGACTTCAGCTCACAGCAGAAAGTGGAAGGGCATGCAAAGAGGCCAAACGGGAGAGGCAGCCTGGATTTGTAACAACCCATTCTCATGGGAACCAGTCCATTCCTGCAAGAACTAACTCAGTCTCTTGAGAAAGATATTAATCTGTCTTAACAACTTAATCACCTCTTAAAGACACCACCTCTCAATACCACTACGTTGGTAATTAAATTTCAACATGAGTTTTGGTGGTGACAAACTGTAGCATGCTACTAGTCACAAATTTTATGAAAACCATGATTTTTCAACCTCTTCCTTACTTTGCAAGATGTTGTTTGTTTATTTTTCAAAGTGATGTAACCTTGCATTCCTGTTGGAGGTTCCAGCTGTTGGGCAAATTTCTGTCAATGATGATTAGGTAGCCATAGAAGTCTGCTTCTCAAGCAAAATGTCAGGCAAGCATTTGTGTAGCATAGTATTGCCTGAAACAAATGCTCTCTCCATCATTCTCTGCAAGACAAACTCCGATCCCTTCTAGTGAATTGTCTCTGCCATTAGCATAACAGGTAACTGGGTGGTGTGGTCCTGGTGGCCTAAGGATGTCTGTAGGCTTGCCCCCTTTCTCCACATGCCCTGCCTTTTTCTTCCTTACTCTGGTAGCAGAGGAACTCTTGGAATATGGCAAGTCAGGATCATTACCCTAAATCTTGTGATATGAGGGTCTTTAACCACACAGGGTTTCTGTGTGGGAGTGGGGAGACAATAGGTGGAAAGCATAGGGGGAAATGGTTCATTTAAAAAAGAAACTGGAGACTTATAAACATTCACTTAGCCTACAAGTTCCTTTATTGTCACCAAGGCGAGGCTGCCTCTTCCAGAGTTTCATTTGAACTCCCCCTTCCTTGACTTCGTTGTGGATTTTAAGATTATTTGAAACAGTAGATTCTCTTAAAGGTTATATTTGATAGTCACTTCAATGTGACTTCATTCATAAAAAACAATATTGAGGAGAGCTTTTATTATTTACGGGTGGGATGGATTGCAGCAGCTTTTAATCAAAGCCCTAGCCTTCGCATGCTCTTTTTTTTCTTTTCTTTTTTTTTTTTTTTTTTTTTTTTTTTTTTTTTTTTTTTTTTTTCCCTTAAGAAGCCTTCCCTAAGTCCCACTGATACTCACTTTTGCTCAGTGTGCTCTGGGGATTTTTAAGGGCCTCATCAGTGAGACAAGGTCCTCAGGTAAGGACACAAATAGGGTGACTGGAAAGGTGTTTGCCACCATAAGTTACTGCACATAGCAGTTCTTCCAAGTCCCTTTGGCAAATAATAGTTAAATGCTCACCTACAAATAGTTCTGTGATAGTTAATCGAAAGCCCTGCTCTCTACTGTATAAACAGGGAGTCTTTCTAACTCCGTGTATATATTACTGTCATTGTTATCATCTCCAGATGAACTAGAACAGCCCAGAAATGATGACCAGAACTGTCCATGTTGGTTCTAATAAAAGGAAAGAAGCAGCATACATTTCCAGTGGCTCTACAATTTCATATTATTGTTAGATTAATTTCCTGAAAACTTAATGTTAGATGAAGTGTAATTGCAGATTCCCTTAAGAACCATTGACAGATACTTATCCTAAGTTACAAGCAACTCACACTGTGAAATGTGTACAAACATTTTAAGTTTTCTTCCCAAAGAATATACTTCAGCAAAACCCAATATTCACCAATCTTTTTTGATAAACAGAGCCATCAAAGCTAGAAGTAGAAGTTAGGGAATTTTCTTTTTTGTCACTTGATTTTTTTACAGAGATTAATGTTGCCAGAACTTTCATTATTTTTCAGGGAGTGAAGTAAGTCTCTGATAAGTATCATCGCAGAGACCTTACAACCTTTTGCTAAGGGAGCCACATTTTGAATGAGATAGAAAACTAGATAGTAAATTATGGTGTATTTAGGTGTTGGCATTGTATGATGGAGAGGGGAGTTTGATTTTTTTCTTTTAATTGTTAGGTGGTCTATTTAGCGCAGCTGTGTTTATGTTTCCTACATGGTAACTGCCTGAACATGGTGACAAGTCCCTACAAATGAGAATAGGAATTTTTAAAAAATCGTCCTGCCAATGTGCTTTAATTTCAGGGGTTGTATTTATTAGGTAGCAATGGCAAAGATAATTCCGGGCATAATCATTCAATACAGTTGGTTTGCTCCATCAGACATTTTGACAACCTTGTAAAAAAGAGTAATTGATACTTTAAATGCTGCATTTCACAGTAGAATAAACTTGGAAATGGTAGAATGTTTTCAGAATAGTCACATTTCTTTAACCATTGTTGTGGCTGATTAAATTCTTTTTTAATTAATTTATTTTTTAAATTTTTTTTATTTCAGCATATTATGGGAGTAAAAATGTTTAAGTTACGTATATTGTCTTTGCCCCACCCAAGTCAGAGCTTTAAAAATGTGTACTTAGATCATGAATGTTGGTCAATCCTGTAGAAAATTAACAGTCCGTATTTTTGCTGTCTTTCTCTTTAAAAAAATTAATGAACACAGGGTCATGGCTACAGCAAAGAGATAGTAGGCTGTGATAGAGAAAATGTATATAATAAATAAACAATTGTATGAATTAGTAATTTCAGAATTGTATGCAACATATGAAATGCTGAGGTGGGCCTAATGACCGGCTTTTGGAGGCATTTTCTTTAGTGTTACATCTCTCATAACTCAAATTAACGTTTAGTACTATTCTTTCATATTGCCAAAATATTTTCATGAATTTGGATTAGAAGCAGCTTGTTCTGGCTTGTTTTGCAACTTTGTTTCAAGAAACAAAGTGATATTTAGAAGATTTTTGTATGTCATAGAAGCCTTAATTATCTTGCTTATGTTGAAGGAGGAAATAAGATCAAGTTCTGTTTCATAGTTATGTAAGAAAATAAGAGTTTATGCTATGTTAATTTTATATTGCCCCGTAATTAATGTCTTCCAAGAACTTTGAATCAGTGATTTGAGCAGTGTTAGCTATTAAATAACTAACAATCTAAAGTCTCCTTTAGGTTCCAGAGGACACTGCTGGGTGCAGACCTATTTGGACAGACCTCCGCTTTTGGATTCTCAGGCGTTTGCCTTATCGTTCCTTTTCTTCCTCTCCTTCTCTCCACAGATTGGTGAAAGGCAACAAGTGTTAGTAACAGAAGAATCTTTTGACTCCAAGTTTTATGTTGCGCACAATCGATTCTATGAGCAGGTAAGAGGCCCTTCGGTATTCTTGAGTTTTCTCCAAAACAAGACAGTTTGGAAAGTTTAAGCAAGGGGGATTTAAAAGAGGGGAGAGGGTTAAATCTTGCCACAACCAGGCTATTTTATAGCATTAAGCCAGCCATGCTAACAAGTGGTTTATCTTTGTGACTTACTCTGCAGTACATTCTATACAAAGGAGTAAGTGTATTTAGTGTGTTTGAGTCTGCATTAATCTCTGGCAGGACCAGCCTTAGGCTTTTGGGAGTTTGGAACGAGGCAATTAGCATGGCCAAAATTCCCATAGCCTGGCAAAGTAGGAGGGAAAGTCCTGTTCAGACGACAGGAAGGGTGTCTGCGTGGGCGACATCAGCATGACAGGGCAGGGATTTCCTCTCACCAGCACGTCACCCGTACGGTTTTTTTTTTAGATGGTTGGTTGGTTAGTTGGTTTTTCATTTTTCTTTAGTTTTGGTGTTTGTTTTTTTTAACTTCTCCCTCGATAAAAATGCTGGGAATAGAGGGAAAAGAGTCTATTCCTTGGACTCGACTCAAACTGTGTGAACAACTGTGCAGACCAGCATGAGGATTGAACCAACTTCACTTTGAGAGTTTTGGAGGCCATCCCTAGGGGCTACCCGCTGACTAGCCTTCCTTCCCTGCCCACCTACACTAGCCTGCCTTGCCCCACAGCAACCTGACTTCTGTTTCAGCATGTGGGATTGCTGTCCTCCAGGTGGGAAGGCAATTCAAAAGTGAGTAAAGAAAACAGATGTCTCCTTCAGAGGCGTGGATCCTAGCAAGGGCCAAGGAGGAGATGGGATATGCCCTCTTGGGTGGGAGACTCTCGTGGGGATGTAGGGATTTTGCTGAGTCATTCTGGACTGGATTAACTTTTCTTAAAATCAAATGGGTTTTCCTACTTTTTTGTTCCTTTCTCATCAGATAAGAAGTGAAGATTTTTTTCTATGGGTCATGGATGGAAGTAGAGCTTGGGAGGGCTCTTAAAACCTGGAGGGCAAGTTGGGTAAGGGCTGGGCAAGGGGCACAGGCCGCCTGCACTAGAACGCAGGAAAGCAGGGGCTGAGGCGGCCTCCAGCATTCGTCTTCCACGTGGAACCATCTCAGGCTGCACCGTGGGTCCCCAGGAAACGTGGGGGGAGCTTTTCAAAGGCCAGATTAAACGTGCTGTGTTCTGTACCCAGGAAAGACTGCACATGGGGAAGATTCCCAACACTCCCTGTTTGGGCTGAGTCTCTTCCCCATTGCCCGTCTCATGAACATACTCCAAAGAGCCATTTTCCTATTCAGGCCAACCTTCTGCTCAGCCCTGGGGAGGAGCTTGGTGGTATTTTGGTCGCCTCTTCCCTCTCCTGTCTCTTGCCATCTGGATTTTTGCCTCAGCAGGGAACTTTTCTCCCTTCATTTTAAAGGCAGTGGCATGCCTCATTAGCTGTTTCCTCCAATTTAAAGCAGTCAGGCTTTTTCCAATTATTAAAACTGGAGGAGGAAAAAAAAACACTGAGCCCTTCATTCAGATCAAGGCAGCAGATGAAGGAGGGTCATTTTCCCCCAGAATAGTACCAAATCTCCCAGGGGTAGTTTGCTCTAGAGATTTTCTTATTTTATAAAAACTGATTTAAAAGGGCTTTCATATCCTAGTACTAAAGCTCTTTTAGCTCGTTTGCTTGCCGTGAGTAATTCACCACCCAGGTGACCTTTTTCCTATACTTTGATGAAGCAGTGCACTCAGTGGTCATAAAAATCAAACTCAGAAAGACCAAGATCCAATTTTGCCTCTCAGAGAAATTGGCTGTGGAACTTCTGGCTCTCATGTGACTTTTCTGTCTCTACAACTAAGCATATCAAAGATTTCACAGGAATTATTTTTTCTAAATAAGATGAGTTCCAGGGGTGAAGATTATATCTAGATATGAAAGTATTACTGGATTAGAATTGGTCTATTTATTTTGGATCCTAACTTTAAAAGATTGGCAAGTAGCTACAGTACTAAAACAGGAGTGCGAGGCAGACATAACGCATACAGACTACCTATAAGCCCCAAAGGAGGAGGAACATTTGCTCGAGGTAAACAAGCACTTTTATCAGTAATCTCTGGTGGAAAGAGACCATCTGACAGTTTCCTGTGAGCTAGCCAAAGTACCTGTCAGAATGGTTGGTTCTGTGTGGAAATAGGCTCCTAGGACTGACAGACATGTTTTTTTTTTTAACAGAGCAAAAATAAATAAACACATAAATAAATGAAAGCTATTAGTTAGGGGAGTCATTTAGATCCAAACACCAGTGTTTTGGGTTACTGAAAAGGTTGCTTTTAAATGTTCTTCCTCCTTCCCGGAAACATGCGCACGCATGTGCACACACACACAGACACACACACATAGGCCTTTATCTGAAGTGTCTACTCAAACCATTACTCTGACAGCTAACTGGGAAATTATGAAAAGTATAAGGCTTTCATCAGTATTGTCTCAGTTTTCTTCAGTGCATGGGACAGCCAGGAGCAGAATACCAAAGGCCTGGCTGATTGCTGGGGGATTTTTCAGGTCTGCTCTCCACATGCCTCAGGACAGCAGGCGGTCCTGCAGGGGAAGACACTGTCCCCAGCCCAGGAGCTGCTCCCAGAAATGCCTTCCCTTCTGCAGGGTCCCCATGTCCTCGAGCATCTGGAAGATAGAGCCCACTTTGGATGGGATCCCAGAATAGAAAAATGACACCAACTAAGGAAATCTGAATAAAGTACAGACTTTAGTTAATGGTAACATATTAATTTGGCTTCATTACTTGTGACAAATGTACCATACTAATGTAAGGTATTAATAATAGTGAAAACTGGGTGTGGGGTATACAAGAACTATCCGTATTATCTTTGCAATAATTCTATAAAATTAAAACTGTTGTTAAAATAAAGTTTATTTTTAAAAATTAAGCCTTCTGGGAAAATTTTTTTTAAGGTTTTAGTGCCAAAGAACTCATCGTTCATGGGGAAAATGGTTGAAGTGGACATCTATGAATCAGGAAAACATTTTATGAAAGGGCAGCCAGTATCAGACGCCAAAGTATACACGCCATCCATCAGCAAACCGTTGGCAAAGGGAGAAGTCTCAGGTTTAACAAAGGTAAGTAAAGGATGCTTTCCTCTCTACCCTGCTAGTAACATGGCAGCTGTGGAAGCACAGTGATTCCAGACCATGTTTCTGTTATCATTTATAGTTCCCTTTTTATATATGCATGAGGCTTTAATCCTTTCTGACAGATTGAAATCTGAATTAGAAAGATGTGTTTTTGCTGATGCCTGTAGCTTTGCTTCTCTCCCTATAAAGGGAATAAGCTGTTTCTTCTTCCAGGCTAGAAGCAGAGGGTAAAAGCCATTATTTGCAGGTGAAAGATTTAACATCGAAGATGATCTGATCCAGTATGTTTCTGTGTCAGTAGCTCCTGAGAGAAAGGGATGAGGAAAGGAATGTTTTCTTGCCTTACAAAGCTGTTTATAATATAGTAAAAACCTACATTTGAACAGGCACTAAACCATGCCGTATATGTGGTTATGGTGCCTTTTTGTAGGGTGTTAGCTGGATATCTACTTTAGTCATGGGAGTGAAAATTAAACATTTTTTTTCTTTCTATAAAAAAGTAACCTGACCCCTATTTTATACCTTGGTGAATATGGCTGTTTGCCAAGCTCTCTCTTACATTTCATTGAGCTACAGTTGTAAAAGCTGATGGAGTGTGAAATGAAAATGTGTATCACATTTCTAAGCATCATTTGATGTCCTTTCTCCAACACAATTGTTAAGTGCTCAAAAAAAAAAAAAGTATATAGCAATGACTTAACATATGGAAAAAAGATAACTGATATTTATCTGGCCATGTAATTCCAAAATTGTTTTGGTTTATCTATTATCTCTTCCCTCAAATTAAATTGCAAGGGCATATTCATTAAAATAAAGGAAGTATAGCTTGACTTTGGGAATAGCAACAAAGGGTACTATTATCGACATTCTCACTGATTGTGGTGCTGGACTCTTGTATCCGATAGGAGGGACACCTCGCATGTGCTTGACAAGTGCATATGAAGGATCTGCACGAACAGCCATCCAACCCAAAATAGAATGATACAGACTAGCTTTCGTCCAAACCTGCCAGGTGTGTCAGCCTGTGCAGCCAGGAGAGAACTCTAAAACTTGATAAGCATAAGCATTAATTTTTGTTATTTTTTCTTTTAAATCATACTTAGGGGTTAATATGGATAGCCAGGAAGGAACAGTGTAATCTAGCATTTAAATGATATTGCTAGAGGCTGGGCGTGGTGGCCCACAACTGTAATTGCAGCCCTTTGGGAGGCCACAGCGGGAGGATCACTTGAGGCCAGGAGTCCAAGACCAGCCTGGGCAACATAGTGAGACCCTCCCACCTCGACAAAAATTTTAAAAAATTATCCGGGTGTGGTTGCACGCATCTGTAGGGCCATCTATTCAGGAGGCTGAGGAGAGAGGATCACTTGAGCCTAGGAGTTCGAGGTAACAGCCATAATTGCACCACTGCACACCAGCCTGGGTGACAGAGCCAGACTCTGTGTCATAAATAAATAAATAATTGCTATAGAGATTTGGCTTTTGATATGTTAGCTAATACTTTAGAAATTTTCTAAAGAAATTGTCCTTTTTTATTATTGAATTTTCTACATAGTGTGTTTTACAAGGTTGATTTTAGATTGCCACAGCAATAGGGTTTCTCAACAAGTGGCAGTCATGGGCAAATTATTATTTCAAAGACCCTGCCTGGCTTAATTCCTTCATGTGTGCCTATTGAAAGGGGTATTATTCTAAAACATCATCATTAATAACATATAAATAAGGAAAAGTGGTATCCCTCCATATTAGTTCTTTAGCTATAGTGTTACTTTCTAAAAGGGAAGCCCCATTGAAGTTCTGTGGAGTAGCCTTTCTACTCTCCCCGCCTTATTCTAGTCTAGAAAATGGTGTTGTCAGTTCAGCCACCAACCTGACTCTGAGCCAGGATGGCCCAAAAGTCCTAGGTAAGGTGGGGAAAAAGGTCAATTGGCTGCTGGTCCACTGGGTCTTTAGAAGTAGTCTTATAGCACCCATGAGGCCAAGGGTTAGGAATATTGATTTGGGTGTTTACATTAAGAGAAACAGGAAAGTCTTTTGTCACCATTGTGACGTCCTGTAAATTAATGAACATTTACTCTTCATTATTATTTGTTATTTTTAAAAGATATGCCCAACTCATTGGGGTCAAAAGGCTTTGTTTAATGAATTTATCCTGCTATACACATATTTTTGCTGACCATATGAGCTAAAACAATTAAGCAGGAAGAGAACAACTTTCATTTTTGTAGGATTTAAAAGTAGATGGTAGAAGTTACAATCATATTTCAGGCATGTTGAGCTTTTTGATAGCTGATAAAGGTGCCGAAACTCTTGAATGGAGAAATCAGCTTCATGTGGTGTGGATGTATGCCCTTGGGGTCTGGTAGACGTGGATTTGCGTCTGGACTCACCAATTCACCCTGGGCACCTGACCCCTCAGACCTTTAGTCTGTTAAATGAGAATAATCATGTCTACCTCATAGTGTTGATGAAAGGAATACGTTCAGTAGCGCATGTAAGCCACCTAATACTATTCCTGGCACGAAGTAAATAGTTACTAAGCGGTTATTCTCCTTTCTCCCTAAATCTAATTGCATCTAGAAAGAACAGACTCTGAAGACTGCCTTGGTACTAACGATTTTCTTCTTTCGGTCGCTGTTTGAACCAGCATTATGCAGCACACGTTGTATTTGGTGGGGGAGGGGTGCTTCTCTATTAGAATAATGTGTTTAGTGCCAGAGAACCAATCCCATCAGAATTTCTCTCTTTCTGAATTTTCTAGGCTTTTCCTGAGTTTTTCTAGAATGATAATCCCCTCACACACACACTTTGTAAAGAAATCTATTAATAGAAAGCCCAAAGCATCTAAAGCAACATACTGTGTTAAAAAATTCTCTGCTATAGTAAATGCCTTTCCTGAGTTAAGAATTTTGTGATTATTCTTTAAGTATTTAGCCCTATGCTTTGGACTTACTTTGTCACGCTTTAAGCTCTGTTGACCTCTTTCGATGAAACTGGTGAGAGGGAACAGACTAGGGAAGAAGCGCAGGCTGGGAGTCAGGAGATCTGGATTATAGGATTCCGGCTCTTGGGGTAACAAGCTCTTCAGGTGATACTCATACACACTGAAGTCTGAGACCCACTCTTCTAAGAAAGTGATTCTCAAGTGGGAACAGAGTGTTTGATATTTATAAAAGCAATTTAATATTTTAATGTAATAGTACCAAATTTTCCCAGCACCAATTTAAGATACTAGAGTATCTCCTTGGATGATGGAGATTATCTCCCTCCTATGTGTTAATAATTCTTCAGAAGAGTGTTTTCAAAATGATGGTGGGCATGGCTGAAAGGGGTGTGTGACTGTGTTTAGTGAAAGGGACCAGAGGAATAGGAAATTGAGAAAAACACAGTTTCAAGATGTTAAAAGCGTTGATATTTTTATCACGCTCTCACATGCAACCTAATTTTGTAGTAACCTGTTTATTGTGATGATCTTTTCATACAACAAGGTTTCCCTAGAAAAATTACTGTGCTGTTCAGTCATTCCACCTGAAGAAAATCTGTGGCTAGACAGGATCTGTAGCGTCAGCCATACCAAATCCATGACCATTCAGTAGTAAGAAAAATTATCTGAGAGCCGTCATCAAAGATTCAGATCAATGATTTTTTTTTTGTTTTTGTTTTAACTCTATTATGGAAATCTATTTATGGAAATTTTATGAGAATTTTCAAGCATATATGAAAGTAAAGAGAATACCTACTATCCACACCATTGACAATTGTCAGCTCATAGCCAATCTTAGGCCATCTGTGCTCTTATGCGACCCTTGTTCCCCCAACCCTGATTATCTTGAAGGAAATCCCATTTATCATTTTATTTCATCTAGAAATACATCAGTAAATATCTCTAAAAGATGAAGATTCCTTTTAAAAACAGAATCACAATGCATCATCAGATCTAGAAATAATTACCCGTAATTGCCATTGGCTAGATTCTCCATGCCTGCTGCTGTGACCCAAAATCCACATTTATGGAGTGCTTGTTATGGGACAAATATCATACATGCATTCATTCATATCATAGCCCTGTGAGGAAGATGGTATTATTATCCCCATTTTACAGATAAGAAATCTGAGCATCAGTAATTCAATAAATAACTCAACTGGAATCACAAAATTAGAAAGTGGGCGAGGCAAGTCAGGATTTATATCCAGATCTTACCAACTTTGAAGACTGTGTTTTTGTTTTTCAATTGTGGCAAAATACACATAACATAAAATTTATCATCTTGACCATTTTTAAGTGTATAGTTAAGCAATGTTAAGTACATTTACACTGTTGCACAGCCAATCTCCAGAACTCTTCTCATCTTGCAAAACTGAAACTCTGTACTTATTAAACAAATAAGTTTCTCCCTTCCTCCAGCCCCTGGTAACTTCTCATCTACTTTCTTTATGGATTTGACTAGGTACCTCATATAAGTGGAATCATACACTCACCAGTATTTGTTTTTTTGTGACTTGCTTAGTTCACTTAGTGTAATATCCTCAAGGTTCATCCATGAAGCATGTGTCAGAATTTTTCTTTTTGAAGGCTGAATAATATCCCATTGTATGTTTACACACATTTAATTTATTCATTCATCCATTGATGGTCATTTGGGTTGCCACCACCTTTTGTCTATCATGAATAATGCTTGCTGTGAACATGGATGCACAAATATGTCTTCAAGTCCCTACTTTAAATTCTTTGGGGTATTTACCGTGAAGTGGGGTTGCTGGATCATATGCTAACTCTATTTTTAATTTTTTGAGGAACTGCCATACTGTTTTCCACAGCAACTGTACCATTTTACATTTCTACCAGCAGCACACAGGATTCCAATTTCTTCACATCCTCGCCAACACTTATTTTCTATTTTTTTGATAGTAGCCATCCCAATGGGTGTGAGTCAAGCCTACATTTTTAAGCCCAGGTCCATCCTGCCTTTACTTTTTCAATTGCAGCAGTCTTATTTGATAACTTCTGAACACTAGTTTTCTTTTATACACCAAAGTAAGCTTACACTGGATATAAAAAAAAAAAAAGGAGAGAGACAGAGGGAAAAATTATGAAAAAATGGGTAGTATTAGTCATCTGTGTGTGTTCAGTTAAAAATGGTATTAGAGTCTGCTGTAGGAATATAAGAGAATATAAACGCTCCTGTCTGTCTGTCTTAATAAAGGCCGACTAGTTTTACTACTGATGTTTTTACTCCGTGTATGGCCCATGCTATAACAAATCACTTGACTCTTAACCATTTCTAAGATCGATACTTAAGAAGTCAGAGCTATTCTGTGCCTGGTAGAAGATAGAAAAGAAGAACATTTCCTTTTCTAATTTTAAACTTACAGTTTTATTGCAAAGTTGTTTTTTTTCTTTTTGAGTTCATTCTTAGTAGTAAAGAATTGATTTAAAGAAAGAAGAGGTAGAGCAGCTGCATGAAAAGAGCTTGAGGATTTGTAGCCTGTAGGGTTTGGGTTCAGATTACAACGGCAGTTCCTGTGGTCTTGCACAACTTTCTTGTATCACAGTGTCTTCATTTGTAAAATGGACATAACCAGTTCTCAGAGGATTAAATCAAATAATGTGGCCAAAGTGCCTGATGCATAGTAGGCATATTAAATATTTGATGAAAGGATTTAATAAGTATAGCTTTAAAAAGCAGTGATTTCCTGGCTTTTATTTTGTTTTTTTAACTTTAATTTTTTCACAATTACTTTACTTCTATTGGTTTTCACTGTACAATATAGTATAGCAATTAAGAACCTGGATTGCGGATTCTGATTACCTGGGTTTGAATCCTTGTTCTACCACTTACAAAAAATGTGACTTTGGGCAAGTTCCTCAATCTCTCTCCACCTCAGTTCTCTCCTCTGTAAATGGGATAATAGTAGTACCTGCTGCATGGGGTATACATGAACATGACTTAGCAGTCGATCCATGTTGGCTACTGTTATCATTACTAATGTGTGATACATGCCAAGGCATTATTTTACCTTAATCAGTGAAGTAAAAATTGTACAATATTTTATCATTTCAAATGTTGTATCCATCTGCCATTGGTTTCTGACAAAATGGCACATGAAACCAGGTCAGCTCCCAAGGTTCCTCCAGATAGTGAGAATGACAAATTAAAGGAAAGAGATCCCAGTAACATTCCTATAATTGGCTGTTCCTGCTGATACTCGTTTCTTCCTCTTTAGGGCCTTTTTTAAAAGAGAATATTCTAGAATGAAGACCTGGACTCGCCATTCTGTGTCTGACAAGTTAAGGGAAGGCTGCCCCAGGGTGCCTGGCTGCCACCTGTTTCTCATCTCTTGGGACTTTGATCCTAGTAATGGATTCACTTGAGCGGTTAGATAGCTCAGGACCAACACAGCCCACCGCTCTTGGGAAGGAAACAGAAGTTTTCAAGGGTAGCATGGTTTGCCTCATTACCAGACAAAGGGCCAGCAGGATATTCAGGTGTACTGAGTTTTATGTACAAACTATACTATATTTTCAGAGCTTTGACCCTTGGAAAAACAGCACTAAAATGCTTTCCTCTCCATCTAACATTCATTTCCAGAACCACTGAAGTGAAAGGGTCTATTAGTTCAGGGCCAGATCTGAAAGCACATGAAAACTGCATTCATGAGGTTAAGAAATGGCTTAATAATTAAGTTAAAACAGTTGAAAGTGGATCTAATTTCAAACAGATCAGCTAACCATGCTAGAAGCAAATGAGGAGGGTGTGTTTCTTCCTATTTTTCCTTCCACCCCGTCCCCTCCAAGATATTGGCACCCAACCCAAGCAGTTTTTCCAGTTCCTTTTTTCATGTTAAACTTTATGTAAGACTGAATTTTTCGTTGCCCATATTTTAAATCGGTGTCACAAACAATTAAAACCATACTACATTTAATATTTGATGCATTTCTTTCTTTCATATTGCATCTCATTAGCTTCTTTTGAAGCCCGGTTAGGATATTTGAATTCCACAGTCTGGATACATAGCTTTTATTCTGTGCTGCTGAGGTGTATTTTATTGGATGTTGCAGCTGAACTAGTGAGATTATGTCAGTTCAAACTGTGTTTAGTGTGTTTACAATACCTTTTGTGTACCAATGTGAGTACCATCCGAAGTATCATTAGAGTGAGCTGATGCTAAACAATTAGCGTTCATTTCACTTGCATCACTAATCGTGCAACCACTGATGATAATTTTCCTCCTTCTGAAGGTTGTAGCTGGGGCACAGTGAGGGGAATTGCATGCATCAGTTATTCCCCAAGAAACTAATTGTGCTTTGATCATAATGATAGCTACCATTTAGTGAGCCTCTACTATACGCTTAGCATTGAGGCTTTTTACGTGTATTACCTCAGTTTGTTATTCTAGCCTGGCCTAGGGCAGCCAGAACACACTAAAGTGGTGTTTACACTGCGGTGCACACCCACAAAGAGGCATCATGGGTGGGATTGGGCAGGCATTTTCCCTACCTCTGTGTCCCTTGCCCACATTGGGGGTAGGGGCCAGAAGCGGCAGTGAGCATGAGACAAAGCGACAGGCAGACTCCCACAGCAGGGACGGCCAAGGGCAAGGGGAAAGAATCAGGCCTCTGAGCTTGAATCACTCACGAGTACAACATGCAGGCAACGGCTGGCTTCTTACGATATGTTTCAGCATTTATTGAACATAATATTATCTAGGCACAGGAATAAATATTGGAGATAGAAATAATGAAGGTGGCTTTGGTCTTTGATTAGATTTTGGTCTGGCTCTTCTTCTGGTAATACTGTTCTTCCACTGTGGCCTTGGGGGGTTGGGGGGGGAGTGGAGGCACAGCGGGAAATAATCTTGGCTGAGTTTTCCAGAACCATGTAGGAGCTGCTGTTAAGAGGTGTTGCCTCTGCCCCAAGCAATGTCTGCTTCCTCATGAAGCTTACTTCCCAATCACTGTCTCACATGTTACCCCTGATTGTGGAACCTGGGTCTAGTGTTTGCACCCTGGAGACAGAGAGGCTGGAAATGGTTTTTAGAATCTGTCTTAGTGGGAACTGTCAATGTGGAGAGAGTCTTCAAACAATTTCCACTACAGAGGGTTTCGTGGATGTGGTGGGATTAGAACTGGACTTCTAAAGTGAGAAAGACTTAACAAGGCAAGCGAAGAAGGAAATTTTTTGTGGAAGTCCAGTGACAGAATGCACAGAATAAATCTGGCTTTATTTGGGCATCCATAAGCAGTGTGGGCAGTTGGAAGGCAGAGGGAAGTAACATTCAGTATGAAGAGTGGGACCTCCGGGTTCTGAAGTTAAATAGGGTTTTTACCCAACACATTAGACAAAGCACTTGTCTTAGTCCCAGATAAGTTAGACTGTGCTTTGGTAGCGAATTAACCCCGAAATCTCAGGCTTAACACAACAAAGGTTTGTTTCCTGCTCACACTAAGTGTCTGGCACCTTTTAGTGGGTAGTTTAATGTCAGGAATTGTCTGCTCCACAGAGTCACTCAGGGACCCAGGTTGACTGCATGTCTCCATGGCAAATAAAGAGAACTGCTGTCAAACCAGGCTTTTCACTGCATCAGCACGGGAGTGGCACATGGTATTTCTAGTCATATCCATTGGCCAGAACTATTCACGTGGCCCCACCTAACTTCAAAAGTGTGGAAAATACATATTTCTGTATAAATACGAAGGAGTAGATATGGGTGAATGCTAGAACTATCTACCACACATGTGGGAAAGTTTTTGAGCATGAACATAAATATAGTAAAAGTCTTTTATATGAGGGAAAGCCCATAAGGACAGGGCTCCCCTGACTGGTCTGCTCACCACCGGCTCCAGCCCCCAACACAGTACCTGCCTCATAGTTGGTACTCAGCACATATCTGTCAAATCAACTTAGCTTTCAGTGATATGCAGGGTGGAGGGGATGAGTTCTACACCAAAAGCTGGGAAGCCGAGAAGCAGGGGACCTACGTAATAGTTTGAAATCTTGTATTACTTCAACAGAGGACATTAATATATTCTTTGAGGGTTAAAAAAAATCCCAGTCAAGCCACTCAGCCTGCTCTTTGAAGTCATTTGACATCTCGATAAGCAGATTGCAAAAGCCCGTTTTTAAACTGATAATAATCTTGCAAATTTAAATTCTTTTCATGGGAATTTTAAGGATGAGTACTTTAGAGCAGGATTTGCTTTTGACCATAAATTTTAGTTTCCTTTCCTTCTTTCCAATGATGAAAGTGACAGCCTATTTCTTCTATCACAGAGTATTGACTTTATGTTATGCCTAACATAATAGAATATTATTATTTTTTTTTTTTTTTGAGACAGAGTCTTGCTCTGTTGCCCAGGCTAGAGTGCTGTGGTGTCAGCCTAGCTCACAGCAACCTCAGACTCCTGGGCTCAAGCAATCCTTCTGCCTCAGCCTCCCAAATAGCTGGGACTACAGGCATGCGCCACCATGCCCGGCTAATTTTTATATATATATATATATTTTTTTTTTCTTTTTTTAATTGTCCAGATCATTTCTTTCTATTTTTTAGTAGAGATGGGGTCTCGCTCTTGCTCAGGCTGGTCTCGAACTCCTGACCTTGAGCGATCCACCCGCCTCAGCCTCCCAGAGTGCTAGGATTACAGGCGTGAGCCACCGCCGCCCGGCCAGAACATTATTTTTAAATAAATAAAATGGAATACACTTTACAAAATAGAGTATGTTTGTTTTCTAACATAGTTTGCAATATTCTAAATTTAAAGGACTTTGGAGAAACAAGTTTTCTCTTTTCTATCTCCCAAACGCAATTCCGTTAAATGACTGAGAACCAGAAGTATTCATTTATCTGGGACAGTTATCTGGTAGGAAGTCAACCTATAAAATTAGGATGCTGTACCTTTCACATTTGCCACCTCTTCAGAGAGAGATTCAAAGGACAATAAAAGCAAACAATCATTGCTGACTTTATCAAGATCAGCACCTTCCTTCCTCCCTGGATCCCAGGGCCTCCTTCTTGAAAACATCTATTTAAAAAGAGTAGAGTACCCTTACACACATGAGCTTTTGGGTGGGAATGTGAGTTTGGAAATTTGTCTCTATCCCTTTACTAACTGTGTGACCGTTGTCTGATCACTTACCCTCTCTAGATATACTTTCTCATCTATAAATTGGGAATAATAGACCCATTTGATAGGGTGGTTTTGACAATGAAGTGAGATAATACATAGAAAGTACCCAACACTACCTGGCACATAGTAAGTGATCAATGAATAGGAGGTGTGGGATGGGTGGCAAGGTGATAGCCAAGACTTATCTGGGGCCTAGTTAATCAAGATACTAATAGCGTCTTGTCCTTGGGCATGGATGTTTTGTCCTGATCACGTATATATCATAAGAGGACTTGGTCATTGGTCTTGGGGCATAAAGTATTTGTAAGCAGCAACAGCATTTGTAAAGGATAGTTACCTAAAATAAATACTTTGTGATAGTGTTTTTAAGTCCCCACTTTTCATTGACTTTCTTTTATTCTCAATATGAGGCAGTTCCTCTGAACAATCACAAAGCATCCATGGTATAGCATAGTGCCGTTCACTGCAAGCTCCTTCGCTTTAATATTGTTGTGGTTTTTTCCCCTGCTCTGTATTATATTAGCTGAAAATAACACAAACAGCCTGCCTAGTTGGTCTCCTTGTTTCTACCCTGAAGATAAATCCAAATTGTGTCCCTCTTCTGCTCAAAACCATAGCATTCCGTATGACCTAGCAATTCTGCTCCTACGTATATACCCAAAAGAATTGAAAGCAGGAACTCAAACAGATACTTGTACCCCAGTGTTCATACCAGCATTATTCATAATAATCAAAAGATGGAAACAACCAAGTATCCACCAACAGATGAGTGGATAAACAAAATGTGGTCTGTGGCACAATGGAATTTTATTTAACCATAAAAAGAAGTGAAGTTCTGACACATGCTACAACATGGATAAACCTTGAAAACACAATGAAAACAAAGTAAGCCAGACCAAAACAGGTCAAATATTACATGATTCTACTTATATGAAATATCTCGAGTATGCAAATTCATAAAGACAGAAAGTAGGTTAGAGGTTGTCTGGGGGTGGGGATGGAGAGTTATTTCTTAATGGTTACAGAATTTCTATTTGGGGTGATGAGAAAGTTTTGGAAATAGTGGTAATGTTTGCACAACATAGTAAGTGTAATTAATGCCACTGAATTGTGCACTTAAGAATGGTTAACATGGTAAATCTTACGTTATATAGACTTTAGTAAAATGAAAACTTAAAAAAAATAAAATCTAGGGTTTCCCAGCATGTTTAGAGGGAAAACCAAAGACCCTACAATGGCCTGCAGGGCCCAGTGCCTGGACCTTTCTCCTCTAAAGCACAGTGGGCCGGTCACCCTGGCCTCCATGCTGCTCTTTGAACTTGAAGACACTAGGCCTGCTCCCTCCAGAGGGCCCTTCCACCTGCCAGTCCCTCTGCTTGGATGTCCATGTGACATGGCTGCCATCCACTGCATTCAGATCTCTGCTGAAACACCACCTTCTCACTGAGGTCATCCTGGGTAACCCTCTATAAAATGACAAGTCCCCACCATCTGCCACAACCTAGTGCTCCCTATTCTTACTCTGTTTTTCACCATGGTACATTTACCGTGAGACATAATAACTATTTACATGTTTGTCTCCAGTTACTAAAATGGAAGCTCCATGCGTGCTGGGACTTTGCTTCATCCACTTCTGTGTTCTTAATGATGAGGACAGTGCCTGGCATGGAGCAAATGCTCAGTAAATGTCTGTTGAATGAATGAATAAATGAATGAACAGATTTGTTCTGGAGACGTATGTATACCCCTTACGAAAAAGGATTGCAGAACTAAATATATGGCCACTATGTATCAGTTATCTTTTGCCATGAGAAACAAAACCTCGTGGGGTTCAGCTGATTTCTACTGGGCTCACAGCTGACATCTGCAGTCAGCTGTGGGGTAGCTCAGCAGCTCTTCTAATCTTGGTGGGGCCTCACTAACATGTCTGGAGGCTCTGCAGGCAGCTGGATGGCCTCAGCTGGGACTGCTTGGGTGAATCAGCTGTGCTCCACATGTCTCATCCTACAACAGGCTATCCTGAGCATGTTCTCATGATAAAAGCAGAGGAACAAGAACAGCAAACAGATGTGCACAGGTGCTTTTCAAGTCTGTGTGCATCATGTTTGATAACAGGCTATTGGCCAAGTAAGTCGCATGGCCAAGACCCAGGGCAGCATTACGAAGGTGCGGGAAGAAGGCACAGGTACAAGGAGGTCTGAAGAATTGGGACAATTAATGTATTCAGTCTACCACAGCCTATGAAATCTTGGCTTTCATAGGCTATGATCTGTGATCTGTACAACTCTCCACTCTCTTTCTATATCCCCACAAGAAATCACATTCTGCTTCAATCTTAGATCTCATCCTTCCAGCTCTACAACTCAGTGTCTTGTTTTTAGATGTCGAGGTGTAAAGCTAAAACGGCTGGGTCTAGGAAAAAGAATCTGAAATCTAAAAGGTAGTGGAAGATAAGGGACCTTCTCCTGGTCTTTTCTATTAGGAAACGTCAAGTTCAAGTACTCAAGAGAGCGGATGTTTTTCCCCGAGGTATAGTTGAACCCAACAAATCAAAATTTATCACCCTTGGGGCCTGAGGTAGGCAGAATAACAAGCCCCCCCTCCCAAAAGTCCACGTTCTAATCCGTGGAACCTGTGCATATGTTAAATTGCATGGCGGAGAGAATTAAGGTTGCAGATGAATTCAATTTGTTAATCATGTGACCTTAAGGAGAGTATCCTGGATTATCCAGGTGGGTCCAATATAATCACAAGGGTCCTTACAAGTGAAAAAGGAAGGCAGGAGAATCAGAAGTCAGAGTGACGGGGATGCTGGCTTTGAAGATAGAAGAGGTCATGGCCTAGGATGCAAGCTAGAAAAGGCAAGGAAGTGGATTCTCCCCTCAGCCTCTGGCTTCTGGAGGGAATCCTTTGAGACCTGTTGCTGACTTCTGAGCTCCATAACTATAAAGCGATAAACTTGTATTGTTTTAAGCCACTTGGTTTGTGGTAATTTC